>OX578133.1:97491596-98011596 GCA_951213105.1 Amaurobius ferox
TATTATATCGGTTTTAATTCGAATTGTATGGCTGTCCTGATGAGAATGCAATTTCGAACTAACCGCCATTTTTTGTGTAGTTTCAATTGCTTGTTCTCTATTCTTAATCTCTTATCCTGAGCTGTTTATTATTGCCTATTCTCATATTGCCGAGTTTTATTTTTATTTACTTTTATATACTTTAATTGTGATTTTTGAATCCTATTATTCTTCTCATCACCCTTTCCATTATAGTGATATGTTACCTTCTATCCTTATCCTTAGTCTTGGCCTATAGTTACTCATTTGTAACAGATATGCTAGAGATGGGTTTTTTTGTACATACAGTAGTTTATGCATAATTTTCGATTAAAATCCTTCAATTTTTATTTATAAATCCATTATGTTATTAGCTGCTTTGCGCAATATCATGATGAAAGTTTTATATTCTGTATTATTTTGTGTTTTATATTCTGTTTTCTACATACTGACTTCTATTACATCTTTTAATTGTACATTTATATTTATTATTTACTTCTGAATTCAACCATCTTTCTTTTGATTTTCATACTTGCAAAAAATTTTTTAAAAAGGTAAAACCTGTTGTAAAGCTGCATTTGCGCTTATTACAGAGTTTATTCTCTTTTTAATTTTAATTTAATTTTATTTTGTTTATTATTATTATTATTATCGCTAACGCATTTCTATAGTTTAACTACGAGCCCATCTATGTCTTAATATGGCCCTCTTTGGATATTGTTTTTATTTATCTAACCCTTTCATTCCTTCGATTGATTGATTATGGTATTTCTTCACATTTCGCATTTTGGAGTATTTTGGTTTGAGTTCTCTCATCGCTTTTATGATTTTTTCTGCGGGTTATTGCTCTTTTTGGTAGATTTCACACTCGATTCTTCACTCGTTATATATGTGTATAGTGCTGACATCTCTCGGCAGGCATTAGAGTTTATTGTGTTTTTTGTGTTATTTATTTCTGTATCTTTTAGTTAACCCGGACGTCAATATCTTTTATTGCTTATTTTTACATTTTAATCTAGACATGCATTTCCACTATATGTGGCCCTCTTTTGCCCTCAGTTGTAGAGATTCAGTCAGACAGATACGTATTAACGGTTTTGTATATCTTCCATTCCGGATCAATATGATTATTTGTCCACACTTCGCTCTTTTATGAATATTTCGTATGAAAATCTCTCTTTTCTACTATGCTTGTTTTGTTACTCTCCAAAATTTCGATTCAATTCTTATGGTATTAGTTAAAATTTGAAATTCGTACCTGACAAAATAGTTTTTGAAGGGGTTTATATTGGGAATTTTAATTAGAATTCGTGATGTAAATTTTCTTCATTACCTAGTGTCCGGTCTATTATTATTATGAATTGGGATAATTATAGATCGACAAACATTGACCAATTAAGCGTTATAGACGATTTGGAAGAATACCATACCTTCTCTCAATCCAAAACATATTCCTTCAATAGATGCAACAATCTTAGGTGCAAAACTTGTCCTTTTGCTGACCCATTACAAATTAATAATAATTCCACTTCACAAAAATTCTGCAAAGTTTTTAATTGCATATACAAACTTAATTGTACTATTTGTAACTTATCTTATATTGGCCAAACCAGCAACCCTTTACATCTTAGAATGAATGTCCACAGGGATCATATTAAAAAATTTGACCATAAAGTCTTTAATGATCTCCCTACTAAAAATCAATTTGAATATCAGCACTTTGCTACACACGGATTTAAAAATGTATCCCTTCATATTTTAGATATTAAAATTTCACTCACGGATAGATTAGTATTTGAAAATTATTACATTAAAAAATATAAAACTCTCTTCCCCTTTGGCTTAAATCAAATTTATAATAATAATAATGTTGTTAACAATAGTTTTGAATACAATTCTCATAAATCTTCAGTATATAAACATCTTTTTCATTATTCAAAGTCATCAACTCCTAGTAAAAAGCGATATAAGCGTGGCAAAGGAAAAAGTAACTTAAGTAAAACTATTGATTACAAAGCAGACATTTTGAAATTACAATATAATTATTCTCAAACTTTCAATTTTCTACCTGTTAGAACATGGTTATATAAAGTCAGAAAAAACAAATTAAGTATTGTTTATACTAATTTTTTAAAATTAAAATTAACTCATGAGCATTTTAAACATTTATTTTTTGATTTGCTTCTTTCTCGTACAAATTTCTTAAATTACCACCTACTCCATACACCAAATCCACATACTAAAATAGCTTACTGTGTTATTTCTTTTAAACACCCTATTCTTAATTCTCTTAACTTCAATAATTTATTTGCAAAACATCAGCACTTGTTACCAGTAAATGATATCAAAATACAAAAATCATTTAAATATAATTTACCAATTGGTAGAACTATTTATAATTACAATGAAGTTTCCAGGACATTAAACTCCGATGATCTTACATCATGTGTATGCAGCAATCAATATCTTGCCCCTTTTGTCAACTCCACTCATGGTCACATTATTACTGGGGATCTCAGTATAGTTCAGGATGATATACTTAGGGATATTATGAATAAAGGGTCTAAATTTCGCATTCCAATCTGCCATCACCCTAAACAACTTCTTCAGTCTCTATCATTTGATTTTGATAAATTCATATATCAACTTGCTTGTTCACATTCTATTCCTATTGAAGCATTCAATCTATGGAAGTATACTACCTTATATCTACTTAAAAATTTTATTATAAACATTAAATTAACGAAGCCTAGGTATCATTATAAACAACTCCTTTCTGCTATCAAAGAACTACAACAACATTTTGTCATAACTTATGTAGATAAAGCTTCTAATAATTATGCCATCATTTGTAAAAAATAATATGTTTCTCTGTTACAGAATTACTTAAAAAATAATCAAATTTTTAAACCCATTAATAATCAGTCTATCCAAATCAAAACTAAAATGCTAAAATTATATACACAATTAAATATTAATTGTAAGTATTTTAAATTTCCTTATGTTACTTTGGTTCCTAAATTCCACAAATCACCTCTCAGTTTTAGAACAGTCACTTGTGGACATAATACCTTTACCACTACAGCTAGTAAGTACTTGCTTAACTGTTTAAATCGAATTAATGAATCTCTTAAATTCAGGAATTCAGGATATTTCATTTTGAACAGTAGTTTTGATTTAGTTAATCACCTTAGCAAGTTTCCACAAATTCTTGGTTTCCAAAAATTTGATTTTAAAGACCTATTTAATAATATTGTCATTAAAGATTTACATAAAGTTATTATCTCTCTTTATCATGACTATATATCATCCAATCATGTTGCTTTTAATGTCAAAAATTTTCCTATGCTCTTGCACTTTGTGTTATACAACAATTATATTATCCAAGGTAATAACATTTATTTACAAACATCTGGTGTACCACAAGGTGGCTGTAGTAGTAGTATACTCGCTAACTTATATCTTTATTATCATGAATGTCATTTTAACTCTAATTCATATATTATATATAGATATGTTGACGACTTAATTTGTATTATCATTGATAATTCCTATCCCATTAATATTGATTTTTACCCGTCTAACCTAGAATTAATTCCTAATGAGCCTTGCGTTAGTCAAACTGTTAATTTTTTAGACCTAAAATTAGATACCCTCAATAATCATGTTATCACCAATCTATATGATAAAAAAGATTCTTACAACTTCTCTATCATAAAGCTGCTATCATATCAATCTTGTAATTCTATTCAATTGTTTAGAAACATCATTTTAAACCAGCTATTTCGAATACATCGACTTTCTGATCCTCAGTTTCACTTTCTACACATCAATAAACTTAAACGCATTTGTCAAAATTACCAATATCCGGAAGTATTTGTAAATAATATTATTAATAATTTCAAATATACCACGTAATAATTTTACACATGCATTATTTATCTTTGATTGGTTAACTCTTTTTTGAAAATTCACCCTTTCTTATCACCTCACTTACCACTTGGCCTGAGTCTAATACTGTTTACTATTTTCGAATGACTATTTTCCTCTTGTCCTGAGTCCTATACTGATTACTATTTTTGAAAGTCTCCATACATATTATGAATCGTTCAATTGTATTCATTCCGGTGCCCACTCGCATTGACGAAGTGAGGTGAAATGCTCAGTCACTAGTTTATCTTACACGTGGTGGTGCTATGCTTGTGTTTTCCCATTTCTGTTCAAGGAGGTATTGTTTTTCAGAATTGTATAATTCAATTGATTTATTTTCTCCTTCCACTAGCCAGTAGACAGTTCCAATGGTGTTTATAGTTAAATACTATCGCCATTGTCAGAAACTGGCTATTATATCGGTTTTAATTCGAATTGTATGGCTGTCCTGATGAGAATGCAATTTCGAACTAACCGCCATTTTTTGTGTAGTTTCAATTGCTTGTTCTCTATTCTTAATCTCTTATCCTGAGCTGTTTATTATTGCCTATTCTCATATTGCCGAGTTTTATTTTTATTTAATTTTATATACTTTAATTGTGATTTTTGAATCCTATTATTCTTCTCATCACCCTTTCCATTATAGTGATATGTTACCTTCTATCCTTATCCTTAGTCTTGGCCTATAGTTACTCATTTGTAACAGATATGCTAGAGATGGGTTTTTTTGTACATACAGTAGTTTATGCATAATTTTCGATTAAAATCCTTCAATTTTTATTTATATATATATATATATATATATAATAGTTTGAAAGTCCAATAAAAGAAAAGTTAGAAGCTGTAACTCGAAAAGTCTAACTTTCTAACAAGCTTACAAAATAAAAGTATAATATATTTTATATATATAATCAAGAAAACATTTTAAAATGTAGAAATTCTCGAGAAGCTAAAAACACTTTGAACATAAATAACTTTGGTAAATATTTACTATGTAACAAAGTTTGAAGTTTCATTTACGTTGAGTATCTTTTGCTTCTTTCCTATTACCGCAGATAAAACTTCACGTATGTTGGGCTAAATTACTTTATACTTTATATATAGACGAAACGTCAAACATACCTGTTTTATTTTCTCAAAGGCAGAAATAAAATATTGAAGAGTGAAAATTTGACACTCCCAACATGAAATAAAGCAAAACAATTCGGTATATATCTTCAGAACTAAATTTCTGTTCAATAGTGAAATATCTTAATACATTGCCATATTTGAATGAGCTTATTTGCTGTTTGCTTATTGAAAACGTAACACTTACGTGTAAATTGACATGAGTTTTAGATATTTTCATCGTCTGATATTATAGTTAGTATCATAAGTTGTTATATTTAATGTCAATATCTTAAACTATCTCACTTATATAATAATTGTCTAACGTGTCTTTCCAGATATTCCAAAACCTCCCCGATAACTTGTAAGACCGAGCTTCACTGACGCATTTATAGTTTTAGTCACGGGACAGAACCTAACGGAGCTGGTGTTTCGATTTAACCCCCCTACCCCGGTTGGGGGAGAAAATATATTATCTTTTCGAAAAGGCTTTTTGGACCTTACAGAAGTCATTTGTTGACCTAGAAGGCTGAATATTTACACATTTATAGTATCGGCCATCCGAAAGAAACTAACATAATCATATTTTCGATTTACCCATCCCCGAGGGGCGAAAGAAAATGCTTTTAATTTAAGACCTTCCAAAATTCACCTGGTGACCTAAAGGACTGAATCTTTGTACATTTATGGTATCGAGCACGAGACAGAATCTAACGTAGTCGGATTTTCGATGTACCTCCGGGGGACGAGGACAATGTCTGTTAAGTATTTTCAGACAATCCAAAAGCCAAGCTGGTTACCTGGAATGCTGAATCTTTGTACATCTATAGTATCGACCATCAGACAGAACCTAAATGCAGTCAGATTAAGGAGTTTTTTAGTCTTTCCAAACACTCAAATAAACTTTCGGTGGCTTAGAAGGCCAAATCTTTGCTGCTTTAGTATCGACCATTGGCCCGTTTGGGGAGAGATGACCAATGATTATCTGTTTGACACTTTTACAATCTATTTGTATCAGCTAAAAATTATTTCGTACTGTAATTTCGTACTATAGTTGCAAAAAATATATGCACCCATAAGAAATCGAGGTGCAGCCTCGAAACTCGACATCTATGCATCGTTTGAGGAGATATGCAAATGATTAGAATTTGTGAACAAAAAAGTTTTTATTAAGAAATGGTGGTAACAAGAAGATGAAGATGACATTTTAGTAAGTGGTAAATCTTCCCTTGGCAGTTATACAAGCCGATATCCGGTGCGGTATAGAGTCAATTATGTTGCTTATGTCGCTCTGCGGAAAATTCTGCCATAAATGTTGCAACTCAACAGGCACTGTAACACGGTGACACCTGCAATGCTTTCAAAGTCAGTGATAATATTCTTTCTCAAATTCAAATGTGCATTGTTGCTGACCGGGGGACATTTAGCAATTAGATTCCAGTGCATGTAAGAGTCGTTTATTTTAGCATGCCTGAATGGGACATCACATTGCCAATTACCTTATTTTGTCATGTAAATGCTTTATGTAACAGTGTTATTGTCAATTACTGTTCATTAGTCAATGATTTACAGCTTTGTAATTGGCTGTTTTCGTCTATCTTGCTTTGTTGCAATGTGTTTCATCCTAACCTTTAATTGTCTGCTAGGGACGCTGTAATTATTTTATTCGATTGAGTATGATTATTCTACTCTAGATAGACCTAACATTTACACTAATGGACTTTTTCTTATAAAGTTATTTGGATGCTCACTTTCCTAAGAATCCTGTATACTCTAAAAATGTATATAAAAGAAAAAATACACATTAGTAGCGGTTCTAAAATCGTTTAATTCTATTGCAACATTTTTCTTATATTACATCGTGGATAGAAATATTTTGATGATACAAAAATCCGCTTTTTTTTCCTTCTTACTCTTCTAAAGTAGAACGAGAAATAAGGGAGGCACTCCCATTGCAGAGAACAGTATCCATTCCCCGATCTCGGGCTTATTTTGTGTTCATCAGTATGGAATAACCGTTAACTGCAATGACAGCAAGAAAACATGCTATTTACTCAATTTTACAAGTAGCAAGTTTTCTTGCTGCCACTGCAGTTAACTGAGTTTCGATGCTGTTGAGTGCATAATAATCACAAAACCGGTCCATGGACTAGGTTATCTGTAAAGGAAGTGGCTTCCTTATATTTGCGAACGTCCTTTTCTTGCGGATTCTTGCGATTTTGAATAAATAAGGGACTGATTTAGTCCACATACAATCAAACTTGTTTGAAAAGGAACCTGCAGGAAACGGAATATTGTAATAATCGGAAATTATTTTTAGCCCCGTCAGGAAATATAGGAAATTTATGTTATTTCCCCTGCGTGAAACGGAACCTGCACAACGCAGAAACAAACGGGCAGTTTAAAATAATTTTTTAATAAAGCACCTGTTGTAACGAACGAAGAACCGAAAAAATCATCTAACTATTTTAGCTATTGATTCCCAAAATAACCATTTTTCACAGAATTTTCTATCAAATCATATGATTCTTTTCTGAAAGCTTTTTCAGGACTTCAAGAATTTTCATTTAATCAGGGAGATTCTGAAATGCTAGAAATATTAACTAATGCGCGATTTTTTAACAGAAAGTCTAATTGTTAGTAAGACACATGTCCAAGAAACCATGTTGGATTATTTTAAAATTTCATCTTAATAAAAAATAGATTTTTTTAATTTCATGGTAAGCAGTAATATTTTGCCGATAAGTCAATTCATCTAGGTTATAAGGTATGGTAATAAGTTAACAATCAAGGATATGGGGTAAATTATTTTTTTATTTACAAATACTATATACTTCTATAATCCCAGTATGCAAAAATGTACGTATATACATATTTAAATTAATTAAATTAGCTATTATGGTATAATATAGTATTAATCAGGTGCATCTAAATACACTTTACAGAATTTTTAAAGTGTGATGTGTAGGTGAGCAATTACATATGGACCATCTGCATTTCCAGGTAAACATTAGACTTTGCTTTTTCTTAAATAACCTTCCTGAAACGGAAACCTTTTCAAGACGGAAAATTCTTCCCCTGAAATTCTGTTTAAGGCAGGGTTGACTGTATAAATTTTAGATAATGTTAGGGCAGAACTGCGCAGGGCTTGTTTGATATATTTTATCTAGCTTAAGGCGACTTCATTAAGAGAAAACTATTATGGTTAAATTACACTAAGAGAACTAGAGCATATATAAAATTTTAATTTTGCTTCTAAATATAGCTAACTATAGAAATAACTTAATCTTTCAAAGATATTAAAACTTCAAATAGAGCAATCATTTGGGCTGCCCCTAAATCCCAATGCAATAAGGTTGAACTCGCTGAAACGCCAGTCTCACACATTCTTCATTAATCAGACTTATCGAAAGTTCTAAACTCGATGCATGAGTTATTGGACGATTTAGAATGTGTTCCAAATTCAGGTTGAAATTTAGATATCAACGAACATTTATTTTGTCGGTGTGTTCATTCTGTTGAAGCGAATAATTTATTTCAGATACAATTGAACGGAATTTGTACGTAGTAGTGAGTTATACTTCCAAAAATCTTACATATTAGTTGACAGCAAAGAGTAAAGCAGGCATAAATCGAAAATGTGGAGCAAAGTTAGTTTTTTAAATAGTTTCGCTTAGAAAATTTTAATTTTTAGTTTCATAATAATAATTTTTAAAGGGATTTTTAAATTTTTCATCTCAAGAAAACGATAATATAAAGTATCCATACTTCAAACATAGACGCAAGCAGAAATAAATTATAACTATTTATTTCAATTACCATGCTAACTACTCCAACTATTAATTAATTAAAGTTTATTCTGATATAAGTAAAATCTTCATTAACGTAAAACAAATTCGTATTGGTATTAACCGGTTTTGTTAAAATTGCCTCCTTAAGGATGTAACACAGTGACCATTTCTACAAACGCAAACAGATGTCTGTCTGTGTGTTGTGTCTTTGTATTCTGAAAAATAAGGCTGTTTTTTGTCCTCAGAAACAGGCAGAGTTACTAATTCGTTTTAATTTTACAAACATTCTTTGAAAAGAAAAACTTTACAAAATACGTATATGGAATAGCTATGTACATAAAGTTATCAGAACGTTAACATGTACCGTTTTGGGAAAGAAATGTGAACGGCAGTTAAAATTACGTTATCAAAATATAACCAGCATTTAGGCATGTTAAAGACAGGGAAACTAACTAACACGCTTAAAACTGAAGTTGTAACTTTCTTTTAATAAGTTTTATTAGCAGAATTTGGTAGAATTTCAGAAACTTTACCCTTCCCCCATCCCTGGTGTACTCCGGAAGAAAAGTATAAAATACGACTTCTCGATCGATACTATAATTGTGCAAAGATCTAGTTTATTTGCGGGCTGTTTGAGGGTCTAGAGAGAATTCCCAAAAACCCCATAATTTCGGTTCCGTGGGGGGGGGGAGTCAAAAATACAACTACTGTAGGTTCTGTTCAATGGTCGATGCTATAAGTGTGTCTTCTAGTCAACAGAGGGGCTTCAGGATGTTCTGAAGACTTTCCGAAGTTCTCCTTTTCTCTGCCCCACGGGGTGTACATGTGTGTGTGTGGGGAGTACACCAAAAGTTCAACTCCGTTACGTTCTGTACCTTAGTTGATACTATAAGTGCGCAAAGATTCAGTTTTCTAGGTAATTCAGGGGCTTTCGGAGGTCTTGAAAAGACACAAATCCTTTAAATCAGTTAGATAATTATATATAGAGATGCGTAAATAATTGGCTCTTAAATTTTTGAGTTATCTTTCCCAGATACAGAAGAATTTATCCATATCCGGTTCAAAAGTATAATTAAAAATATCATAACCAATAGTTTTATTTACATATTTGTTTGTTTGAGACATTCGCATATATTCGCAAGAAACTCAGAATTAATTTACAGTTAATATTTCAATTTAAGAAAAAAAAAACACGTTTGTTATGGATCCTGAGAAAATCTTTTTGATCTTCAAAAATACATGCACCTACTTACCACGCTTCTCTCGCGAAACTTGCAACCTGGAAAAACTGTTCCCAAGGAAATAGTTAGCTATTTCATGTGATAAATGGTGCAGCTTTCAAGATAAAATACCTAGGATGAGTGTTTTTTTCCTTGCTTATAAAATATTAAAATAAAGGCTAGATGTATTCAACAGGTTTAGTTTTTGTCGTTAGGGATATGCTTTGTTAATGATTATACTTGTTGAATCATTGGTCATATGTTAAAAATGTTATTTAAGTTAAAAAATGTTAAATATGTTATTTTGATTTCTAAAACGTATTTTGTTTTATTTTGAAACTGTGTGAAATACCCCATATATATATATATATATATACATCAAAAGTTGAAATTCTTTCAGAAATTTAAAGAACATTTGAAAATTGCCAAATTAGCTCTCAATCCTTTATTACAAGGTTTACATTTACCGATATATACAAGTATATATATATATATATATATAAATATATATATATATATATATATATATATATATATATGTATGTGTGTGTGTGTGTAAGTGGACATTATACCTTTACAACTACTGACTAGTAAGTACTTGCTAAATTGTTTAAATAGAACTAATGAATCCCTTAAATTTAAGACTTTAGGATATTTCATTTTAAACAATAGTTTTGATTTAGTTAATCACCTCAGCAAGCTTCCACATATTCTTGGATTTCATACCTTTGATTTTAAAGATCTATTATTTAATAATATTGATATTAAAGGTATATACAAAGTTATTATCTCTCTTTATAATGATTATCTCTCTTCCAATAATGTTCTATTTAGAGTAAAAAACTTTCCTATGTGTGTGCTACTGTACTTTGTGTTATGCAGCAATTATGTTATCCAAGGCGATAACATATATTTACAAACATCTGGTGCACCTCAAGGGGGCTGTAGTAGTAGCATTCTAGATAACTTATATATTTATTATTGTGAACGGTATTTTTTCTCTGATTCATATATTATATATCGATATGTTGAACACTTAATTTGTATTATCATTTATGATTCCTATCCAATTAATATTGATTTTTACCCCTCTAACCTAGAATTAATCCCAAATGAACCTAGTGTTAGTCAAACTGTAAATTATTTAGGCTTAAATTTAGATACCCTCCATAACCATGTTATTACCAATCTATTTGATAAAAATGATTTTTATAACTTCACCATTATTAAGCTGCTATCATATGGATCTTGTAATTCTATTCAATTGCTATAAACATTATTTTAAACCCGATATTTCGAATACATCGACTTTCAGATCCCCAGTTTCACTATCTCTACATCAATAATCTTAAACGTATTTGTCAAAATTACCTCCATGCGGAAGTATTTGTAAATAATATTATTAATAATTTCAAATACACCACGTAGTAATTTTACAAATGCAGTATTTATCCTTGATTGGATAATTCATTTTTGTGAATTTCATCCATTCTTATCACCTTACTTTCCATTTGTCCCGAATCTTATACTGATTACTAATTTTGAAAGACTACTTTCCACTTGTCCTGAGTCCTATACTGATTAGTATTTTTGAAAGTCTTCCTTTAAGAAAAATTCCGTTCACGTTCAATATCGTGATCATTCCGGTTTCCATTCGCTTTAACGGTTAGATGTAGTATGCTCTGCTGTATGTTCGGCTGCAAGCATTTCAACTCACACGTGGCGACTGCACCTGTAAAATTATATTTCTGTTTCTTATATTTCTGGTTTTGAATTCTTTTGGATTTTATTATTTCGTCTTTCATTAGCCAGTAGACAGTTCCAATGGTGTCTATAGTCAAGTACTGCCCTCATTGTCAGGAACTGGCTATTTTTCCATTTTAATTTGAATTATATGGCTGTCTTGATGAGTGTGCAATTTCAAACTAACCGCCATTTTTTATGTAGTTTCAACTGATTGTTCTTTATGTCTTGATCTTTTATCTTGAGCTAATGATTATTGCCATTTCTCATTTTTGCCGTGTTTGCTCTTTCACATTATATATATATATATATATGCTATATATATATATATATATATATATACCATATCTGTATATATATATATATATATATATATAATTATGATTTTTGTATAATAATATTCCCCTCATCCCTATTATACCATTACAGCGATAAGTTACCTGCTATTTTTATCCTTAGTCTATAATTACCTTTTCGTAACAGATATGCTAGAGATGGGTTTTTTGTGCTTACCTTAGTTAATGCATAGTTTTTGATTAAAAATATCAATTTATATATATATATATATATATATATATATATATATATATATATATATATATATATATATATATATATATATATATATAGACACACACAAAAGAATTAAATGTGGTAAAGGAAGTTCCAAACTTCATGATAATAAAGCTGAGATTAAATGTTTACCTTATCAATTTAATAGCACTTATCAATGGAAATTAATAAAATCATGTGTGTTTGCGGTTAAGAAAAACATTTAAATAGCGCTTATCCATTTTCTTAAAATTAAGTCTAACTAATGAACATTTTAATCATATTTTTCATGATTTGCTCATTACTAGATCAAAGTATTTAAAATTAAATCTTAATAAATTTCATAATAACAATTATTCTTCTAATTCTTATTGTGTTATTTCTTTTAAACATCCTAGTTATAATACTATAAATGTTAGGGATTTATAAGTTAAATTATTTATTGCATTAAGGTTTTGTAATATCTCTATAAGACTTTTAAATACAATAAACTTATTGGAAGAGCTATTTTTAATTACAATGAAATTTCTCAATCCCTCTCTATAGATATAGCTTTAATGTCTAATTTAGATAATGAATATATTTATAAAGATGACAATTATGCTAATTATATTTATCCACACTTGGGTCATATTGTTACAGGAGACTTAGCCATAGTAAAACACGCTTCTTTAAGAACTGTAATGTCTTTTGGTACAGAATTCAGGTTACAATCTTGTAACAACTCTAGTAATGTATTAAAGTCAATTAATCTTGACCTTGATAAATATATTTATAAATTATCTTGTAAATATGCTCTACCATTAGAGGCATTTAACATGTGGAAATTTACTTTATTAAAATTTATTAAAAATACTATTAGTAGTATTGATTTGTCTAGATCTATATATACTATTCATAATATAAAATACTCTATTATTGATTTACAAAAATCGTTTGTTATTACTTATATTGATAAAGGCTCTAATAATTATGCTATTATCTGTAAAAAATATTATATACAACTTCTGTTAGATTACTTAAAGAATAATAGTCTATTTAAACTTGATTCAAACCCCATAATTAGTATCAAACAGAAGATTATCAATATGTATAGTGATTTAAATATTAATTACACATTTTTGAAATTTCCATATATTGTGCTTATTCCTAAATTAAAAAAAATCCTATTAAATTTAGAACTATAACTAGTGGTCATAATTCTTACTCTACTACTGCGAGTAAATTACTACTAAATTATTTAAATGTACTAAATGATAGTTTACGTTATTCTAGTAATAACTATATTGTTCTAAATGATAGTAAAGAATTAAGGAATAAATTAACACTAGCCGAATACCCGTTGAAAATCAACAGCCTCGCAATAAGCAACCCCTGAATATTGTCATTTTTTTAATAATTAGCGTTTCACATCTATTCGGCAAATCGAATATTTTTGTGTGCGAAACCCCCTAAAGAAGAAAATATTGTAAATTTTAAATTGCGCACGTCTTCCTTTCGAACTATTTACCAGTACACCAAATTAAAGTCTCTATCTCATCCCGAAGCATACTATTTTATCATCTCCCGTTTCGATCGTTTTTCTGTGGAGCACACCTATAAATAAACATTTCTGAAAACTCTGTTCGCCTTGGGTTTCTTATCAGATGATTGGCCCATATACCAAATATCAAGTCTCTATCACATTTAAAAGGAAGCATGTCTCATTTATTCCGAAAATCTAATATATTGGTGTTCAACACACCCTAAAGTTGCAAATATTGGACATTTGAAATTGCACACTTTTTTCTATTCAAACTATCTACCAGTACACCAAATTTGATGCCTTTATCTTATCGTGAAGCATGTTTTTCTATCATTTCATATTTCGAACGTTTTTCTGTGTTGCACCCCCTTAAATGATCATTTTTGAAAAACCGTAATAATCTCAGTTTTTTTTTATCAAATGATTACCCCATATACTTAATTTCAAGCCTCTATCACATTGCAAAGGAGGCATTTTTCATTTGTTCGTCAAATCGAACATTTTGTGAGGCACCCCTTACTATAGCAAATGTTGGAAAACTGAAATTGCACACTTTCTTTTTTTCTAACTATCTACATTTATACCAAATTCGAAGGCTCTATCTAGCATGCTTTTTCTATCATTTCACCTTTTGAATGTTTTTCTGTGGAGTACCTCCCCCCTTAAATATACATTTTTGAAAAACCCTATTCTTCCTGGGTTTTCTATTAAATGATTCGCCCATATACCAAATATCAAGCCTCTATCACGTTCTGAAATGTGTATTCCTACTTCATTCCGAAATCAAACATTTTTGTGCGCGACACCCCCTAAAATAGAAAATATTGGGAAACTGAAATTGTACATTTTCTTCCTTCCAAACTATCTACCCGTACACTAAATTTCAAATCTCTATCTCATCCCGAAGTATGTTTTCTTATCAATTCACCTTTAGAACGTTTTCCTCTGGAGTACTCCCTTAAACGAACATTTTTAAAAAACTATATTCGTCTTGGGTGTTTTCATCAAATGATTAATTAGTCCATATACCTAATTTAAAGCCTCTATCAAATTTTAAAGGAGCAGTTTCTCATTTATTCGGTAAATCGAACATTTTGGTGTACGGCACCCCCTTAAGTAGAAAATAGTGGAAATCTGAAATTGCACACTTTCTTCCTTTCGAACGATTCACCTATACATCAAATTTGAAGTCTCTATCTTATGGCAAAGTATGCTTTCCTATCATTTCACTTTTCGAACGTTTTGGTGTGGAGCACCCCCTCTAGAGAACGTTGCCGAAAAATTCGATTTTTTCAGGGGGTTTTATCGGACGATCGAGCAGTGCACCAAATTGCAAGTCTCTATCCATTCGGGAAGTGCCTAAAAAAGCGTGACAGACAGACAGACAGAGAGACGGACAGACGGACACTTGACAATTAGTATAAACTAGCCGAATACCCGTTGAAAATCAATGGTCTCGCAATAAGCAACCCCTGAATAATGTAAATTTTTTAATAATTCGCGTTTCACATTTATTCGACAAATCGAATATTTTGGTGTACAGGTACCCCCTAAAAAAGTACCCCCTAAAAAAAGTACCCCCTTTTTGGTACCTCCTAAAAAAGAAATATTGGGAAACATAATTTGCGCATTTCCTTCTTTCGAATTATCTACCCGTACATCTACCCCATTCTATCTCATCCCGAGGCACCCTTATTTTATTATTTCTCTTTGGAACTTCTTTCTATGAAGCACACCCATAAATGAACATTTTTGAAAAACTGTTTGTCTTGCGTTTTTTATCAGATGATTGACCCATATACCAATTATCAAACATCTATCACATTTTAAAGGAAGTGTGCCTCATTTATTCGGAAAATCGAACATATTAGTGTGCGGCACCCCTTAAAGTAGCAAATATTGGATGAAATCCTATTGAGAAGAGTCTCTATCCTATTGAGAAGCATGTTTTTTCTACCACTTCACCTTTCGAACGTTTTTCTGTGTAACACCCCTGTTAATGATTATTTTTGTCAAACCGCATTCATCTTTGGTTTTTTTGTCAAATGGTTAGCCCATATACAAAATTTCAAGCCTCAATCACATTGTAAAGGAGGCGTTTTTCATTCGTTCGGAAAATAGAACATTTTAGTCAACGGCACTCCCTACAATAGAAAATATCGGAAATCTAAAATTGTACACTTTTTTCCTTTCGAACGATTTACACCAAATTTGGAGTCTCTATCTCATCGCAAAGCATGCTTTCCTATCATTTCACTTTTCGAACGTTTTGGTGTGCGGCATCCCCTTAAGTTGAAAATATTGGAAATCTGAAATTTCCCACTTTCTTCTTTTCAAACGATTTACCCATACACCAAATTTGAAGCCTATATCTCATCGCGAAGCTTGCTTTTCAAGCATTTCATCCTTCGAATGTTTTTTCGTGCAGAGTACCCACCCCCTTAACTATACATTTTTGAAAAACTTTATTGTTTTTGTGATTTCTATCAGATGATTCGCCCATATACCAAATGCGACTTCCAATCCACGTGAGTACATAGAGCAGCCACTTCATTCATCACGAGTGACAGTTTGGTGTGGTTTCACTGGCTCTTACATTCTGGGTCCCTTTTTCTTCGAGGAGTTTAGCTCAAGTACTGGTTGGAAAACTTGCACAGTAAACGCACAGCGTTATTTGACTCTTCTGCATGAGCAAGTTATACCGTCTTTGTGAAAACGAAATGTGATATATACTGTAACATTTATGCAAGATGGAGCACCATCCCACATCGCAACTCCAGTAAAGACATTCTAATTGACACCTTCGGGGAAGACAGACTTATCAGTTGGCATTGCAACATTCCATGGCCTCCAGATTTGACGCCAGTTGATTTTTGGTTGTGGGGGTATTTAAAGTCACGAGTTTATCAATCAGACCCTTCCACATTGTCGGAACTAAAATATTCTATTCGTCATGAAGTGAGTTTCATCCATCCAGACATGCTGCATTCTGCAGTTATGGATGTTTTCACTCGCCTGAATTGTGCCATACCTTGTGGAGGAGGACATGTTGAACACATGATGCTAATAACACATAATAAAGGAGCTGAACGTACAGTAAATTATTTTCTTTCTTTCCAATGCGTTCAGCTCCACCTATAGGTGATTTTTTAAACTACAAAATTTTTTCACGTCACCCCCCTCCCCCGTCCTGACAATACTTATGGTACAAATGGTAAGTCAATGAGATGATTTTTGATTTTTAATGAATTTTTAAAGTTTATACGGACTTTTGAAAGACCCCGTATACAGGATGCCCACTTATATCCGTTACACCCCCCTTAACTTTTAAACGCTGACAGCTTAGGCCATAAAGTTGGTGTCTAGGTATAGTAAAAAGGCTCTGCGCTACTCGATGAGACAACTTACAACGCCATCTATCGCCAAATTTTAGAATTAGAGGTCCTATCTCATCATCGGTGAAAGATACGTGAAAAAAGTCAATTAGAAAGTTGTAGAGCACTCTCGATTTAGTACGAAAAGATACCTTGTGCACATTAATACTTAAAACAGAATGCAAAAAATGAACATTTGTTTGATTGTGAAGCGAAGCGAGAAAAGACCACCTTACGGACTAAATACGAGCCTGTGTTGTGGCGTAGGGGAAACGCACGTGATTCGCATTCATGAGGACCATAGTTCTGTCCCCACCGGTTACGTGTTTTACTGAATGTCTCTACAAACCATGAAAACTTTCTGCTGATCTTGCAAAATTGTCACGCAGTCCGTCTTCCTTAAACGTTTTACAACTTTTAAGATGGTTTGTCGTGTAGGATTCGGGCCTTGAGGGAAACGTTCACGATACAGCCTTACAGCTGATTTTGCCTTACGCCCACATTCGCCGTAAATTAACAACATCTCGCAATACTCGTTACTGCCAAATTTTGCTATAACTCTCCGCTTTAACGTACAGCCCAGCAGAAACATCCTTTTTATAGTAGTAGTCTCTGGTGAACAGGTATGACGTTCCATCCTCATTTGCATAATACATGAGATCCATGTGATTTTTATACCAGGCATGGTTGAGTTGAGCTGTGTGTTTGGAAAGACGATTTTGCAAGATCAGCAGAAAGGTTTCATGGTTTGTAGAGACATTCAGTAAAACACGCAACCGGTGGGGACAGAAATATGATCCTCATGAATGCGAATCACGTGCGTTTCCCCTACGCCACAACACAGGCTCGTATTTAGTACGTAAGGTGGTCTTTTCTCGCTTCGCTTCACAATCAAACAAATGCTCATTTTTTAACACTTTACAACAAAGTTGAAAAGTGTTTATGACTTTGTTCATTCTGTCTGTCTGTCTGTCTGTCTGTCTGTCTGTCTGTCTGTCTGTCTGTCTGTCCGTTAGCACGATAACTGCCGTAAAAATGAGTTTATCAAAATGAAATTTTAGTATGTTGTTCAGACGGTCTGTAGGACCTATGGGAATATAAATAAATAATATCACCCAATTAGTTTTTTATTGAACCCGGGTTGAAAAAATGAAATACATTGAACCCTATGGGACCTAATTTTTCAAACATTTTATAAGTAAATTTAAAATTCACGAATTGCTTCGAAATTTTTAGGAAATATTCACATTATCCCATAGAATATATAAAAAAAAATTCAGTAAAATATGTTAAGTAGTTTTTTAATTAAAAAAATTATTTAATATAGGGAAAAAAACAAATTCAATTAAATTCTGACTTTGGGATATCTTCCAGAAAGAAAAGAGAGAGATATTATATAATAAATATCTCTCCATTTGTTTAAACGTTTTGCATATGGGAGTGGCTTCATATTTTAAAATAAATTTGGTAGATAACAATTTTTCATTTTTTTAAAATTTTATATAACTCTTCATGATAAATTTAATTGATGGCATTTTAAATGCACTTTCCTACGTCCTAGAGAGTTGAAATTTGGTACACAGCTTAAATTTGTTGAACATTTTATTCGACAAAAATTTGATGGATCTTTAAATATAGATCATACATTTTTTTCGAAATGGCCTGAAAATAATCCCCGTTCACTTCTATAAATCATTGGTGTAATATTGTTAAAAATTCTGATGTGGACAGCACAAGTCTTTCCCTGCAGACTCATATTCGTTCTCTTTATTTATTCAATGATAATTTGAGTTTATCTGCACAACATAAGTATTTTAAATGACATTGAATTTGCACGTTAAACTTAAATTAAATTCTCATTTGATAGCTGAACTTATTGTCAAAGGTGGCGTAGCGAAAACGCGAAAAAACTAGAATATCTCAAGAACGGCTAGTCCTAGAGTAATGGGGTTAGTCTTATTCTTTTTGTTGTCAAAAATCATATATAAAATAGGAATTTAATTGATATAATTGAGCACACGTAGTCTTTTATTTTTATATATAACGATTTTTGCTGGCCATTTCGCAAAAATAGCCCGTTCCTTTTTCCCGAATCGTAGTAGAATAACCTACAAATGATTTATATACAAAATTTTGTTAAATTTGGTATATAAATCACTTGTAGGTTATTGAAATATTATACTCCAAATTTTGTTAAATTTGGTTCATTAGTTTTTAGCTAGAGTGGATAAAGGCAATTTCTGCGGCCATTTCGCAAAGAAGGCAGATTCTTTTATTACGAATCGTACTATAATCTAATGAACATCAGGATTTCTCACAAAAAACATACCTACCAAATTGTATGAAATTCGGTCCATTAGTTTTTCAATTAGAGTGGATGTAATATCCACACAGACACACAGAAACATACACAGATACACCCTTACACACACAGACGTCTTCCTAAAAGTAGTTTTTTCGTGTTCTAGAAGTCCCAAAACGTGTAGATACTTTGAAAATTCGCGTTCCGATCTTCGGCACGATTCCAATACTTTGAGTACATACACATACACATATATATTATCTGTGTATTATCTGTGTATCTAAATTCCGTGCCTATGCAATTACAATAGTTGTGATTTTAAATGATCCCTAAACTTTTATTATTTCTTCAAGGAAGCCTAATTTTAACATATGCAGAATGCAAATATCTCAAGCGATTGTAAGATGAATTACATAAGAATTGCTGAATTTTTTTCACACAAAATTATTTAGCTCTGGAGTCTGAAATACAAGTTATATGAATGAAATATTCATTGATTTTGCATAAAGAATCAGATTATTTATATTTCGATACAGTTTTAAATATTTAAGTATAATAAATTACTGTAGTACTGTGATAATGTAAAAGATATTACCACTGAATGAATCACATTTTAGAAATTTTTAAATGAAATTACATTTCAGTTGGAAAGTGTTTCATAATCAATGCTTATGCATGATTGATCTTTCTTGTTGAATTCTATTTTGAGTATTAATCTGCGCAAGGTATCTTTTCGTATTAAATCGAGAGTGCTCTACAACTTTCTAACTGACTTTTTTCATGTATCTTTCACCCCTAATTCCAAAATTTGCCGATAGATGGCGTTGTAAGTTTTCTCATCGAGTAGCGCATAGCCTTTTTACTATACCTAGACACCAACTTTATGGCTTAAGCTGTCACCGTTCAGAAGTTAAGGGGGGTGTAACGGATATAAGTGGGCACCCTGTATACGTATATAAGATGTTTAACCTGTGATAGATTGCGTATATTGCATTCGATTCCTCACCATTGGCATTTGTTGACTATCTTTAGCTTTCTGAACTGTAATATGTATTATAATATCCACATTATGGTTGAATAATATATATATATATATATATATATATATATATATATATGTGTGTGTGTGTATATAAATAAAAATTGAAATTTTTTTAATCAAAAACTATGCAAACTACGGTAAGTACGAAAAAAACTCCATCTCTAGCATATCTGTTACAAATAAGTAACTATAGACCAGGACTAAGGATAAAAATTAGGTAACTTATCACAATAATGGTATGAAGGGAATATTAGTATACATAAATGACAATTAAATAAGTACATATAAATTAATATAAATATAAATATATCAAATGAAAAAGTAAACACGGCAAAAATGAGAAAATGCAGTAATAATTAGCTCAATATTAAAGATAACTTCATGGAGTTGAAACACACCAGTTGAAACTACATAAAAAAATAGCGGTTAGTTCGAAATTGCATTCTCATCAGAACAGCAATACAATTTGAATTAAAACCGATGGAATAGCCAGTTTCTGACAATGGCGATAGTATTTGAATATGGACACCATTGAAACTGTCTACTGGCTAGTGGAAGAAGAAATAATAAATACCAATTAAAAAAATTAAAAACCAGAAATACAAAAAACAGACATACAAATCCACAGGCACAGCCACCAGGTGCGAGTCGAAATATTTGCAGGAGAACATATGACAGAGCACTCTACATTTCTTCGCTAAAGCGAGTGGATACCGGAATGAATATACTATTGAATGTATACGAAAAATTTATTTGAATGAAAATAGTAATCAGTATAGGACTCAGGACAAGTAGACAGTAGTCTCAAAAATAGCAAACAGTATCAGACTCAGGCCTTGTGGTAAGCCAAGTGATAAGAACTGGTGAAACACACAAAAATGAGTTAGGCAATCAAGGTTAAATAATGCATTTATAAAATACTACGTGGTGTATTTGAAATTATTAATAATATTATTTACAAATACATCCGAATAGTGGTAATTTTGACATATGCGTTTAAGATTATTGATGTGGAGATAGTGAAACTGAGGATAAGAAAGTCGATGTATTCGAAATAGCTGGTTTAATATGATATTTCTAAACAATTGAATAGAATTACAATATCGATATGATAGCACCTTAATGATAGTGAAGTTATAAGAATCTTTTTTATCATATAGATTGGTAACAGCATGATTATGGAGGGTATCTAAATTTAGGTCTAAATAATTTACAGATTGACTAATACTTAGGCTCATTAGGGATTAATTCTAGGTTAGAGGTGTAAAATTCAATATTAATTGGATAGTAATCATCAATGGTAATACAAATTAAGTCGTCAACATATCGATATATAATATATGAATTAGAGAAAAAATGACATTCATAATAATAAAGATATAAGTTAGCAATAATACTACTGCTAAAGCCCCCTTGAGGTGCACCAGATGTTTGTAAATATATGTTATCTCATTGGATAATATAATTATTGTATAACACAAAGTGCAATAGCATAGGAAAGTTTTTGACTTTAAATGAAACATTATTGGAAATAAGATAATCATGAAAAAGAGAGATAATAACTTTATATAAATCATTAATATCAATATTATTAAATAGATCTTTAAAAACAAAAGTATGGAAACAAAGAATATGTGGAAGCTTGCTAAGGTGATTAACTAAATCAAAACTATTGTTCAAAATGAAGCATCCTGAATTTTTAAATTTAAGAGATTCATTAATTCTATTTAAACAGTTTAGCAAGCACTTACTAGCAGTAGTGGTAAAGGTATTATGTCCACAAGTGACCGTTCTAAAACTGAGAGGTGATTTGTGGAATTTTGGAATCAAAGTATATTACGGAAATTCATAATATTTACAATTAATATTTAACTGTGTATATAATTTTAGCATTTTAGTTTTGATTTTGATGGACTGATTATTAATGGGTTTAAAAATATGAGTATTCTTTAAGTAATTCTGTAGCAGAGAAATATAATACATTTTTACAAATAATGCATAATTATTGAAAGCTTTATCTACATAAGTTATGACAAATGTTCTTTCGAATGGGTGAAATTCACAAAATGTTTTATCCAATCAAGGATAATTTATAAAATTATTACATGGTGTATTTGAAATTATTAATAATATTATTTACAAATACTTCTGGATAGTGGTAATTTTGACAAATGCGTTTAAGATTATTGATGTGGAGAAAGTGAAATTGAGGATCCGAGAGTCGATATATTCAAAATAGCTGGTTTCTAAACATTTGAATATAATTACAAGATCGATATGAAAACAGCTTAATGATATTGAAGTTATAAGAATCTTTTTTATCATATAGATTGGTGATTACATGATTATTGAGGGTATCAAAATTTAGGTCTGAAAAATTTACAGTTTGACTAACGCTAGGCTCATTAGGAATTAATTCTAAGTTAGATGGGTAAAAATCAATATTAATTGGGTAGGAATAATAAATGATAATACAAATCGTCAACATATCTACAAGTCGTCAACATATCTATATAATATATGAATTAGAGTTAAAATGACATTCATAATAATAAAGATATAAGTTAGCTAGAATACTACTACTACAGCTCCCTTGAGGTACACCAGATGTTTGTAAATATATGTTATCACCTTGGATATATATGTAGATATATATATATATATACGTATATATATAGGTATATATATATATATATGTATATATATATATATATATATATATATACATATATATGTACATATATATGCATATATATATGCGCGTGATTTTGATGCGCACCTTCCATCAATATTTAAAAAATTTTCTAGTTTTATGTATTGTAATTAATAAAATAAACTCATATACAACTAAAATAGTTAAAATAGTGTAACTAGAGAATCTAGTATATAAGAGAAAAATTCGAATAGGCGATTTTAATTGAAATATTTTAATTCACGATGGATTTTAATGAAGTTGTTCTAGGCAATGTGATTGATTCTATGGAATGGGATATTATTAATATAATTTTTATCCCCTTACAGTGAAGAGCGGAATAAAAGGAAATAAAACCTGTTTCCGTCCATCTGTCTATAATGATCGCTTATTTAAAGAATTTGTGTAGTTCTCACTGATTTTTTAATCTTAATTAGGAGCAGGTTCATGACTAAACAGTTTAGATTTTTTTACGTGTTAATATATATAAATGAAATTTCAACATTCATTTGTATTCTAAATATCTTCCGAAATATGCTATCTATTTCGATGAAACTCTTTTAAAGCAATAAGGCTCAGTCTAAGGAATGTTTGATATAAGTTTTGTCTTCCTACACCTACCCGAAGAAATGCAGGGATTAAAATACCAGTTTTTATTTTTCTGTAGTGACCTCTTAAAACTAAAAAATGTTTCAACCGATTTACATACATTTTTACAGCTTTGTAAGTTTATATAGAACAAGTTTATTATTAATTATAATTTTTATTTATTACAATTTATTATTAATTGCAATTATTTTTTATAGAACAAGTTTCTTACTTCAGTCCATATAGACATGCATGCCTGATACAGTTACACATGATACACAAAGTAGTTACTCTTGCACTGAAAACAGAAAACTTTAACACTTTTTTATAAGACAGGCTAATTTAGTTATTTTAGAAAATAAACTACATTTTTAAAAGGTATTGTGTTTCAAAGCCTTTCGGGGCGCCGTAGAGATCCGAAATAAATTAGATTTTTTGAAACCTTGTCACATTTTATCAAGTGTCAAGAAAATAAAAGAAGAATTCAGTTCCTCTTGCAGTTCCTTTTTAAAAAATAGAATCCGATGATGGATAGAACATCTGCAGAGATTTCACACTCAAATTTCGCGGGGCTTCAGCTTATAATTTTTTCAAAAAGGCTTATGTTATATTTTTCAGTCACCCTCTTTGGTTTGACATGACACGCAGAAGTCAGGAAAAAGTATCATTGAACGTGGTGTAGGATTTATGGCTTTGGTATTTTTACTGTGAATATCACTTTTATTAAATAAGAACGAACCCAAAACCGGTTATAGTAATTTATTTTCTAATCGACTAATACATTTCTCGCACTGAATTCAAATGCATAATTTATCCGTGGAGGTTATAGATTTATCCTAATGAGAATAAATGACAAAGCGTTAGGAAATATTTCTAATTTTTTTCAATGCAGTCTCCTAAAAATTTTATATATTTTCATAATGATGTTTCAGGGCTGATGGGTCATTTTATCTTAGATGTTGGAGGAAGATGGGTGGAGCTTTATGAACGTTTTTGTCTTACGCGCTGAAGGAAAAGGGAGAGGTTGTACGAATTATTCTTTGTTTTAGAAATTGAAGGAAGAGTGAGAGCTTTTACAAACCATTCTTTATTTTAGACGTTGGAAGAAGAGTGAGAGATTTTACGAACTATTTTTACTTTCCTTTTATACATAGTACGAGGGTCACACTGAAATTTTTGACACAGGGGCAGACGATACGCGTATAGACATGTTCATCGCAAGAGGCGCTGCTTCTTGGCTGGATCCCTGGAGCGATTGCTTTGTTACGCTGCATGACGGTACGCCACTTCCTCCTCATTGTGTTACCTTAACAAATTTATATATATATGTATATTTCATTTCGATAATCTGCTCATTACATTTTTTGAATTTCGATATCAGTGCTGCACTGACCGAGCTACCCTGGCTCGGAAGCGAACACCACAAAAATATGTTTCCAGAAATTATGCCACTTTTATCGATTTCTTTCATTATTATAGCTTTCAAAAGTGAATAAATAAATCACTTAAAATGCTCTGAAAACAGTTAAAAAAGTAAATCCTTGTTAAAATCACTGCATAAAACAAATTAAAACGGCATTAACAGGTTTCAGAGACAAAAGCAACATCCATCTTCAGGATGTGAAGACGCACCAATACAGGTAAGAAAATATTTGTCAATAAATTGTAACATTGCGTTCCCAAAGGGGAAAAATGTAAAAAAAAATGAAAAAAATTCTAGACGAAAGGAAGAAAAACAGCTGAAATATTCAAAATACGTATTTTCTCAGTGAATAGTTTGCAGCATCTACACTCTACAGGGACTACTACCCTCCTTTCCCTGTCACCAACCTCTTGGAAGGACTTAAGGACCGGAATATTTAACGCGCCCGTACTCCGCGTGAATACGGGGAGAGTTAGGGCAGAGTCGAGAATTGAACTCGGGTCGTTCGAGTGCAATCCCCACGCTTAATCACTGTATGGCGCGATATTTTGCGCTATAAAATACACTACGTGACAGTGAAAATGAGATACCAAGAAGTGGGCAGAAAGTGATGAAAATCGGTAAACAGAGAGAGACATCAACGAACAATAAGTGGTGATTATTGCAACATGATACATCTATACACTGAGTGATAACACCGTCCGACCAGTAGGTTGTAGGACCACAGCGGGCGACGATACAGGCAGCCACACATCTAGATACAGAGTCAATGAGCATGCGGATGGTGCGTTGAAGGATGGCTGCCCATTTCGTGTCAGCCATTTGCCATAGTTCGTCTTCTAAACGCGGCGGTGGCAGAGCACGCAAGCGACGTCCAATCACGTCCCAGACGTGCTCGATTGGTGAGAGATCAGGGGAGACTGGTGGCCAGGGAACCACCTGGGTACCTTGCAGAGCATGTTGGCCGATGCCTGCTTTGTGTGGTTGGGTGTTGTCCTACTGGTAAATGGTATTGGGCACCCTCTAAAGGAAGGATAGTGTAACCGGCCACAGCACGTCATCCACGTATTGTTGGGCCGTCATAGTTCCCTCAATACGGACCAGAGGTGATCTGCTGTCGTAGGCGATGGCGCTTCAAACCGTGATGCCGTGTTGTCGCGCGGTGTGGCGTTCCGCAGGTGCGACTGGATTGGATGTATCACAATTTCGGCTCCAGACTCGTACACGGCGACTGTCATTGCTAAACAGAAGCGTGACTCGTCTAAGATCACGACCTTGTGCTATTCTGCCGTCCACGTGGCTCTATCCCGACTCCATTGCAAATAGAGGCGTCTGTGCTGTTGAGTCAATGGCAGTTTTCTTAACAGGCGCCATGAGTGCAGGTCGCCGGCGAATAATTGTCCTGGTCGATATGAGAGTATCAAGGGTGTACTGCATATACTGCAAAAGGACGACGGAAGTGGTCTGCGAGACCGCTAACGCTTGCCGGCGAATGCGTTGGTTCACGTGTGCTGACGTCGCTTTGGCCGTACCTGCACCCTTCAAACGTGCCACATTTCCTTGTTTCAACCATCTTCGCCACAGCCGGTGCACCGTGGACGCGTGTTGGTGGCTGTCCGCTGAAATTTAGCGTATGGACCAACATGCCCTTGTGAGTCCGATCTCAATATCCTTCGTGAAATCGTCTGTCTACGGGAACTGCGTCGGTTGGCGACGGCTTGGCATTCTCTGCTATTACACGTTTCCTCTGAGACAAAGAAAATTGCAAAATGATTTCTCTGGCAGACAGAGAGGTGCGACTATTGCCAATTCTGCAGGTTTCTTCCGTTATATCTCACTCAACGTGAGCGGGATAGCTGGGAATTTCGCATCATTTACATAACTCGGTGAACTGCGTCTATCCTGTAATTTGCATATTTTTCTGCCCACTCCTTCTTGGTGTCTAATTTTCACTATCACATAGTGTATATATTTTTATTTTGTGCAAAATCGACGCTACATTAATCTCACATAATAAAAGAATACGGCTCTTTGTCCATTTGTATGTGCGCCTTCTGAGGAAAATCGAATCTTCAGACATGTTCTATAGGGTGAGCTTTTCGGTACAACAGACCTCGGCTGCATTTTTAAAATCGAATTACTTTTTAGTCATTTTATGTTGAAGCACAATTTTGAACGATGTCCATACAAATTGATTCCTTAGCGATCGAAAATATTTTCACAAAGTTTCAGTCTTGACATCATCGGAAGAATCGATGAACGTTCTTTCTAACGATCCTTGTACCAAATCCATAAGATAAATCCTTCATATTTATTATTTATTTTGAAATACATCGAAATATGCATGTTTTGTTATTTTCTTTCCTTTTTTCGCGCATGCAAAAAAGGAAGATTACCACAATTCTATAGTTTAGCAAAAATCTGAGTGTATATGGTCATATTCCAACAAAAACATTTCCCCCTGAATTAGTCTTTTTTGCGATTTTCTGTTAATTTTCAGCTAAATGCATGAACATCGAGATTTTCGATTGCGTTCTTTCTCCGGTTTGGTATGGGGAGAAGTGGACATTCGTGAGTATGCGTTACGAATTTGTGCGCACGACTACACACTCTTTTAAACTAAAAGACGGTCGAAAACAAATCATGGTTAATACAGTAAATGTGCAAAGGTAATCAGGAGATTTTTAGACGCCCCTTTATTGTCCGCTCCGAGAGAGAAACAAAAAATACAGCTCCGTTATGTTTCGTCTTTTCTTTCTACTTTTCTTGGGAGGATAGAGACCCTTACTAAAGAAAGGTTTAAAGAGTTAGTTGATCTCTATCTCCCAAAATTATATTTATTTAAGATTTAGAAATTGTTACATATAGATGAGAAATACAATTTTGAAAAGTATATAGATTGAAAGAATTACAAAGAAGTATAAAAGTACAAAAATGCAAAGAAACACATTTTCTTCACTCCTTGGGGAAACCAAAAATTCGGAACCGTTAGGTTTTGTCACGTGGATGATACTATAAACGTGCACAGATCCAGTTTCTTTAGGTTACATGGATGATTCTGGAGGACCTAGAAAGACTTCAAAAAGTCACATTTTTATCCGTTCTCTAGAGTGGGTGGGGAATCAAAATTTTGGCTTCGTTAGGTTCTGTCGCATAGTCGCTACTATAAGTGTGCACAGATTCAGTCTTTTGGGTCACCGAGGGTTTCTTCAGAGACTGGAAAAAGACAAATACGTTAGATAATTATTATACAGACTAGTATTTAAGCTTGGAAAAGACAGGAAAACTAACACTCTTTAGAATTAAAATGCAAAATTTTATTTTAATAAGTTTTATTTTGTTTAACAACGTATGGTGCTTTCTTGCCTTAAATGGAAATTGGTCTAGTTTGTTTATGCCTCGTGTTTGAGTTTTACCTTTCTATGTCCACGATGGGGGAGGAGGTTCGAAGAGATTACCATTGGTTAGCGCGCTGGAGTTGCATTCGGTAGGCCCGGGTTCGATTCCAGCCACTGCCAAAACTGCCGCCGTGTTCATGCGGAGTACGATCACGTTAAACATGTGGGTCCGAAAGTCCTTCCGAGAGGTTGGTGGTAGGGGAAGGAGGGTACGGTCCCTGTGGTTGCCTCCCCCACTGGGTTCCGGTCTAAATTGGGTGGCACTTCCCGACCGTCCAAACAGTTACCTTACACCTTCCTGGTAGGTCGGACGATCTGGGTTTCAACAACAACCCCTCTATATCTATCTGGGCGCGGTAGCCCTTTGGTTAGCGCGCTGGAGTTGCACTCGGTAGGCCCGGGTTCGATTCCAGCCACTGCCAAAACTGCCGCCGTGTTCATGCGGAGTACGATCAAGTTAAACATGTGGGTCCGAAAGTCCTTCCGAGAGGTTGGTGGTAGGGGAAGGAGGGTACGGTCCCTGTGGATGCTTCCCCCACTGGGTTCGGGTCTAAATTGGGTGGCACTTATCGACCGTCCAAACAGTTACCTTACACCTTTCTGGTAGGTCGGACGGTCTGTGTTTCAACAACAACCCCTCTATATCTGCTCTAAGTCCTCGGACGAGTCGGGTGGTCAGGGCTTTCGACACCCCTCTATATCCCCGGTCGTCCAAATAGTTGCTCAAGTCCTCTGGATGAGTCGGACGGCCTGGGTTTTCCACCCCTCTATATCCGAGCCAACGACCCTAACGTGCTGAAAACACCTGTTCTTGTTAGATCACCGAAGTCAGGCAGCATCGGGCGCGGTTAGTACTTGGGTGGGTAACCACCTAGGAACACCGCGTGCTGTTGGCACATTTCGGCCGCGGTAGCCCGGTGGTTTGCGCGCTGAATTTGCACGCTGCCACAACTGCCGCCGTGTTCATGCGGAGTACGGTCACGTTAAACATGTGGGTCCGTAAGCCCTTCCGAGATGTTGGTGGTAGGGTAAGGAGGGTGCGGGCCCTGTGGATGCCTCCCCCACTGGGTTCCGGTCTAAATTGGGTGGCACTTCCCGGCCGTCCAAACGGTTACCTTACACCTTTCTGGTAGGTCTCAACAACAACAGCCCTTCTATATCCAATGATGAGCCGGACGGTCTGGGTTTTCACCCCTCTATGTCCCCGGCTGCCCAAATTGCTCCTCTATGTCCACGGATGAGCCGGACGGTCTGGGTTTTCGACCTCTCTATGTCCCCGACCATTCAAACTGCTGCTCATGCCTCAGGGTGAGTCGAATGGTCTGGGTTTTCGACCCCTCTTTGTCCATTCCATGAGAAAAATAAAAATACGGGTCTTTTAAATTCAGTCCAGCGGTCGATATTAAGTGTGCAAAGATTTAGCCTCATAAGTCAGCGAAGAGTTGCTTGAGTTGTAAAGAACTTTGCTGTCTTAACCGGGAATAGAACCACGAATCTCCGTATTGGCCAGCCGACACTCTACCGTTGAACTACTAGGACGGAATTTTATGTCCTTATTCTCAACGTGGTCTCTGTAAAGTGTCTGGAAAAACTTATAGAAAAACCCCATAATCTGATTACGTCCGATGATTGATACTATAAGTGTTGAAGACCCAGACCGTCCGACTCGTCCAGCGATAGTATAAGTGTGTAAAGATTCAGTCTTTTAGGTCACGAGAGGGACTTCTGCAGTATTTGAAAATACTGCAGAATTAAAAATAATGCTGCAGAATACTACTGCAAAATACTACTGCAGAATTAGAAATAAAATCTGCAGTATTTGAAATACTAAAGACATTCTCTCCGCCTCCCGGGAGGTAAATTAAAACTCCGGCTCTGTCATGCTCTGTACCTTAGTTGACACTATAAGTATGTAAAGATCCCGCTTTCTAGGTCACCAGAGGGGCTTCTGGTGGATTTAGAAAGACATATTACGTTAAACATGTTAGTCAATTACATATAGTGAGGATTTTCGCAAAACTTAATATTTAGCATTTCATATTTAAATTTAATATTTAATATATAGTTCAAAATTTAGCATTTAATATTTAGTTCAATATTTAATATTTAATGTCATCATTAGTTAACATTACTTTGAATTCAAGACCAACTCTATAACACAACTATACCATTCTTTAATATTTTGTCAGTGGTAAACCACATTACTGAAAATTCTTAATACAAATTTTCGGAATAGTTTGAGCGTCACGTTCAATGCGTGCTTGAGATTCATGACGTAAAAGGAAATAAACCATGGTGAATAAATTGCTCTCGCATGAGAAGTCTAATCGATCATTTTATGATTGGATAACCCTTATGATCGATCAGCTTTTTGGACCTACAGAACAAAAATTTGAAAATAATTAAAAGTTTGAATCGCGATCCCATTGCAGAAAACAGCATCCACGAACCAGTTTCGGGCTTATTATGTGCTCGTTAGCATGGAGCAGCTAATGCCTGCAATGGCATTATTAAAACTTGATATGTGTTACAATTTTGCGAAATTTTATGGACACCGAGCGCGATTCTAACTTGAGGAATGCACCCTGTAGGTGGGTTGAATACGGATTTGACATTTATAGCCTTTTGCAACCTCAGCTCAATTTTTGTTAAAGAGATTTAAAGTCGGATGCATGGTACGACTGAATATTTCGATCTACGTAGAGATTTGTGAAATTTTTCTAACAGATAGTGCTGAAATACATTTAACCATGAATCTGATCCTATTTTAACTTAACAAACCAATAAAAAGTATGTAAATGTTGTATACCTTTAGAGTTGTAAGCGTTTAATCCGTTTAGTCCTCTTACCGTAAAGCTATATGCGAGGTTTTGGGTCAGGCTGGGTTCGAATGCAGGTTAAAAGTATTTCACTCCCCACATTTTACTCCCTCGAATGCAGGTTAAAAGTATTTTACTCCCATGCAGGTTAAAAGTATTTACCTCCCGATCAAATGTTTTGTAACATCGCATTTTCTGTAATACGGGCCCAATAGATATCTATTATAGGATTGTTGTCCGGGATCGGTTAGATTAGTTTATCACACAGAAAGAAACAGGAAAAGTGTTTTTTAGAAATAATTCTCTTTACAATTATGCATGTCATCTTAGTTTTCATCAATTACTTTAAAATAAAAAAAAATATCATGTGGGCAGCACATGACTTTGGCTACTGATTCATATTCACGTTCCCTTCATTTCTTCAATAATTCATTAAATTGGGTTTAATTCCACAAAATAACAGTCCTAATTATTTTAAAATACACTGAATTCGTACTTTTAATTCAATTTTCGTTTTCATTTGGTAACTGGACTTATTTTCAAAGGTGGCGTAGCGGGGAAAAAAAATACTAAAATATATCGAGAACGGCGAGTAATAGAGTAATAGGGTTAGTCTTATTATTTTTATCGTCAAAAATTACGTATAAAACAAGCATTTAATCTACATATTTAAGTGTACGTAGACTTTTATTTTGGATTCTGACTATTTTTGCGGGAAATTTTGCAAAAAGGGCAGGTTTTTTTCCGAATCGTATCTAAATCTAATAAGTACCAGGGTAACCCACAAGTGACTTATCTACTAAATTTTATGAAATTTGGTTTATTAGTTTTTTAGCTAGAGTGGATACAGACAATTTTTGCGGTCCATTTCGCAAAAAAAGGCTGGTTCTTTTATCCATCCTGAATAGTATCAAAATCTAATCAGCACTAGGGTAATCCATAAAGAACTTGCCTACCAAATTTAATGAAATTCGGTCAATTAGTTTTTCAGTTAGAGTGGATATAAAATCTGTACAGACAGACAGACACAGATGTCACTCAAAAACAGTTCTTTCGTGTTCTAGAGGTCCCAAAACGTGTAGATCCATCGAAAACTCGAGTTGCGATTTTCAGCAGGATTCCAGTACTTTCCCTATACATTACCATGTATTGCAGGGAAAGTAAAATGACTTTCATTTATTACTTTAACATCAAAATTTGGTTTTAAATGTGTGGTCTGTGTGATAAATTGCTTTTTACAAGAAAATTCAAAATATGCCATGCCTTAATAAGGAATAATAATGAGAAAAAACGTCTTCCTTATGTACTCCATATTAACCCGGTCTTCATTGATAAACCGTTGAAAAACAACTTTTAAAAATACCGCTATAAAATAATATAAAATAATTAAAATAATTAACCGCTATAAAATACCGCAAAGAATATTTTTCCACGCAAAAGAAATCTTGCCGTCTTTTTATTTCAGCAAGATCATGCAACAAATGTTAATTTGCTGATTCTATCCAATTTGCAAACTGGAGGGAATTTGCGTTCTAGTTTAGTTACCATTGATCTGTGGATAGGTATCGGAAGATAACTCCTATTATCAAACACGCCTTGGATTCAGTCCCCGTGTTTTGAACAGTCTAATCGATTCAGACTGATTATTTCAGGAGATATTTAGCTTGAAATTTGGAATGTTTGATTTTTACAGTGTTCCTAGGAAAGCCCTTTAGTACCCCAGTAACTTTGTAAGGAAGGGAACGTGAGTGTGCACGTTGAATTTAGCTATAGTAAAGTGACCATCACTACCGGAGTAAAGTGATTACCACTACCTTTACGCACCACTACTCGTCAGCCCCACTACCGGACAATTTAAAAAGTTAGGAAACGAACTGTGCAACAAAGCGAGATAGATAAAAAACAAAAACAAAAAACAATAACTAAGTTGTAGAGAATTGCTTGAGTAGACTGTAAAACTGTCACAGAAGTCATTTATGTAACATAATATGGTTATTGGCGAACAGCTGTCTTATTCATAGAATGATAAAAGTTATATGAAGAGAAATCTGGTGTAAAGCCTGTTTAAAATGTCATCTGGTGTAGACCCATCATAGGCAATGCACATTTGAATTCCAGAAAGAATGATACCGGGTATTTTGATAAGCATTGTAGATGTCACCGTGTTAGAGACCTTGGTGATACAACTTTTTGACAGGTATTTATTGTTTTCCATTTAAGCGTTTCGTTTGCTCCTAATGTCACTTTCTATTCATGATTAGATAATGCTCTATAAAAACATAATTGGCTTTTTTTGTCTATTTCGGTTTGTTGTCGAGTTAGTAGGCTAAACTTTTTAAATTCTCCACTAGGGTAAATGAATTACTTTTATTCGGCTGGACATGGCCACTTTACTATAGATAAACCTGACGTGTACAATTACAACCTTTCTTTACAAAGTTATTGGGGTGCTCCAGGACTTACATAGAAATTATGTATATTAAATCGGTACAAAATCAGAAAGATGTTTTTAGACGTAAATCTGCTCTCGAGTAAAACATGGTCATAGACAGACTTACAAAAACATGTTTTTAAATTCTTGTTATTCTGCACTGTGCTTTAGGGTAATAAATCTTACATTCAGCTTCATTTCCTGAATAAAATATCGTCAAAAATCATTACTTGGTTCAAAGCGATTTTAAATTAAAAGAGTGTACTTTTTCCGTTTAGGCGTTTTACATTGTGTTAATTTTTATTATTTTATCATAACTTCATATTCAAGGTTTGGAATTACAAAACTGCTTTACATTAGCTTTCTTTAATTTTTTATGAGTGGTCAACCACATTTCCAAAAATTCTTAAAGCACATGTTTGGAATAGTTTGAGAGTCATATTCAACTTGGTACTTGAGATTCGTGGTGTAAAAAGAAATGAACCATGGTGAATAAATTGCTCCCACTTGAGAAATCTAATCGATCATTTTATGAATGAATATCACATATGATCGATTAACTCTTTAGATCCACGAAAAATGGATTTCGGGACATTTATAAAATAATTTAAATTTCTATACATTCAGATTTTCTTCGAAGCAAGAAAAGATATCAAATGTGCACAATACATTATTTTCCCTACATTACTTTGTATATAATTGCCCAATGTATTTTTGTCTTTACAGAGCCCCTAGAAGCCCCATGTGATCTAGAAAACTGAATCATTGCACACTTATAGAATAAACTAGGATACAGAATCCGTGGTTTTGATTTATCCTCCTGGAAAAGAGAAAATGGAGGGTTTAGAACAGCCTTTTCAGACCAGAATCCCCCCTGGTGACCTATAAGGTTGAATATTTGCACACTTATGGTATAGACTATCGAACTGAACATGTAGTAGTCGGATTTTCATCTTACAACTGAAGAGATTATGGGTTTTTTTTAAAAGTCTTTCCAGACCCTCAAAAAGCCCTCTGGAGATTTGGAAGACTGAATCTTTGCACATTCGACCACTGGACCGAATCTAATGCAGCCGAATTTTCAAAATTTCTTCCGGAGTGAACAGAAATGCGTGTGTGTGTGTTGGAGGGGGGACGTGGGAGTAAAATATCTTAGAATTCCCCTTAAGCTGAAATGTGACCATGGAGCTAAACGCAACCGGGGCAATTTTTAAGCATTTTCAGGCAATTTTGATACAACTATTTTAGATGGCAAGCACCATACACTGTAAAATAAAATAAAACTTTTTAAAAGAAAATTGCAGCTTCATTTTTTTCAAGATTGCTAGTTTCCCTGTACTTTACAGGCTTAAATACCAGTATATACAGTGTCCCAAAAAGATTGAAACGCGCTTTAATTCTTTATCTGTTGAAGATAAGCGGGCAATGTAAATTGCAAAAATGTTGACAGTAAGGTAGAAAATAAGACTATATTAATGAAATAGTCCTCCCATCAATTTTGAAAAAGTTACACTTTTTAAATTTTTATACGACCCCCTTAGACAAATTTGGTCAATCAGAAAATTTTTATTTTTAATGCAGAAAGATTATTAAAAAAAAACCCGCATATCTGTATCTTTAAAATTGAGCGAGTTATATTAAATTGAAAATTGAACATTGTGAATGGGGACCATTTATCAAATTAGAAATGTAAATTTGTGACATATCACAAAAAAGATAAAACTGGATGATAATACATAGGAGACATTTTTGCGAATTCCGCGTAGGCTCACGATGCAATCACGGATTTTAGACGCTTTTGTGATAAAATATTTTGACGCATATTAACGTATTTTTGATCTAAACAATTTCCATCGTCAATTTGCTTATGATCCCTATTTTCACTGATGAAACAGCCTTTCATATGGTACGGAAAATATTATTTCCTTTATCATAATTCATTTGATTTTAAAGATACAGAAATGCGGTTTTTCAATGATCTTGTTGCGTTAAAAATAAAAATTTTCTGATTGACCAAATTTACAAAACTATTAGCCATAGAGTGTATATGAGAAAAATTGTGTGCATTTTGGGTGTAAAAACACTTGCGCTAATCATAAAAAAATACTGCACATGCATACGACTGAGAGTATCTAATTTTTACAAATTTGATACAAATGTATTTCGAAATGTATTCAAATAATTTCCATGGTTGTAATAGACTCTTATTCATTTTAAGGAAACGTGAACAACGTATATCAGCGCAAGTAAAATAATAATTTGGCATACAGCTGTTTCGAGGTAACGCCGGAACCAATTAATCAGTGCCGGATAAACGACGAACTCGAAGTCTAAATGACGTAGTTGGCACAAACTGAGGGATATATATACAAAAATACATATGAGCGCCTCCCTCTACATGTCGCTCACGAGCCGCCACTGCGTTAAACACAAATCCTTGCTGCAGAAATGTTCAATTGGGTATTGTTACTTTACTGCAGATATTCCTAATGTGTGCACCTATTTCCCTACAAAGTTATTGGTGTTCAAGGACTTCCCCAGAAATTCTGTACTTCTATAGACTAGAAATAATTTCAAACTATGCTTTGGGGACTTTCTCCAGAAATCCTGTACTTCTATAGACTAGAAATAGTTTCAAACTATACGTCGTATCACCACCTGTTCACGAGACGTTAGAATTTTTTTTAGAAATATGATACCTCTCAAAAGCGTCAAGAATTTTAATGAAATTTAATGTTTATTACAACAATAAACTTATTGATTTCCAGCGAGGTCGAATCATAAATCTCTACTGAATTTTGTTCTAGAATATCGAAAGTTTTTTATTTGTAGTTAAAGTCGTGTGTTGGAAACATCAGAGTGTTTATTGGTAGAAACAGGAAACAATCATTTCGGGACGAATCCCATCTATGAGTTCTTTATAGCAGATTTTTTGAGTTTCATTAATTTTGGTCTCGGGTATCTTTTTATCGATTGATCTTTAACTCATCATAGAAAGGCAGTGAATCAGTGGAAAGGAATGACATTTTTATTTTTATTTTGAAAGAAATTGAGTAGTAAATCAGTTTGAAGAGTTTTGTCAGGGATATTTTTTTAAACATAACGTCGGTTCACGAATATAGGAAATGCCATCGTAAAATACAATTAACACTATTTAGGAGCAATTAAAGGCATTGCATATTTCTGTAATATGTAAATGTGTTTATAGATTACTTATGGACATAATTTTATAGTGATATAAAAGCGATATCTTTCTTTAGGAGAAATAGACTGGAGGATCGGGGCAATCCCGAGACTTTTCCCACGAAACAAGTGGAAATTTGACCGACTGAACCGAACTATGTATATACATTTTTTACATTCCATTTTGTGGATTCACATCTATGCAAATAACGAAGCATATCACCCAAATTTAGTCCAAATCGTTTCAGTGGTTAGTGGTTTTAAAGATTGCGAAGGGTAACTGATTTTGGCAAAATCTCGTTTCACAATTAAATGATATACATTTTACGAATTTTTTTCTGCATTCACATCTAGAAAATATTAGCAGTATACCATCCAAATTTTATTTTAATTGCTTCAGCAACTTTTGAGATAATGAAGGGCCAACGATTTTGATAAAATCCCTTTTTATAGCTCGGGCAATCCTAATTTTGTGTGCACCAGTATCATCTATTCTTTTATTAAGACTTCAAAATAAGTATCTGCACGGGTTTGGACCTGCCCTGAGGGCTTAATTTATCAGTATTGAAATGCACTACTATGAAAAAAATATCTTCTACATTTAATTATTTTAATTTCTTTTAATGCAACTTCATACACTAACGTAATGCTTGAGATCAAACCGCTAAAAGCTTAACAACCCAGATTTGATACCAAGAATGTTTTTAGAAGAGAATGAAATTAAATTATGTAGTCACTGCAAATGTGTTCTGTATTTTATCCCTCCAAATCTTGCCATCTATTGTTCATATTTTTTTTCTTTTATACTCTAACTAACAAACCCTATTGCATATGAATAAGCCACAAAACATGACATTTCTGTGCATCACACGGATCACACGTAAAGTGTTAAATTAGTTTTTCATATCTGTCTGGGAAAAGACACGTAAAGGCGCTTTTATGTTCATGGATAAAATTTATATCTAGAGCTTCAATTTGCCATTGAAGTGCGTATAAGATTTCAGACAAAAAAAAATCTGCAGAAGTTATCAATTTAATCGTTATTAATAGTTATATAGTTAGTTATATTAATAGTTATATTTTAATAATTATCAACTCTTAACTATTTGTGAAAAGAACAATAAATTATATCAATAAAGTTAAAATTGTTGATTATATATAAAACAACATATTACTATAAACAGCAATTGCAAAGTTACTATGCAGAGAAACTACAGTGAAACTTTGTCAAATATTCACGCAAGGAAAATAATAATAACCTAATATCTTCAAATTTTAGAGGCTCGATTTTGCGATTTACTGCTTGATTCCCCACGATTCGGCTGTCAGTTTTTCGTTTACTTTCTTATGGGTTGGCAATATAGCTTTACTGAAAGAAGTGAAAATAAATGTTTAAATGTCATTACTTTCTCTATATACATAGCATGTATAGGGAAAGTATTGTGGCGGTGTCGAAAACTCGCATTCGAGTTTTCAACGAAAGATCACGTTTCAAGCATTCATGAACTGGAATCGAACGTTTTTGAGGCACTTTCCATGTGTATGTGTGTGTGTATGTGTGCGCGATACTTCATGAATAAGTGGAGCGTTTCGAACGAAATTTGGTATAAATATTACAATTAGTGAATGCTGAAATCCTATCGATTTTAAACGTAATAGAATGTTCAGAAGACCCCCAAATTTTCGAAATAAATTTTGAAAAAAAAAAAACTCAATAAGCAGAAATAAATAATCATTTTTTATGTAATGCTTCATTAGGAAACGAATGGCACAAACTTTAGAACGTTAGCATGTTCTAGCTAGCTACAATTTTCAAATAAATTTATCAAAGAAATCACATAAAATTAAAAAAGTTTTACATATCCGGCCACACATTAAGCTGCCATAAGACTTAGGGTTGGTCGTGTGGTCTGGGTCTCCTACATTGTGAAATATGTTCACTTTTTATATGTAACATTATATGATAAATTTGTTAACATCAATCTCCTGGATTTAGTTAGTTTCATTCACGGGAGAGGTAATAGTTTTGTATTTTGACGCCTACCAATTCGTTAATAATAATTTATATGTAAGAAAATATCTCTTCACTCCATTTGTGTCCAATGTTTAGAGATAAATTTGGCAAACTTAGCGACTAATTTAGAGAAATCTCGTCAATTTGGTGATATTTTGTTCCAAGTCGATCAAAATAGCGTCAAAATTGCAAAAACGACTCCAATGAAAATGGCACCAAATCGATGGATTGATTATTAAAATATTTTTATATATGAACTATATATTGCTTATTGTGGATGATATCAATAACGGTCAATTTAGAGTTGTGTGAAATATAAGTTAATTGAATACATTAAACTAGTATATGTTGTCACCCGGAAAAACGCAAAATTTATAGTTCAACGTTAAAATCATTGTACCGTGGATCTTGTGAATAATCTTTTCATTGTGAATAAAGATTTGAAAACAATAAGCGTGTAAGGATCTGTAGAGAACGAGGTACACGCAGCAGGCCTAATAACAATCCCTTGTGAGTCTGCTGTAGCAATGGGTATAAATTCTCTTTTGGTGGACGACACCCTCGTTCAGACAGACCAGGACTGATAGATAAGTATCTTGAGAGGGAAGTTATTGCTCGTATGCAGTACCGTCGCTCTTGTTGTTGTTGTTGTTGTTTCTAATGACCTCCTGTTTCAGCGGAACCGATTCAGGACCAGTGACGCAAGAAGTAGGAAAGTACGAAGAAATACACACAAGACAAAAGAACAAAGTTTATTACAAACAAGCATCACTGACGAAGGTCGGAGGGGGTGCAGCTTCACATTTAGACGAGGACCCAGAAGGCGGAAGACTGTCTTGCCTCAATAAACATCCATGCCCTCCCTACTCGGGTTTCGAACCCGAGCCCACCAGACAGCAAGCGAAGTGTCACCGCCTGGGCGGCACCTTCGCTCTTCACAGTGGCCAGCGTGTTCTCTGGATTTCTCTGGATCAAAAATCTTGGGGATGTCCCTGAGATGCCTCTGCCCGACTATTCCTTCCAACTTACTCTTCAAGAGCTAAAAACTGCCTTTCTACAGGAGAGGTAGTTATTGCTTGCTCTTTACTACACTGGATTACCTGATTGAAGGGATGAAACGTCGATGTGAAGCTTGTGTCAAAGTCAGAGGAGGTCACATCCCATAGTAAGGCTTGTCTGGTTAGATTTGTATAGCATACATAATTTTTTCCGTATGTTAATGTGAAGTATGCATTTAAAGTGTTAAAATATGCCTACATGTATTTTCTTTAATTTTAGTATACTCATGAATAGATTACTCAAACGACAACTTTCTTGTGAAAATTTGAGTCAAACAAAGCAGAATATTTTGATTTCTTAAATTCTGCAAGGCATTGCATTTTAATAAAAACTTGAAACTTAAAAGTTTCTGACAATAATCCTTCTGTTATAAAATAAGATATAACTGTTGAACTGTTTTTATCAATAAAACCACAATACTATAAAAAGACAAAATCATTGTACAGAGAATCGTTTTTGGGAATTGGAAGGTATAAAAAATCACATAGAATTGACAATGAGCTCTTCTAATAAACTCCAAATCAAACATTCGAAAATCAAAAGGAGAAAATTATTCTCGCACATATGAAATTCATTTTAAATAAATTCGAGTAAAAGATAAAAATAGTTCTAGTCTTTTGTTTGTATAAAATATTTCGCAACGAAATTAATTTAAATATAAATTCGCGTGTCGTAAAACGGGATAGGAATGTTAAGAAATATCTTCCACATTATAAAATACTTGATAAAATTGTGAAGTCCTATAAATGGCACTTTGGAGGTTTCACAGCACATAAAAGCAAGTTTGAAAGAAACTTGTGAGAATATAAAAATGAAGTATACGGCGGCTATATTAAAATATTTTATATTAGAGTGTGTGCTCTTGGTGCATATTTATTCATAAATAAAATTTAATTTTAAATATGAATTTCTTTTACAAATATAGACTAACAGATGGAACAGGCGATGCCCGGGATTTAAAGCAGGGATTAATTGCAATCATTCATTCAATTTTTACGTTCTCATACTATGTAATATATTATAAAATATTGTGTTCACGAAAATTTTCGAATTCGAAATTTTGATGCCAAAATATGTTTTAAGACCTGTTGAATACGTTCTGACTATTTTTGGAGTGATATCTCTCTGTATGTCTGTGGTTGATTTCGTTTTCGTCCATTTCCTCTTTGACTTCGGATTTGTTGGTTCCAGTGTACTGACGAAGGAGATTGTATTCTAGAATTAGCTGTATGCTGCATTATTATTTTATTTGTGCTTAATTATCTTAGTGCTGAAAGTTTCTTTCACTATTCGAGTTGTTACTGAATATCCACATATTTCGTTACTTCAATAAGTTTTCCGCACTATCACTGGTGTTGACAATTATCGCTAAGTTCACTTTTCGTAGGCTTGACACAGTCTATGGTCCTCGAGCCAATATTTTTGTCCAATTCCCATTTTTAGCGTCACCGGGTGCACGTTTGAAGTATTTTCAATTTCACTAGTGGTGATAATCTTTGCCGAAGTGATTCCATTTTGAAACGCTATTTGAACTTTTTCAGTGTCAGTCCAGTTGTTTATTTGCCAAAGTTTCGCATTTTAGTAATATTTCCGGCGACTATTTGCCCGGCTGTTAGAATCATGGTTTTACCGTTTACCTGGTAGAGCACTTGTGCTATCTATCACTACCTCTATGAACACAGCAGCTATCTAACCTCTCCCCACCGCTGTCTTTTATCCCTACAAACAAGCTATACACAGCAACCGTCCACATTGTGAATAGTATTTTCAGCTTCCGCCACTGTATTTAATTTCAATCACCCTGTTGATTTAGATCCCAATCGAATGTTCGAGAAATCATCCCTCAATTTTTGAATGAAATTTAAAAGAAAATCATTAAAAAATAAGACCTTCAACGATGACAAATTAATTATAATTTTTTGACGTAATTTTTTACTTCAAAACGAATAATATAAATTTTAGAACTCTAGCATGAACCTAAATATTGCACGAAATATCGCACTAATATTTCCCGAAATATTGCGCTACTTTCAGATAAATTAAAAAAAATTACATAAAATGAACAAAAAATAATAAGTATTATACAATAGATTCGCTTTTCATATACAATATTATGTAGCCAATCTGTTAATATCGTTCTCGTGAATGTTTCATCTACGAAAAAAGTTACTTTTTGTAATAGCTTTTGGATTTTAATGGCCAAGAATTCGTCAATGGTCATTTATGAAGCAAGATATAAATTAAATGTCATTTGCATTTTTATGAAGATTTTGCACGTATGTATGAATAAGTCAGTCTATTTGAATTAATAATTTGCCCAAAGTACCCAATTTTAATTTACACGAAATTAATTTCATACCAAAATCATTGTGCCGCGAATTTTGTAAGCTGAAAAAGAAGGAAAGTGATAGCACTATGTGGGAAAAGTGTTGTGTTGTCTCCATCAGATTTTTTCTAATGTTTCTTCATACACCCGAAATGGCTAATAATAAAGGCTACTGTCAACATCTATATCTTTTCTAAGTTACAATGTAGTTATAAAAATGGCAAAAAAAGTGATACGAGTATAAAAATAGGCCGATGGAATTATTGGAATTGAAGAGCTGGATCATCTATATGTATGAGACGATAGTAAAGATGAAATGAATGGCCTTCGGTGGATAAATAAACATCTGGACACGAAAAACCAGTTGCTCTCCTTTTGAATCACATGGTATTAATTGATTAAGGTGGTGTTTGCTTGTCATACAGCAAAATATTAGCCGCATAGATAAAACACGCCTAGCAAAAATCTTTGGAAACTAAAAAAAAATCTGATGTGGGCAGCACGCGATTTTCCTTACATAATGCAATGACTTTACTTACTTCACAGCGAAATTATAGTAAACAAGATCCACGACACAATGTTTTGACATATTTATTACGCAGGCTATCCAGTTCACCCAAAGAGTGTAGAGCAGGAAAAACTTCGAAAAAGAGTACACAAAGACAATGAAATAGACCTACAATACCAACAGAAAAAGCATACACATAGACCACATAGACATACCTACACGATAACATACAATACGTTAATGAATAAGTTCAATCCCGATTTGTAACAAATTAACCAAAAGTTTTAAATTATAAATAGCTTATTGATAGTAAAAAAAATCATACAAAAATATAGAAATTTTCTTTTAAATGGAAGGTTTGAAACAGTTGAAAGAAATGAAAAATATTCTAGTATATGCAAAAAGTTGCCAAGTTGGCGATATTTTTCCAAATCTTGCACTCATGTCATGAAAAAGTCGCCAAACAGTCGGTAAGGTCCAAGGTAAATGGAAGTAAGAGACGAAGGAAATGGAAGTAGGAGATCATCACATTTTTATTTATTTCTATAAATCTGAAAACTATTTTTGAATTACATTCAGTAAGTCATTCACTGTCTTCTCATTTATTTTATCATGTCAAAGTCTACAAGTCAGTCTACAAAGCAGTTCGATAAAAATGGACAGGTTTCGTTGGCTTATCATTCTAGTCTCAGATATTGCTTGCATTTTAGCTAAATCCTCCGGCATTTTACTATGCACCTATTAAAGTAAAGCTAATAACAATTTTAAAATGCAGAAAATATTTTAACATAGTTTAAACAGCTCAATTGCTACTGTCATCGTTAGAGATGCTTAAAAACATCCTTCACAATACAGTCCTAAATAAAATTTACATAACTAGTTTTATTTAATATTATGCTTTTATATAGGAATAATGAAATCTAATCTATCATTTTACTCGGTAGAGATTTCAATATGCTATATGATGCACCTTTAAATTAAGATAATTGCTGCAATATTCAATGCATTTCTGATGACAGCTACGGACTACGGACCTGTCTTTGGGACCAATGACGTTAGTCGCGAAGGGAGGGGAGAATTCCAGCTGTTCGCGTATAATCTTTGGCCAACCTTTCCTTTCAACAGATCTTGAGTCAGGTCCATCGACTCTACTTTCCCATAATACCGATGGTTGCATGTTAAGGTTGTTTTATCTTGGATATAGGCAAATCACAGTGAAGCGTTTTTACCTATTCGTAACAATACATACACTAACACGTATACATACACACACATTCATCACTTAAATATTTATTCTAATAAATATACTTATTTATTTTAATTTATTTATTATAAATTAATTAACTTTTTAATTATTTATTCTTCTGCATAAATATTTATTCTAAAATCTCACTTATCTCTTGAAAAAAATTTTTTTTAGTGTGTGATTCTTACAGTCAAACTTCTCCGAAATGCTGAAAATACGTTCAAAATGCTGTTAAAGATTAAAAAAGGCTACAAGACTTCATTTAAAATATCACAAAATCTAAAACAAGAGTGTCAACCAGTTTCGAAGGCATATAAGAGTTTTCTTCATCAGAACTGAAAGAAGCATGACACACATTCACCAGAGCAAGAAATCGCACTTATTGGTAGAATAGAAAATATAGCTGAGGTGGCAAAAAAGAGTTTTCATCAGGACTGAAAGAAGCATGACCTACATTCACTAGAGCAAGAAATCGCATTTACTGGTAGAATAGAAAACATAGCTGAGGTGGCAAAAAAGAGTTTTCTTCATCAGGACTGATAGAAGCATGACCTACATTCACAAAAGTAAGACATCTCATTTAACCCTTTAGCTACGGGTACTTTTAGTATAGCCGATCGCTCTAAACGCAAAAGGAAATAGAAAAAATATTTCATGTATTTATGTGATACAGTGGTGAAACAAAAATATTTTACTAAAATCAAATCATAATACTAGACAATATAATTCTAATTATTAATAAATTATAAAAAGAATACAAAGTAAGAAAGTATCATATAAAGCGTAAACATACAAGTTGTTATACAGAAACCAAACAAATCTCAAAATTTATACTAGATCTAAGTGCTAAGTTACAGACATAAGAATAGATTACGTAACATAACTATAAAAATGAATGAAATATATCTAGAAATTTTTTCTAGTATGAAAAATTCTAAAACAGAGTTCAAGGCATAACCCAACCTTACATTCGGTGCACCATGTTGTTACAAACTTTCTTCTTTTGACATTTTGATTTGTATTAGAACAAACACAACATGTCAATTGACCTTTCTTTTTAGTTCCAGTTGGTGGAACGTGATCAGGGTAATGTCGTTCCATAAAGTTTGCTGCAGCGAGGCGATCTATTTGTTCACCGCTTTTTCTTCCAGGCCTTCCAGCAGTCAATGTGCCATGTCTTTCCAAAATTTGTTTGATAAGTCTTCTAATAAAATATTTCAATCCCATCGAATTATTCCCTGTTTTTAACAAAAACATATTGTAAGAGTTTAGAATTACAATATCTAATAAATGAAAAAATATTTTCTTGTATCACTTGATACGTTTGCGAACGCATTCTACTGTAGACATCTGCATGTCAGCCTTATTTATTAGTATCTCTCTTCCCCTGGCTCTTACAGCCACAGCCCAGTCTCAGCCATCCCATGACGGAAAAGGCAGGACACAAACCGTCTGTGACCTACCTCAACACAGCACCCAAGACCTGATGAGTGCATATTGCTATCAGATTTGCTACTCAAAACGCATTTACCGTGGACATACTACATTCGGAGGTGGAGGTAACCCAGGCACTCCGTAAACAAGCGTCTTGGCTGGCTCTATTAGTCTCATATTGATAGTATAGTCTAATACACAATCAGGGATCTGTATTCGTTCTCTGGTTTTACGGTCAATTTTTTCACTATTTTCGAAGTTTCCCTTATGAAAAGTGCTAATCATATGTATAGCGCGCTTGTCTCTCCATTTCATTGCCATAACTGTATCATTGCATTGCAGAAGTATTTTTTTGTCCTTGTAATCTTGGAAATTTCGGAAAATATCTACTGTTTTGCTTGATCGTGCCGCAGTAATCAGTATTATGCTCATCCAAATACAGCGCTATTTTTGGGGAGGTATACCAGTTATCGGTGTACAATAAGTGTCCCCTTTATAAATAGTTTTGCATTAGGATTTTTATTATACCCCTAGTTACTCCCAACTGTTCATCAGCTAAATTTTATTGTCCTGTAAGTATCAGAATATTCAAAATTATTCCAGTTTCGCAATCGTATAGTGTATACATTTTGATGCCGAAATGGTGTCGTTTTGATGGTATGTACTGTTTGAATTGGAGCTGCCCTTTGAACAAAACTAGCGATTCGTCTATAACAATTTTTTGCATTGGATAAAAAAGTAAGAGAAACTCGTTGTTTATAATGTCGAACACATTTCTAACTTTCCACAAACCATCACTCTTTGCATTGCCCGGCGGATTATCGTTATCGGCAAAATGAAAATAACGCAACAACTGGACAAATCTATCTCTTGTTATATATTTGGAAAAAAACGGCGTTGCGGTCATCGGATCTGTAGACCAGAAATCCTATATGTTATGTTTCTTGACGTGAGGCATCAACAAGATAAAAGCTAGAAACGTATACATTTCTGCAACGGTAGTATTATGCCATCATTTTCTCCTAGAATATGGCTGTTCATCATCACAGTATTCAAAATATTTATTGGTTTCCGAGACAATAATTGTCATAAGTTGTTCATCAAAATATTTAGAAAAGTATTCGTATTCTTCAGACTCTATGTTTATATCAAAATAATCTGTTATTCCAGACTGTCCAGAATCAAAGTTATAATTTTTAATATGAAACTCGTCACAAGGCCTCCAGAGTAAATCACCAGCGGCAATTTCTTCGTCACTATCGTTTGTCTCTAAATCGCTCGACTCAGACGGAGGATCCGTATCACTATTACTCTCAAATAGTTCTTCATCACTATATTCATCAACATTCTTCCTTTTTCTTGAGAAACTGGAACAAGTAGAAGGCTTAGTCATATTTGAGTAAGCTTACAAAAATTTAACCGTGAAAGACACTCCAACACTTTTTGCAGTCAAAATTAAACTAAACTTTTATCTTGTGTTAAGACAAGAATAGTTTTATTTTTAAATTGTAATATATTTTTAAAATTTAGTGGTATATAAGCCACTTTCGCTATTAGATATTGGCAAAAATCAACAAGTCGTTTATAAACTACATCCGCGTCTGGCTATAATTTTAGTATGTGGTTTATGAACCACATCAGCAGTTAAAGGGTTAAAGGTAGAATAGAAAACATAGCTGAGGTGGTAAAAAGAGTTTTCTTCATCAGGTCTAAAAGAAGCATGACCTCATTCACCAGAGCAAGAAATCGCATTTATTGGCGGAATAGAAAACATAGCTAGGGTTGAAAATTTTTGCCAAATAGTACAAGGAGAAATGAAAAGTAAACAAGTAAAAGTAAAAAACGTAATTTTTAATGAACCTATTTTATTATTTGTATGCAACTTAAGTGTGCGAAAATAATGTCTTTATTAAAATGTATGTAACTTAATTGTATGAAAGACAACGATGTACCAAAATCTGGACTTTTAAGCTGCCCCTGTAGTCAAGTCATTTACTAAAAATGAGCACACTCCTATGATGGGTTTATGACGGGCTATCCCGATGTGGTTTAAAATCCAAAGAATAAAATATATCCCAAAAGTCAACATAGTGAATTTTGATTCTCTAGCTGCTTCGATTCTCGAGTTATTCCCCCAAAACGAGTACATTCTAATAACAGACGGGCTAGCCCGATAGCGATTCGAAATCAAAAGAATTAAAATACCCCATAAAAGACAATGGCATACCAAATTTTATTGTGATTCATGGAACCTAAAGTTGGGTTTGGAAGATGTGAATCATATTGACAAACACACGCTAGATCAAGTAAAATAAAAGGTTATAAAGAAAACTATTAATTTTTTCTGCCTTGGTTTTGTACGAAGTGTTATAACCTTTTCTCTCTAATAATTGTAAACACCATTGTATATATAAAATATATTTATATTTTCTTTATGGAATGGTTAAGAATAATATAAAAACTAGAGGAAGGAATTCTCGGGAATAGTTGAAGATCCGGCTCATTCATATGTATGAGACTATTGAAAAGATGGAATAGCCTTCGGTGGATAAATAGCTGTCTCCATAAAAAAAAAAAACCCAATCGTCTTGCCCGAGTATCACGTGGGATAAATCGATCAGGTAACTGTCTACAGCCCTGAGACCAAAAGGTTAGGTAGAAAAGCATCTAGCAAAAACTCCGATGAAAAGGAATATGAATATAAAATTCTGTTTGCAATCTAATAATTTTGTTTTATATTTTATGCACATGTTTTTGAATCTAATCAAGAAATATTTGAAGGAACCTTCATATTGTGCAAATGGTGTGTGCACTTTATTTTTGACAAAAATATGAAGCATTTTTATTCTCTTTCGAATACTTGTTTTGTAGTCATGCGAATTTGCGGAAAACTGGAGTTTCGTCACCGGAAACTCCAGAAACGGACCCCCCCCCTCCGAAATTCGATGCTGAATCAATATGTAATCATCTATGCGCTATTTTGAGCCAATCTAGAGAGATGGATGTTTCAAGGAAATTTTTTAACCGGAAGTGGAAATCTTTCGTGAACCTCTCAACCTCCTCTGGAATGTAATGCTGAATCCATATCAGTTATCATCTAAACTTTATCTGTAAAACTAATGTTTCAAGTAAAATGAAATGTTTTGAATCGGAAATGAAAAAAGAATCGCAAGGGGGGGGGAGTGAAAATCCTTGGTACCCCCTCCCTATCCTCTCCAGAGTTTGATGATGACTAAATCCATATTAATCCTCATCTAAGTTCTATCTATAGCAGATTTTGAGAAATATCAAGTCAAAAATTAATATCAAGTCAATATAAGTCAAAAATTTTACAAAAAACAATATTATGGCAAATTTAAAAACAAATAAACTTTCTCTATGCATTACAGTATACATGTGAGGAGAGTAAATCGAAACAATTCGAATAAAAGCTTACACGTGAAATATCTCCTTAACTACTAGGATTTTGATGCTATTTTTTAGGAAATGAGTACAGGGAATATTCTGAAGTTAATTTTATCACCCTATTGTAAAGTGTAGAATAACGGGAATTGCAAGCATGTTTCTGGTACATGTTTTTGTTATAATCGCTTAAAACTAGAGATTGGCTCAACGGATGTACTTAATTTTGAAATCCCAAAACACTATTCCAAGCTAAATATCTCATAAAATCTACAATTTATATCAATGAAATTGTTTCAAGAAATGAGATTGGATGTTGTGAATACTCCAATATAAATTTTAACTTCCTGGACATACCTGCTGAACAAAGGGAATGGAAATGCCTTTTACATCTGTTTGTAATGATCGATTATAATAATGCGTTTGTTACGCTTAAATTGGAGCAGATTTTTGTCTAAAATATATCAGATTTTTCACTACATTATTTAATTTTAAATTTTGAGTAAAACTCAATTATATTTTACTTAATCTGGATCACAACATAAAATGCAGTACAAATAAAGATAGAGATCATCTTCAGAAATCAATATTTCCCTTCTTCAGCGCAATAATCCTGAATGAGCACAATTAAGCCGGTCAAACAGAAAATGATTAAAGAACAGATCACAATATAGGCTCAAGGAGACTGGCGCAATGAGACATATTTTATTCTTTCTATTCTCCATATCAATATAAAAAATTTCGCTTCACTCAAGGATCCTATTGAAAAGTGTAGTAATTGGGGGGTATGTATCAAATTTCTTGTTAATGCGGACTATCGTATATTAGTTAAATTAAACGTACCCTTAGTTAAATTAAACGTACCGCTTGAGAAAACATCAAAATTGTGTTATAAACCGAAATCAATAAATGTTCTATATCTAATTATTGTTGGATTCATCTGTTTGCTTTTTTTTCTGCCTCTATTATTCAAAAGTGCTCTTTAGTATTTGATTAGAAATTCTCTGAAGCTTTTCATATTAATAAAAATTCAAGTATTCTGGTTAATAATTTTTCCATGACTCCTTATTTCTCGGAGACTCTGAAAAACCATGTCTAATATTTGTTTCTCACTTTCGTTCTTTTTCTGCTCATTGAATTCATATACTTATTATCTATTCTTTTCTTATTTGCTTCTCAAGTTTATTTCTTTCTGTTTTGCTAATTTTTTTCTCGTTTAATTTCCTTTTTGTCACGCTAGAGGCACCACTATATTGCGATATGTTCTTCCATTTTCTGTTTGACCAGATTCGTCTACGCTCATTTGGGCATTCTGGTTCATGCTTATTGTGCTGAAGATAAAAAAAAATCATTGATTTCTAAAACGTACGTATTCTGTTTTATCTTTATGTGTTCTGCATTTTAAGTTGTGATTCCGTTCATTATTGATTGTGTGTAAAGTCATATTTTTTTGCTTATATTTTCCTTGTTTTTCTTCTTTAATATTGTACTAACAATAAAATATGTTTGCGTGATTCAGAGAAAAACATTCATAGAATGGAATGTTTGTGGATGAAGAAATGTTAAGTTTCTTCTGTGCTCTTAAAAAAATTCATGAGGAATATGGAAAATAAAATATGTTTATGTTTTTCGCATTTGTATTGATGAACTGGATATTTTTTAGGAAACAAACCATTTAACATTAAGATTTGTTAAGTTCCAAAGAATTGTATCTTAAATTACAGTTTATTCATGTGAAATATTTATAAACCATAAACATTGAGAATGTAAAACTATTTTACGAGAAAAATATTGATCATTTTGTATTCTTTCTACTAGAAACTGTAGCCGAAGTTGCCCGGGATTTAAAGCAGGGATTCCTTAAATTTTTCGAAAAGCTTAGTCGTCTGCTGCGCGAGCACATGCTTAAATTACAAAATACATGTGAGAACATGCTAGCCCTAGATATGCACCTAATCACACCTTAGACCGCTGCTCGGATACGTAATAAGTCTTTGTTACGGCTCTGGGACCCTACCATCAACATCTCTGAATAGTTTTCTCACCGGTCTGATTCTGATGTAATTCCGGTATATCATTTAAGAACAGATGTATTCCCCGTACCATGAACACATTGTAAAGTGGAATCGTGAATATTTTCTGCACCAAGCTATACTGTGATCGAGGACTTAAGGCGAAGCTTACTTAGACCAATCAAAAGTGGGAATTGTACTGCTAGAATCGTCTGTTTAGTGTAAACTAAACATAAGCATGGCTGGCTGGATGGCTTCAATGGCTGGGCATCGAGAGAGTAGATAATGTTCGCGACGAGTTCCCGAGTTGACGATGAACTTTACTGAATATGCATTAGATTAAGCATGTTTCACAAAATATGTCGGCCTCGGAAATGATGAAATGTCATGGGATACGGAGTAGTGTTTCCAGATCTGACACCGCTGGTATGATTAGCAATGCTGACTTACCACGTGGTGTTCAGCTGGATACTATATCCGAATCCACGAGACAAGTTACAACTGACTAGGCGATCGATTCTGTTTTTCCTACACTAGATGTTTCCTCAACAATTCAGCAGGGACAAGGAAATGTTTTTCCCATCTCATCATCTGATAGGGTGAAGTTTCTAGTAATTTCCGAGGCAGAAGTCCCGGAGGCCATGAATATCGATGCTATGAGTAGCAATATAGATCGTCTGAAAACTGAGATCGGAGAAGTCCTAGCGAGCATCTCCCTCCCCCAGAAATGGAGGTGGAGGATTTTCATTGACAAAGAGCGAAAGTCGTTCTTCTCAAACTTGACCTCAAGATAGAACAGGACAAGATGAAAATGAAGGCGGTGAGCTCCCCACGAGTTCTTCTCGTGGGGTTTCCTCTGTTTCTGTTAGGGAAGCCTTGCTTCCTAGTATTCCTAATGTTAATGCTACGAACCCAAATGTGACTACTGACCGCTCAAAAAAGAGAAAGAAGATAATTGAAATTGATGAGGATGGATATCAAAAACCTACTAAAACCGCTAGGGCTAGTGCTAATACTAGTGCCCCCCCCAATTGTTATCTCAAAATTGGTTCTGGAAATATATGTAGAAGCCCCTGATTCTGAAAACGCCGTGGACTGTAGCACTCCCGCTAAGTCTTGCCCCCCCCCCCTGTTCTTCATTATGCCGCGGATGGGTGACTTACGTCGCCACCCTTAAATCTATTGTTTCCTCTGTAGGAGGTGAGTTAAGAGGAGAGTTCATCAAAATAGATGTCAAATCTAACGAAGAATACAGAGATATTCAAAGAAAATTGATGAACGTTAAAGTAAATTTTAGAACTTTTCGCCTGGATAAATTTAGACCCCTAAATGTTGTGATACGGGGACTTCTAGTCCCAACTGATCCCGTACAGATCAAAACGGAGCTTGAATACCTCAAACTTAACATTATTAGTGTGACCCAACTCTCCCGAGGACCCAAAACGAAAAAAATTCTTATGCCACTGTTCTACATGCAACCCCTAAAAACCTCGGAAGTAGAAGCTATTTATCAAATTGATAATTTACTAGGAGTCAGTATAAAAGTAGAGAGATATAAAGGGGGGGGGGGCGCTGGCTAATGTTTTTCGTGCCAGAAATGGTATCACTCGAGCTCAGCGTGTTTTATGCCCTCTAGATGCGTAAAATGTGCAGGTCCTTACCTTTTGAGAGACTGCACAAAATCTTACGATATGAAATGCACCTGTGCTAATTGTGGAGGGGACTCCATAGCAAATTACAGGAACTTCCTTAAGTTCTCCAACCCTAAAAATATACCAACCCTAGGCTCTTTCAGCGAAAATTCGCAGATAATAATAGATCCTATGCAAATGCCCTTAATAAAAAATAACGAGTTCCCCGTCCTTCCCACTAAAGAGTCGGAACACCTTAGCCATGCCCCAGTGACTGACAAACCTAACCTTACAGAATTTCAAGCCTACTTCCTCAAAATGGAGGATAATTATGACAGAAAATTAATTTTAAAAGCTTTTAAAAATGTCCTTCCTAAAACTAAAGACTTCAATAAAGATGTTGATAGAATTTACTGGCTGTACGAGAATATTGTTACTCTCTGCAGACAGGAGAATAAATTCCTTCTCTCTCTATCTCGGATGTTCGTTGGCTAACGTTCCTTTACGTCCGCAGCACTCTGCCTGCTTGTTGCCGCGTTTCCCATTAGTCGGCTCACAATCCCTTTAATCCCACCGCCGATGATAGAGCTTGAATGATCCTGGTGTCGCTCGAGAAAAAAATTTTGCACTTCCTCGCTCAAGTACGTATTCTCTCGAATGCTTCTTCCCCTTTTTAAATTTTATAATCTGCCTTTTTTTTGGAGAGATGTTGTTCTTTTCCGTTATTCCAAATTCTGAGACTCGGTGGAACCAGAATTCCCGATTCGTCGGCATTCTGCCCACTTGAGCGAAATTCCTATGATTATTTTTCGATAAATCTATTAAACTACTTTCCTTTAAATTTTCTTATTTTCCACTGACAATTTTTTATGAGTAGGAGGTTAAAGCACATAACTTTCTTGTGCTAGTTACTCCTTTGCCCAAAGAGACTTGGACAAACATAAGCATGTGCAAGTTTTCGTTTTATTTCACATGATTCTTTAGACAGATTTATTTTGTTATCATTTCTGTTAACATGGATTCAAAAAGAACCAAAGTTAGCAAAGGCCAACTTGAAACCCTTATTTCATTCATGGAAAATCATCCGGAATTAAATAAGGGTTTATTTTCTAATTCTTTCACTTATAGCCAAAGAAATCTAATGTAGAAGACTCTATGTGAGTTATTAAATTCTCATGGCGGGGTTAATAAAACTTTGGATAAATGGCAGAAGGTAAGGTAACTTTCTAATTTTGTTTTAATTTATAAAATATATATAGTACGATGATTCATTTCACTTTATAAATTTGTTATATTTCATCGTTTCTGATATTCCACAAAATTTTGATTTTAATGCATTACTTGTTTGTTCTGAGGCATGTGCAGTCGGTATTACTTTTACTTGTAATATTGTTTATTGTAAATAAAACTATTTTAAGTAAAAATTATTTTTTAATTTATGTAATTATTAACGAATGTACCGTTATTTCAATGGATGTATTACTAATGTGGTGGTCAAATCACATGGTTTTAAACCCAATTTTACCCTTTTAGAAATATTTATAAACTGATATTCAGTCTTTATTATAGCATATTTATTTTATCACGTTCATCGAATTTTTATGGGCTTTTATACATACTTAATATAAGTAATAGGAATTCAACAAATAAATGGAATTTAGACACTGTTACTTACATTTCAAGTAACAGTGTTTCTTTTTTTGTCAATTGGTCCTCTTTATGGAGTAAAATTACCTTATTGTAAATTTAAATTTATTGAATTTTATAGATAATTTTTGCTATTCCACCCATATCTTAAATTTAATATTTTTATATTTATGAATGTTGTACCTACATTTAATATTTTATAGATGTTGTTTATTTTGTATTTTATAGATGTTGCTCATTTAATATTTGCATATGTGTTTGCTTATGAAAAACCATGCGAAATTTAAGTTCAAAAGATTTAAACATAACATTGTTGTGTTTTCAGTGTTGGAGTGACTATAAATCGGAAACAAAAAAAAGATACAATGATTTTAAAAGAGAAACAAATATGAGTGGTGGACGCATTTCAAAATCGAAATCCCTCAGTGATTTGGAAGAACGGACATTGGCATTAATTGGAATGGATGCTATCGAAGGCAGAATTGGGATAAAATTCAGTAGGGTTGAAAGGAGTGTTGAAAGACCAGACCACACAGCCAACCCTGAGGTTAACGGCAGTTTAATGTGTGGCCGGAAAAAAAAAACCAGTTTAATGTGTGGCCGGAAAAAAACACAGTAGGGTAAATATTTTGAAGTTTATAGATATATAAATGCTTTAATTTATTTAAATATTTATATAATATGCATTTTATTGTTTTTACTTGTAGAACAATATTATACACAAGACTATGAAGCTGGTAAGTTCTTTTTTCCTACAGTCCGACTCATCAAAAGCAAATAAATAGAGAATTGATTAATTATTTATTATAATTCGCATAAATGGCAAATGATATATAATATACACAATTACCATAATAAAAAATCTATTAATTAATAATTTTTGTGGAATCTTTACCAGGGCTGGACAAATTTCTCCTCAATGTAGGAGCCAGCTTTTATTATTTTACATTTTTCAAAATTTGTTAGATAACATAGATTCAAAGTTACAATGGTATATCAGACAAGGTTCACACTAATATTTAAATTTAAGAAATAAAAAGAAATTATGAAAAATTTTAAATCAGTTACAATCAAATAAATGTTAAAATACTATGTATGCAAATTCTTAGTTTTAAAGCATGTGCAGTCACGCACAAAAAAGCTGCCCACCCCGGAACAATTTCCAGTCACTATCACAAATGCCTAGCTCCTGGGGTTTGCCCAGGCCCGACTTGGGTTTTTATGATTTATTTTCGCCATCCCTAGTACTGTTGGGAAATTTTATCAATTTTTACAGTGTCAGTTACTATTTTTTTACAGTGTTAACATGTGCTATCTTTCGTTTTCGTACGATATTTTTTTTATGTATTTTTCAATTTTACATATTTCGTATGATATTTTTTTATGTATTTTTCAATTTTACATATTTCGTATGATATTTTATGTATTTTTCAATTTTACATATATATGTTCAATTATTTACACGCTTAGCCTAACATGACGTTCATAATTACTTTTTAAACACAGTCTTGCTTGGCGATATTTTAACTCTTTAATAAAATGGCGGATTATGTTTACATTCTGTATAATAAAGCTGTTCCGAACTTTTGAATGATCACTCCAATCGAGACCAAGTTTTGCAGTTTGAATAACAGATTCATAAATAATTTTTTTTATGTAATCAAAGCATTTTTTACTTATTTTTTAATGGTTAAAAGAAAAAATTATAAAATATATTATATAATACAAACACCTGTATACTTGTCCACTACCTAATATACAGCCGAGCATATACCTAGTTATACTCTTTACTAAATTCAATAAATTTCGGTCAAATATATGCAGGTTGTTTCAGAATTCACGTTCAGGGATTTATATACAGTACCATTATGTTTCAAGTGGATGGTATTAGCAAAATGTAAGGAATTTAAATTTTTATACAGTTCCTTGAGCAAAACAAATTCAATTAAAGAAAGTTGCTTCTCAAGCTCATTAGTCAGTGCAACCACTAACTTAATTCAATGAGATTTTAGGATAACAATTTCAGAAATTTTGAACATTTCAGGCTTGTGGAAAGTTTGATAGGCAATAAATTTAATAAGCGAATACATTATATAAAAAATAAAACTATGGGTAATATGTATGAATAGAACATAAAACATTCAACATTTAAAAAATTTAAAACTTTCAGAAGAAATGTTGATTTTCTGATACATAATTTACCATATTGGGTATGGTGATCGAAACATTTAATGACAAATTACTCAGGTACCATTAATTATTTTAACATTGCAATATTTTAATGTTAAAGATGTATGTAATTATGTGTCACTAAATTTTGACTATTAATAATCTTATTTATTGAGGTGCAGTGTTTAATAATACTGTGACTTAGTTTTTTCAGTCTTTAGTATCTAATAATAATGACATTTTAAAGAAAGGTTTTGACAGTTCAATTTCATATTTTAATGTAAAACACTTTATTATCTTTTTCGAGTTACATTTGGTTTAAAATATATTTGGGTATTTTATTTTAAACAGCTAATAATTATTTTCATAAATAATAAAAATGTAATGCCAGTTTCTAATTTGTTAAAAGGCAGTCATAGCATTTAATACACTATATAATAAAATGAAATATAATGTCTTTAAATATATATCGTGTGTGTATAAATGATATATTATATAAATATATTCTAACAATCAAATGGTTACATGCCCTATTTTATAAAAATTAAAAGCTGAAGTTGTGTTTAGTCCAAATTTGTGTAAGAAAATCTGGAATATTTGTTAATATCGATGTTAGTTTACAATATGAAATTAAATTATTAAATGAAACAGAACCTTTCTTCTTAATGTATTTACAGATATTTTGCTAGATTGGAAATTATTGATCAATGTGCACTTTAAAAAATTAAAGGAATTTCATGAATGTAACAATGTAAAATGATTTTTTACATATACACAGCTTTAAATTTAATTGCAAATGTATATTTTTTGCTGACAGTTTATAAAATTCCCCCATGTCTTCTAATAATTTTGTTTATAAATATTTTGTATAATATACATTATTCTTATTTTTTTAACGAAACTTTGTATATTTTGCCTCATTTTAAAGACATAAAAATTTTCTCTTTTTCAGTTTCAACCAACAATTTCATCAAGTGACACTTTACACAGCACAAACATTCGAGATTCAATTATAACCCAGACACAAAACATACATACACAAGAAATACAACACATTTTAGAACTTACACATGAACCAATTTCACAAACAGGCACTGCATACAACATAGATTCACAAACAGAAATCACAGATTCACAAATATACACCACTGATTCACAGACATGTATCTCACATACACAACCAAGCATTCCAGATGTACAACCAGGCACTTCACACGTACAAACAGGCACTCCACACACACATAACCAGGCACTCCACACACACACACAACCAGGCACTCCACACACACAACCAGGCACTCCACACACACAACCAGGCACTCCATACACACAAACAGGCACTCTACACACACAAACAGGCATTCCACACAATACAACAAAAGTAACACTCAGAATGACAACAAATACACATGCAGAAATGAAAAACGTAGAAGAAAAGACCATTAGTGTTTCCTGCAGAGAAAACTCAAAACCTGGTTGATTTACAACAAGTTACAGCCCAAGCGCATTGACTGACATTGCTTTGCAATTGGATCTGTTCAGCAGAATTGAAGAAGGCAAACTGGAGGCCAAACGGTTTAATTTATACTTGATCGAAAGAGCTGATACAGCCAAAGAAAAAAATGCAGCAGCTATTGAAAAAATAGCAAATTATTTTTCGAATTCGCACTAAAATTTAAATGTATAATAAAATAAATTGTCACATATTGGGTTTTCATGAGTGCAGTATTATTTTAGAGAGTTAGAGCATAAGTACAGTTACGATCTAAGTAATTTATATTTTCTTACATATATTATAGAAATTGAGACAAGATGCGTTGGCTTCAACCGCAAATTTTCTAAAATAATGTTTCAATATTACTCATATAATGTTACTTGGGTGTTCTATTAGTAATTCTTCACTATTTTATGGTTTTAAAAACTTCATGATGTGAAAATTTCCTTTGGAGTTGTTATGTGATTGTTTTGATTAATTACTAAAAATTTATCCATTTTGGACATGGAATATGTTTAGTGGTTTTGTATTGTTACTGATTATGTTTCAATTTATATATACTAATTGCTAAGTGGCCGTTTGTTACGGTTTTTTAGGCACTTTTGAATAGATGGACTTGCAATTTGGTACACGGGTCAATCGTTTGATAAAACCCCCTGGAAAAATCGCATTTTCTGAAAATGTTCTACAGAGAAGATGCTCCACACCAAAAAGTGAAATGATAGAAAAGCATGCTTCGCAATGAGATAGAAACTTCAAATTTGGCGTATGGGTAAATCGTTCCAAAAGAAAAATGTATGCAATTTCAGATTCCCACTATTTGCTATTTTAGGGGGTGCAACATATTAAAATATCCTTTTTTCCGAACAAATGAGAAACACCTCCTTCAAAATTTGATAAAAGATTGAAATTTGATATATGGGCTAATCATTTGATGAAAACACACAAGACAAAGAGTTTCTCAAAAATGTTCCTTTAAACGGGTGCTCTAGGAATAAACGTTCGAAAAGTGAAATGATAAAAAAAATATGCTTCGAGATGAGATTGAGATTTCAAATTTGGTGTACATGTAAATAGTTTGGGAGGGGAAAAGTGTGCAATTTCAGTTTTCCAATATTTTCTACTTTAGGGGATGTCGCGCACCAAAATGTTTGATTTTCGGAATAAATGAGAAATGCCTCCTTTAAAATGTTATTTTGATTTGGACTCTGCATGTATGTATGAGTATATTTTGTTTAGACAATAATAGTCTAAATTTTAATTTTATTGTACAAGTTATTTATTGTGGGCATAAATGAGAGTGAAAATAAATATTTTCGGAATATATCAAAATAATTTATTACAATGTGTAAGGAATTTGGTGGGGAGTGGAGGTTAATGATCGAATGGGGTTATAATACTGGATTCAGTTTTCCTATGTGGACCTACTATAAAGAATCAATGCAATTTGTGATACAGTGGGAATACTACCTACGACCTCCTGCTCCTTTATGCTTGTTTTGGTAGACGAGCAAACGCAACACAGCTTACATTCGAGTACCGGATTTAATTCAAAAATTAAAGAAGCAAATGAAGATGGAAAAGTTTAGAAACCGCTTTCGTAAAGTATATGTATTATTAGTACTATATTCAACAAAATTTAGTGTATTAAATCGTCAAAAGTTAGTGTTTGTTTATATTTTTTTCCATAGGCAACCAACCAATCACAACACAGCTTACATCCAAGTTCCCAATTTGGTCTGGATCAACTAATTTCAAACAATTGGATCAACTAGTTCAAAATCGATGGTCTAAGGTGAACTCCTCTGACTAACTTTGAGCAAGCTCAGTTGATCCGTGTTTAGTCTGTTGTTAGTGAAACCAGCCCTAAATGATGTAAAGCAGATCAGCAATTTTGATGCAATAATGGTGAAATCGATAAATAAAAAAAATAATCCAATTGAAAAAAACCTTACTAGGCACCTACAGAAACCAGCCCAGTTATTTTTTAAAAACAGTCGACATTTTAAAAAAAATCTAAGGTTTACTCAGTAGGCCTTTCTACGTATTTGCGTAATGGTCAAATACTGCAAGTCACAACTAACGATCACAGTTTGATAAAATTAGGATAGAAATTAAGTGGCACATTCTGTTTCACTCCATTTTGTCCCCCCCTTCCAATACATGCCTTTGAATGCCCCTCCAAAGAGTTGTCTATTATAAACCTGCCTTATATGTACTCTAAATATAAAAATACTCATCAGTAAATAATTAGTAATTCATAAGTAAGAGTAACATAATTGATCAGAAAAGCCAGTGTATATTAATTTTGAAGCACTAACTGTTAAGATTTAAAAAGTCAGAATAATTAATTTTGTATTTTTAATTCTTAGTCAATTTATTACATTTAGTACTTGCTCCTAAATGTTGTGCCAGTTAGTCTGCGATAAATGGAATATCATAATGTCTATCATACGTGTACAATCTTTGAGTCAAAAGAAATTTTAAGTAAATGGTGAGGCCTAGAAAAAAAGTTGCTGGTTAATTGTAAATATATATAATTTTTTTAATTTAAATATCTGCGCCTCTTATTGAAGAGAAAACGTAACTTTTTACACCCATTTGCATTTTAGATTCCTGGACCAATATATTTTAATAGTGTAGATTTAATATACTTCTCAATTCTTCAAGAATGTGACTTTTTAAATGTACATAGTGCAATATACTTTTATTTGACATTTACACACATTTCAGACAAAATAATATAATATTTGTAAAACAATTAATATCTACCTAATAGCCAACCATTGGAGTTTTCTAAGCATCCATATTCAAATGCATCATGCAGATTTGAAACTCGCCATATATAGCTGTTATGTACACGACCTCAAAATCGTGCTGATATGTTCATAATTACCTGTTTCATATCACTCATCTAGAAGTAAATGATAACATGTTTTTAAAAATTTTTACTCTAATTAAAAGACTTTCGACAAATTGTCTAATAATTGAAATTTTCTTACTAATTGAACATTAAGTGAATGAAAATTTTTTCTATTCAAATAATTCTTCTCCTTCTGGATGTTATTATCACTAGGAGCTATGATTGCAACATGTGTGCAATCAATAGCTCCAATACCACCTGGGAAGCCACTATACTTCATAAATTCCCGTTTTAGCATATCATGTTCTCTAAAAGAAAAATATAATAATTCAGATTAACATAAAAACAGCTGAAAACATAAAGCGAGCTAAAAAAACTTATAATGGTTAACTTATTGATGATGAATCCAATGTAAAAACCTCTTTTTTTTAAACAATCCACCTAAATTGACTTATTTCCTGTAGAAATTAATAACTTTTTACAAAATTAAAAAAAAGTTTTGAAATTTTCTTACAGTGAAAATTTTCTCAAGTAAAAAATTGCAAATAATATATGTAAAATTTAATTAATTTGCTCTGTTTTTATTACTCATTGTTATATTTCATTTTTTTATCCCCCTACTTTTGGGTGTGCATTCGTGTTTGGCGAAAATGTAAAAGAAAATTGTGGCTAAGAATTGGAAATGTCCAAATCTGTTTGTGATAAATTATTAGTATACCTGCTTTGGCAAAGGTTAAACAGAAGAGCTAAGGGCGTATTACATATTTTATGTACAGTTAGTAAACATGAAATGTATTCTCATATGTGACTGAATGAATCTTTCAAGAACATGTGCTGCAAATGTTTTAATTATACAGCATAAAAAAGGAAACATTGCTAAAACAATTGCTTTAAAATTTTAAGTATCATACACGAGAAAAAAGTATAGTATTATTATGTACGGCACTGAGATGCCTTAAATTTGTATTTCTTTGTAAAATATCAGCAAACTTAACTAAAATTTTGAAAGCATAAGCATACATGATATACATGTACATCTAAATTCTACAGTATTTTTAAAAAGTAAAATATATTTACATAAATGGATTCAATGATAAAAATTAATTAAACTAATTAGAAATTTTAACAAATTAAATACAACAACAAAATTAATTACAAGTATCTACATGGTAAGTATACTTTCTAGTGAAAGGTAAAAACCTCTTCTCTATATATAAAATAATGAATAAATGAAATAAGCATTTACTTATTTGATTTCTGTTTGTTATACCTACAGATATTGTTTACTAAGTGTTTCTACATGAAAGTAATCAGAGCAAAAAAATAATGATAATTTCATAACAATTAATTTCAACAAAATATCGATCTATATGAAAATAATTTATGAATGACTTACTTTTTATCTACTGGAAATTTTATCAACTGTTCCAACATGGTGTTATTTATAGCCTCTGAAACTTTTACAATACAGTTGCTAACAGTCTGTTGACTTACACTTAAATTGATGTCATTTCCGACACATTTTTGATAAGATCCAGTGACAAAAAATCGAAGAGCACAAAGAACCTGCAATTTTTAAAATTGGTCAGCAATAAAAACATTTTTATACGTTTAAAAGTAAACAAACTTTCAAGCATGCGGCAACCTTACGAAAACATGAGTTTACTTTTTTTTAAAGTCTTAACAAAGACAAATGGACACAAAGCATGGACACAAAATTAAATTTTTTAAATTAAAAAAAAAACAATTTTTAAAGTCTTAACAAAGACAAATGGACACAAAGCATGGACACAAAATTTTTACCTACTTTTGTCTCCACTGAGAGGACGTTTCTTCTTGAAGTTCTTGGCTCAAGTTCAGGGCGTAGCGATTCTATAAGCTCGGCCACTAAATGTTTATTTAACCTGAACAGAGAAATAAATTCATTGTCAGGCAACAGGAAAGATTTTAATCGTTGTGGCCGAATAATTTGATTTATTAGAGTTTACCTGGATTCCTCTTCTAAAAGAGCAAGTGTTATGATAGGCACGATAGCAGGCATCTTGAATTTGTGACTTTTCCCTACGTAATTCAGATTTCACTGTCTCCTTAGATAGTGAAATTATCAAAGGGTTTTTACGAACCTTCGTATAACTTTACGTACCCTAATAAGACTTCGTGGTATCACATATCGTAAAAGTTGATTGACGGACGGAATAAAGGGTCATTTCGAACCCGTGTAAAATTACGATGTGTTGGTGGTAGGGCTCCTGGGCACATCAATATTTTCGATTTTAGTTACAGCTCTCAATCCAAATAAATGCAAAATCACTTCTTATAGCGTTCTAGGTTTATGGCCTCTTGACCCCATACAAAGGACGCTTTCACCCAATCCTAAAATATCTATCCGCTCCTCTAAACAAAATAAGTCTGATCCATTTCCCCGTATGTTTCGAATTTTAGTGGGGGACCGAAATATGCTAGATTCGTTCAAATAATAGACATATTTCTGGTAAAAAAAATTCATGATTAATCAACGGATGGGTTTATTTAGCTTTTTTTCTCGAGTAGTTTGTAATATTTTTAGCAGCTGTTGAAAAGAATGAACGTTGGGTGGCGAGTCAATTTTAATATATAGTAAAATGAAAATCAGAGAGGTTTAAAACACATGAAAAGTATATATTTTTTAAAAATTAATTAAAATTTGTATGTTCATCGTATGGACTCCAGTTAAAGTTTGTTTGAAAGATAATGTTTCGACCTTTCCGATGTTGTCAAGATAGAAGCTCTTGGACAATATTTTAGGTCGCTAAGGAATCGACTTGTGTAAATATCGGGCTAAAACATAAAATAACTAAATGAATTCGAAATAAAAAAATAACGCCATAGGAGGACATCTATTCGGTCGTTGAAGTACCTTTACCAAATTTCTTGGTCGTGCGATGCTTAGATTTCTCACTACAGACTACACACATACACACACACACACAGAGATTTCTTCCTTTAATATGTAAGATTTGACTGATTATTTTTTTCGAACTGGATCCTGGGAAACAATTACCCTTAATTTTGAAATTGGGTAATGTAAACATGATAGATGGAATTTTTTAAAGATTTAAGTAGAATCTCCATTAAATGTTTACTCTCTGAATTACAGTCTAATGATCGAAGAATATGTTTCTCTTAGCGCAAAGTGATTTTAAAGAAAATATTCTTAGGATAGATTGTAGAAAACGTGGTACCACGTTCCTTTGACTCTAAAAACAATTTAATGAATGATAAGTTTCGTAGAAACCCTCTAATCGGTCACCTTTCAGTTCGTGACATCCGCTAATCCGTCACCCTTCAATTTGTCTCATCAGCTAATCTATCACTCTTGCTGGACACGCTAATTTAAGTTTGAGTTGCTCCAATGAGCTAATCACCAGCGTAATGAAGATTGACGAAGAATGTGAAACACCGAAATGTTTTCCAAATGTATAGATTGGTATGAGTGCGAAGAAAAAGTGGACACAACACACACTTTTGCTGTTCAATAAAATAGGCAATATAGCGTCGTAAAGGGTACAAAATGATTTGAAAAAAGAGATTAAGATTTTGTTAAGAAGTACTATTTAATTTTTATTGTACAATATATTTAATTTGCTTCATTTCAGTTGTTTCTTATATTCATGCGCGAAGATTGTTAAATTTAGCAACCGTATTAGTACATAATGATATAAATGCTTTAGTGAAATATCGTTTGTGCAATTTTTGTGAAATCTTTTTGTGAATTATGTGATAATTTGTGTATTATATGATTAATGATAATTCTTTGTGTATTAATAAATAGATTTATGTACATATTGTACATGAAATCAATTGAAATCGTTTCTATATATTCGTTAATCCATTTGTTTCATTCATAAGTCACCCCCTCAGTCTCGACCCAAGGAGGGGGGGATTACCTCTGACAAATTAGCGTGATTTGAACAATAATCTCAACGAATGTGCAAACCCATTTTGTGAATTATATATTGTGCACTTTGTAGAGTAAAAGACACTTTCACCTTAATAAAAATCAGCCGAAACCGGAAATGCAACTTGTCCCTTCTGGATTATGCCAGTTGCACTATTCCAGCAATGTAAGAAACTATCTCGAATTGCTGTATTTTCAGAATTACGGTATCTGTAATTTTTTAGAAAGAAGTTCGGAGGTTAGTTTAAATTGCCACGATCAGCAACACATCATATTTTGTCTCGAGTGCCAACAATAGAGCATTACTGTAGAATGCCGTCAATCCGCCTACTCAAATGTGACTGAAAATTGCGGAAAAGGTAGGGAGAGGAGCTTACAATTTTCTGCTACAAGAAGCAAGTAGGATTCAGTCTATCTATCCCATCAAATGCGACCGAAAACTGCAGATTATGCTGTGGGGAGGGATTTAAAATTTGAATCAATTTGATTACCTTATATGTATGACTATAAGTTAAAAATGACTATAAGTTATAATGACTATAAGTATGAATGACTATAAGTATGACTATAAGTATAGTTAAAAATGACTATAAGTATGAATATAAGTTTAAAAAAAAATGGTGTGGGCAGCATATGACTTTCCCTACAAACTTAAATTAATTTTCTCTTGATTTCTTTATTTATTAAATTGAGTTTTATTGCAAAAAATAAAACGCATACTAATTTTAAATTACACGGAATTTGCAATTTTAATGCAATTTTCATTTTCAATTGGTAACTGCACATATATTCAAAGGCGGCTTAGCAAAAATGATAAAAAAAAAACTAAAATATCTCGAGAATGGCTAATCCTGGAGTGATGGGGGTTGGTCCTATTCTTTTTATCTTTAAAAATTACGTATAAAATAAGCATTTAATTAATGTAGTTGAGCATACTCAGTTTTTTTAGATTTTAAGGATTTTTGCTGCCCATTTTGCAACGCAAAGCAGGTTCTGTTTTTCCGAATCATACCAAAATCTAATCAGCACCAGGATAACATAAAAGATACTTATCTACCAAATTTTGTGATAGTGTGGATACATACATTGCACAGACAGACAGACATACATACAATCGTTAAGCTAAAAATAGTTTATTAGTGTTTTAAAGGTTCCAAAACGTATAGATCCGTCAAAAAATCGATTTGTGATTTTAGACATGATTCCAATATTTCCCTATACATGACTATGTATTGCAGGGAAAGTAATAACGATAATTTTTAATTTTATTCAACAAGAAAATTTTATATTTTCTGATGCTTAGGCGGGAGGGGGGGGGGGGGGTAATAGAATTAAAAATTGAAACATGAAATGGGAGTGACTCAGGGAGGGGGGATCGATGGATTTCTACGGTAGACTTAATTTGATTTTGAAATAATCGGCGAGAACAGAACATTAAACCAGGGTCTTTAAAATTGTTCTCAGTTACAAAACCACCTGCATTACTCTGGTCATGTAGGCCTTACCTTGAATTATTTTATAGCACTCTATCTTCTTATCTTAGGGCCATATATCCTCCTCATCATTCTAACTTATAACTCAATATATTTTTTATTATGTTTCAACATTTGGCTGACAAATAATTCCGAGAGTAATATATTCATATGATGGATTATTTGTAAACAGGGTGTTGTCATGTTTCTTTTGTGTTCGAAGAAAATTTTATGATGAATAGGGAAAGTAAGTTCTCTTGTTTGGAATTACATTTATCTCAGTGAGGTAGATATCCTTCTGAAAACAAATCATTGGACGTTGATTCATTTACTTTGGAAGACTTACATGTTGGATTTTCTTATTCGTGGGGCATAAAGAACGAAATAACAAACAGAAAAGAAAGTAATCAGAAAGTGTACAAATATTTTGTAAGAAAAATATTATTGCACTACTATGTAGCATAAAATACAAAACTGCTGTACGACTAACACTTTCAGTACTTCCTTAAGGAAAGTAGACATACGCAAATTACGTGACAATTGTTTCGAGGGAGTTTCGATCCTTTGTCATCAGGTCTGCTTGTGAGACTAACACTTTTAGTACTTCCTTAAGGAAAGTAGACATACTCAAATTACGTGACAATTGTTTCGAGGGAGTTTGGAGTCCTTGTCATCAGGTCAAAACAGTGCTTAGCAAACACCAATCAAGAAGACGCTGTTTTGACCTCCTGCCAAGGGATTCAAACTCCCTCGAAACAATTGTCACGTAATTTGCACATGTTTGCTGTCTTAAAGGAAGTACTAAAAGTGTTACTACTATTTAGCCCTAGTAGCAAGGAAAGGGAAACTTAACTCCCTTAAAGAAATAAGTTGCAACATTTTTAATACGCTTTATTTTGTTTAACAATTTATAAAACTTAGCGTTGAAACAGTCATCTTAATTGAAAATTGGTCCAGTTATGTTTCTTGGTCGATATGTTTTCTTTCTTTTAACCCAGACTGTCCGACATATCTGAGGGTGTAAAGTATCTGCCTGGACGACCGGCACACAGAAGGAGCTACATCCACAGGCACAGTCCTTTTCTTAATTGATAATTGGCGCAGTTATGTTTCTTGGTCGATATTTTTTCTTTCTTTTGATTCAGACTGTCCAACATATCCGAGGGTGTAAAGTATCTGCCTGGACGACCGGGACACAGTAGGAGCTACATTCACAGGCACAGTCCTTTTCTTAATTGATAATTGGTACAGTTATGTTTCTTAGTCGATATTTTTTCTTTCTTTTGACCCAGACTGTCCAACATATCCGAGAGTGTAAAGTATCTGCCTGGACGACCGGGACACAGTAGGGGCTACATCCACAGGCACAGTCCTCTACTTCCTCTGCTACCAACCTCTTGGAAGGACTTTCGGATCCACAGATTTAACATGCCCGTACTCCGAGTAAACACGGGGACAGTTTCGAGAGAGCCGGGAGTCGACTCGGGTCCTCCGAGTGTAATCCCGTGCACTAACCACTGGGCTATCCCGCCCTTCATGGTAGATTCTATAAGTATGCAGAACTCCAGCTTTGTAAATCGCCTAAAAAAAGGTGAAAGGTTAGTTATACAGATAATGGTAGATAATTAAATATATTTACACGATTCCACAAAAGCAATTATGATAAAATATTTGTGAACTATGTGTTAACAAGTTCATTTGTATTGAAAGTAAATACTATGATGTAAGAAGAATTTTTTTTCGTACACAGCAGCGCATTTGTTCTGGTGAACAAAATCGGTTTCATAAAACGAATTATATAAAATTCTGATTAAGATTCGAATAATTGCATTTTAAATTAACTTATTTATTGAAAATACACTGATGTCCCAAATCAATTAATTAATTATAAGCTTGAAGGGATGAAGTACAGTTTTAAAAGCGTATAAAACGTAAATCAAAGAGAGCCAGAGTTAGAGGACGACATTCAAATGCAAACATTCCATCCTACACATATATCTTTTCTTCAGAAAACTTTGAAAGAAGGCATTTGTTTGCTCTATCATTAGTGAAACATTTGCTAAGAAGATTTCTTAACTACGTTCCTCATCTAATATACAAATGGGAAAATTTCAGCACACGCTATTAACTTCAATTTCGTATGAACCACGCAATGGATTTTGATGAATGTTTATCAGACAATGAGGCGGAGTCCAGGAAATATTCTGACATATAAGTTTAGTCACTTTACAACGAAGTACGAAATAATAAGAATTAAAAACACTTTTCTGTTTGTCTACCATAAATACTTATAATTCGAAAGCTGTTTAATGGATTTGCATACTTTTTACACTGGTTTGTAATAATTAATAAATTAATAAATTGATTGCTGAAATATTTCAAAGTTTGAATTCAATACTATTCAAGTAAAGTACTTCATAAAATATTTGATCGATTTCGCTGAAATTCTTTTAAATAAATTAGATTTAGTTAAGAAAATGTTTTGATGTCATGCCCATGACTCATCGTCATGGAAAGAATTTGCCATTGGCTCGTTACCAGGGGTCACCACACAAAATGGTGAGGTTGTACTTCTGCACCCAATTGCCACCCAATTTAGACCAGCACCCAGTGGATGCGATATCCACAGAGAATGTACCTTCCTTCTCCTGGTATGGTAGAGCTCAAGACATTAGAGTCTTGCTACCATCATCCTCTTGGAAGGACTTTCGGGCCTACAGATTTAATGTGCGCATACTCAGCGTAGACACGGGGATAAAACTTGGGTCCTTCGACTGCAATTCCGTGCTTTAACCACTGGGCGCAACGTTTGCTCCTACCTGGAAAGCGGCTTAACATATTTTTTCACTAGTTCGTTAAATTATTAGGAGCAGATTTTTTGTTAAAATATTTTGCCTTTTATACCACATTAATTTTATTTTGGTATTTTTCTGGACAATGCCGGGTATTTCCACTAGTTGTTAATAAAATTGAATGTCAGTCCTGCACAGAGTAAGCCAAATTTCAGCTCCGTGCAGGGGGATGTTAAGAAAAGCTGGGGGGGGGGGTTAAAATCATATGAGTGATAAACAATACATGTGAAGGCCGGATCAGCGGCGCTCTTACACTACAGAAAAAAAAGGTTTTCAAGGCTGTATCGTCAAATACAAAAGGCTATACAATAAAGAAAAATGGTTTTTAAAAATGTCGCTCTTTAAATATTTCTTTTAAAAAGTAAAACGTCGATATAAACGCATATCCAACCGTATCCACGTCAGTTTTATAAGATAAAAAATAATTGTTTGTGTTTGAACGGAAATATAACGTTAAAAAATATATGGAAGGAAAATGATAAAGAAAAATCGCAAATATAGGTAATTCTACTATTTATACCTTTCGTCGCAAATATATGTAATTCTACTATTTATACCTTAATGACCCATCTTTATAACTAGTCTCTTCATATATCATTTACCAGAATTTTGATGGTTTTTGTTTCAATGCTTTAGGGTTGTGTTTTGTACTTACAGTCTAATTTTACCGCGACGTACAAAAATAATACAAAACAACTAAAAAGTTCATGCAGCCGTTTTGTTCCCGGAATTCGAGCCCGCCACCTATGTATCCGAAGGCATGACATTCGTTATGTCTCGTACGATGTATTTTGAAGGAAACACGTATATTGAGATCACATTAGTTAGACTCAACGATAGTTAAAATTATACACAATATACGGTCGTATGTCGCAACTACTTCAGCACTGTGTCAAAAATAAGCACTTTAATCTGATGAATTGGTAAACATTGTATATCTATTATTTTTATATATTCTGTGAAATGATCTGCAAAAGGAATGTCTGAGAAATTCCTTAGGAGAGGAAAATGAGTTTGAAATTTCTCATCTGAAACCATGCGAGCGAAAATGTATTTCCAAAACTAAAAATTATTCAAAACATTCATTATTATATAAACCTGGGAATTTTACTATTATAATGAATGGATGTGGTTCGGGACATAAAATTTTTATTATATTAAGTAGAAATATATATTATTATACAATATAGTATAAGGTGGGTTCTAAGGTTTGGTTGATAATGATTTAGGGCTGGAATTTAAATTAAATATTTAGGTTAATTAGGAAGAATTTTATATCGTGTTATGTTGGTTTACGTCTTAGAAAAAACTAACTTGTAACTCTGAAAAGTTGCTGCAAAAATAGCATTAAATTACTCAATAACAGGAATGAACTGAGTTATTAAAATCATTTATTTTAAGAAAAGTTACCATTGTTTTTCAAAATTCTTAGTAAAACTACTCTTCATTTAATGGCTGACATCCGTTGTCAACTAATTTTCAAAAAAGATTCCCAAATATTTAAGGAGTGTGACGATGTTTTAAAACTAAGAGTACTTAGCACCAGATTCATTAAATATCTGAACTTCAAATTTGACATAATTAAAAAAAATCATAAAGCGTAATCTTCATAAAAAATATTGGATTTATAAGCAATGTATCCAATACCTTTACCTTTTCTTTACTATCTCCGCTTTTCTGTTTATTGGTATAATTTACAAAGTACGATTACGTTCTCTATATTATTGTGCACACTTTAAGATTCTTTCAAAAACATTTATGGTAAAAATATTAGAGTGATTAATCATCTTTACAAGCTTTAGAGACTAATAACTTTTGACCATCGTCAAGGAGAGTCTAATCCATTCGCCAATGTCAAAGAGAAAGTATATGGAAGTTATTACTTTAAATTTTACAGATGTGTATATTTTATTGAAGTTGCACCTTCTTCTTCGAGCTGCAATTGCGCTCTTCCCCAGACCGTCCGACCTACCCCAAAGTGTAAGGTTTCTGGTGTAAGTTTTGGATGGCCGGGAATGTTACCCAATTTAGACCGAAACCCAGTGGGAGCTGAATCCACAGGGCCCATACCTTTCTTCCCCTACCACCAACCTCTCGGAAGGACCCACAGATTTAGCGTGTTTGTACTACGCGTAAACACGGGGATAGTTTGGGTTGAGCCAGGGGTCGAACTCTGGTTTTTCGACGGCAACCCCGTGCCTTAACTACTGGGCTATTCTGCACAGGCGTGTAACGCCATCGAAGACAACTTCTGATGGCCTTACGCAGACACTTCACGTGAACACGGGGACAGTTTGGGAAGAGGCGGGAATCGGACTTGGGTACAATTTCCGAGCGTTAACCACTGGACTGTCTCTACCTGTAATTGTACTCTACCCTAAAATTGGTTCAGGGTCCAACGTCATCCTATCGAACAGGACTATTTGCCAAGGAATTTCCTTGTCTTAATTCCTCCCAGCGCCGTATTTCGCAAGCCCTTTCTGATGCATGTTGTCCTGCAATACGCAACGTAATAAATTTTAGGGCCTATCTAACGTCAATCAGAAGACACATCGTCTCCTGCTTTCATTAAATAACTTTGAATTTATTTATCTGGCACTCATTTTCTGTCGCAGTATAGTATATATACCTATTTCTAAAAGTTTTTATTCTATAAGTCCCTCTATTTGGCTTTTATTTTGCATATGAATACTTCAAACTAGAATCTGGAAGCAGTCACGCGAAATATTTGAAAAACTAAGTGTATGATTTCGATCAATATGAAAACATACAGCGTGATTATAAAAAAACTTTGCCGATATATGAGCCCCTAGCGATCATACCGTTCAAGGAAACGGAGAGAAATTTTGGATGCAGGTATTTAAGGCATGCGTCCAAGAATGATGTTGAAAAAACAACAGTCCTGCTCTCGCAGTTAGGGTTACAGTGACACAATTTCGAAATTTTCAAATGGCAACATCTACTTTTTTCTATTGGAATGTGATCTTCACGGTTAAAAACCATAAATGGCCTTGAAACGGTACATGCAACATGAAAAACGCCGGCGCTAGGCAGAGACTAAGAGGAAATAAAAACAACTGTGGTGTTCACCAGAATACGAATTTCTGTTTCATTGACGTCACATTCCACACCGTGTGCTCAGTGCAGAACCCAGCCTGCTGAATCTTCTTCGAAAGGAGAAGAGACCTTGGTATGCAGATTTCCAGGTTCGGCGTAAGACACCATCAGGGCTAACGTCATCGCCGTAGGACAAAGATAAGGTATTGTGATTTGATTGCCGCTTGCTTTCTTGCACTTTGACTTGACCAACATGATGCTTATAGTGAAACAACGAGGTGAAATGGTAAAGCTCTGTTATTTGAATGGGCAAAATGCCGCAGAGGCATTGCGTGTCTACCGCACAAACCGTCGGCTACGACGAGGCCCGTGTTCTGTACAAGTTGTACGGGACGTAATGCGCAAATTTGAAGAAACTGGTTGCACATGCGATCGATCTCGGCCTGAACGACCTTTTGTCCCTGTCGATGTTGTTGCAGAAGTGCATGAAACGATCAGCGACGGTCGTATTGCAAGTGCACGCGGTGTTTCAAGATTGCTGCATTTGCCGAATTCTAGGGTCCACAAGATTCTGCGCTCTGTTCCCCACATGTTTTCGTATCGGTTCCAGCGTGTCCAGATGTTGCAAGCGAGTGATAAACAACTACGCTTAGATTTTGCTAATGAATTCCTCATCCGGTATGACGATGATAACAGATGGCCTTTACTCATTCTGTGGATGGACGAGGCACATTTATCCTTTACTGGTAAAGTGAATTCGAAGAACTACGTGCACTGGGCAGACCAAAATCCCCATGATGTGGTCTCACATCCGTTACACCAAGCAAAAGTGACTGTGTGGTGCGGGATAACAAGCACCTTCATCCTGGGCCCTTACAATTTTTAAAAGGATACTGTCGCAGGTCTACGCAAGTCTACGGTAACGAGTGGTCGCTATGCAGCAATGTTGACCAATTACGTCATTCCCGAATTGCAACAGCGAAATGTCCTATCTGAAGTCGTGTGGATGCAAGATGGCGCTTCCCCACATGTGGGGTCTTCTGTGAAACGTTTATTGACGCAACAATTTGGTGACAGAATTATCTTCCGCCATATCATGTTTCCGTGGCCACCCAGGTCCCCCGATCGCACTCCAATGGATTTTTGACTGTGGGGATATATGAAATCCAAAGTGTATGCAGGCATTCCGCAAACTGCATTTGATTTGAAAGATGCCATCACACGTGAGGTTCAACAGATTCCTCTTGCAATGGTACTTGCTTCAGTGATATCCATCCTCTGTCGCATGTAAAGTGTCATCGTGTGTGAAGGTGGGCACGTGGAAAATTTATGAAACACAATAAAATGTTTTGCTTTTCTGTCGCTATTGGTTGTTTTAACTTTTTTCTTAGTCTCTGCCTAGCGCTGGCGTTTTCCATGCTGCAGGTACCGTTTCAATGCCATTTATAGTTTTTAACTGTAAAGTTCACATTCCAATAAAAAAAGTAGGTGTTGCCATTTAAAAATTTCGAAACTGTGTCACTGTAACCCTACCTGTGAGAGCAGGACTGTTGTTTTTTCACATCATTCATGAACGCATACCTTAAAATACCTGCATCCAAAATTTCTTTCTGTTTCCTTGAACGGTATGATCTCTAGGGGCTCATATATCGGCAAATTTTTTTTATGTACTCCCAATTTTAATTAGTAAGTGAAGCAAATGAAGGAACATTTATATTAAGCCTGCTGTGGGTTTCAATAGAAGGACTGAAATGTAACGAGGGTAGGCTGGATGTGGTCATGCCGGCATAGGAGGAATTCCTCATAGGCTTGAGATCGTTTAATAGAAATTGTGCCATATTTACACTAGTGTGCAAACTTTAAATTACAAACTACTTTTATGTCGAAATATTAAATATCTGAAATATTAAATTATGATATTAAAAAGCATGATTAGAAGATGACACAAAGATATATTGACTGATATGCAAATTAGAAATCGAAAAGGATTGACGTCAATTGATGCGAATATAACTTATATTCCAAAAATCAAATGACTAATCACGTGAAGAAGTGACAAAGAAGTCTCTTCAAAGATGTAGTTTAAAGGATACTCATCCATGTGAAACTTAATGTAAAATATTTTGTTATAAAAATGTCCAAATACAACGCGATAGGTCAATGAGGATATTCTCCCTTTAAGCCACTTGTTTTTGTATAGTCCAGGCAGTCGTTTATCATAGACGGATGAAACGAAGCCCATTTTCTAATCCTAACGATGTGAAATCAACATTTTCCTGAATTTTGTGACTCTTTTTACTCGAAAATTACAATAGGTAGGAAGATGAAAATTTGTACACATATGTAACCTGTACATATATGTGCAGAATCATAATTTCAATAATTGAAACGAACTGCAACAGGATGAAACGCCCATTTTTAAACCGAGCATGCTCACTACGCTTCGTACAAATAACAAGTAAACATCAACTTTTAAACAGCTAATCAAAGCGTGTGCGCTTGCATGCATTCTGTTTTAAACATACGCCTGTATAATAAATGCGTTTTTGCGACATAATGTGTTATTTTGATTTCATTGTTTTTCCCGTCTTCTAACTTGTTTACTTTAATATTCTAATCCTAGAAGCTTATATGCTCTTTTGTTCATTCTCAAATATTGACATTAATTTTTTTATACTTCTAATTTCATAATTATTTGTTAAATTAAGTTTGAAATGGAAATCTTTTAGAGCTCGCATACTTCATATGCGAGTCCAATCAAAGAACGATCTTTTGCTAGTTTCATGGACAACGATGTCATTCAGTTTATAGAGTGACACTGGCAAGATCTCCGGAATTCAATCCAACAAAAGACATGCAGGATGCTATGAGGAGACAAATAGAGCTCTTTCACACCCTCCGAGAACCATATAGCAGGAATATATATCTCTTGTAGCAATAAAATTTGTTGCTATTAAAACTTTTTGAGAATCTTTTGGACAACGATGGTGTTGTGAGACGTGCATTGCTGTTCGAAGTTACCACATATCATATTGAACTCAAAATGTGCAATGTTTACTTTTCACGTTTTTAACTATTAATTTTTCATTTAAATTACATAACCTTGCAAATATATAATTTTTGGTGTTATATTGAAATAAACCATTCATGGTGTAGCACGTGGCTTTTTTGCTAATTATAATTGTTAAAATTTATCTCTTTAACAACTATTTAAATTTTTATGCACCAGTGTACTTTGCACATGCTAGGACATCTATTTATGAAAAATAGTACTTTCGGATTCTTAACTTTATCTGCATGGGAATTTGTAGTCGTGCCCTGCATCTTGAAACCCTTTGATCATAAAGTTAGTGTCGCAAACTTTTGATCAGAAATGGTCAAAACGAAAAACGGCAGTAATTATCTCACTCACATAGTAAGACTCGAATTCACTCTGAAACTTTCAATTCCAGCCATCTTGTCAAGGATAAACAAATCTAATCAATGGAAACTTCTTGCTTATTCACTATTAAACGTTCAATATCTTAGAATTTCAGAAATAATGGATAATTGACTGTACACTTAGTACATTATTTCAATCATTGCCAAATTTTATTATAGAATCAATGTTGTAATGAAATATATGTACGACAGTTGTTGCTCGTACGAAATATACACGTGTCGTAACAGATACGCGATCGTCGATCATCGTTGCCACGTTCACAGAAAACCAGTATTTGAAATTAACCAATCTCTGCTGTTCTCGTGATCTTTCGGATGTGCGTGAGTGTTCGAATCGTGATGTTCTGTGCTAAAAGGAATATAGCCGCTGATTCATGGTAAAATTGAGCCAAGTTTGCAATTACATTACAAGACAAATTTTATTAACATTATCTGCACATCAGAATTTACAACAATCCTCGACTGGTACGAGGCATGTGAGATTATTCTATCATCAGTTCGCTGAGCCAGCTCTATCAATGCAACTTTTCTCTCTTGGAACCGTGGGTTTTTTTTCTCGAGCGCGTCCTTTTTTGCCTATATATTCCTCTCGTCTCATACCACCGTGATTATGGAACCACCATGGCATAAGCCCCCTGGAATTTTTCTCAGCATCTAACGACGCTCAGACCACCCTCTCGTACACTCTGGGATCTCCACTCCCTCATCCTGATGACAGGCAAAATGGATTTTTCTGCATTTCCCAGGATTTTCCAGGTGTCGACGACAGTCTTAACGATTTTGTTTTCGACGTTCTCGGCCTTGGGTCTATGACCCGAATATGAGCAAAACCGTACTCTGAAACATGTTCGAAAAATTCGTCTGGGTTTCTCACAAATGTCTTTTATGTTCGTGAAGCCAATTGAAGCGAAAAGATAAATGCAAATTTGAATCCACTAATAGTATACTAAAGAAGTTGAAGTTTTAAAAATATTCACTACAAATCGCATTGTTATGAACACAGATCTACATATTTTCTTCTTTTATGAATAGTATGTCTAACTTTAAAATGTCTATGCATTCTTGTGGCGCATAAAATCATGCAAAGATGCTTTACATGTCTTGCTTTGCATTGAAGAAACGTAAGAGCTGAATTTAGGACAGAAAATAAACCAGTCATTGTGTTGGAACTCTGTAGTAATAAAAGTTAATTTATCCCTAGTCATAAAATTTATGCACCAAGTATTGGTCAAATTTAAAAGGTTGGAATTTAATTTAAACCTTTATAAAGCATTATTTATGTTGTGATAAGAGATCACAGGAAAGAATAATTAAATTATTGACATCAATCATTAAAATATTCTGCAATCTCTTATTACAAGCATCTAGTACGGGAACGGACAGCCTCTTGCAATCTTTATATAGGGCAATTAACTTGAAATTATATTGTTAGACTTAATGTAGGGGTGTTGTATAGTGAGGAAAATAAATTTCGTAAAATAATTCAATATTGTGTTAAAATATAGAATATAGGTATATATTTATAGACTACATGAGGGGCCTGGAAACATTTAAATACAATAATTGTTTTAATATTCATATTGTTACGATAGTTCATGAATTTTATGATTACCTACCATTATCTTTTTATCATACAATCCTATTTTTAACACTTTACAACAAAGTTGAAAAGTGTTTATGACTTTGTTCATTCTGTCTGTCTGTCTGTCTGTCTGTCCGTTAGCACGATAACTGCCGTAAAAATGACTTAATCAAAATGAAATTTTAGTATGTTGTTCAGACGGTCTGTAGAACCAATGGAAATATAAATGAATAATATCACCCAATTAGTTTTGGATTGAACCCGGGTCGAAAAAATGAAATACATTGAGCCCTATGGGACCTAATTTTTCAAACATTTTTTAAGCGGATTTAAAATTCACAAATTGCTTCAAAAATTTTAGGTAATATTCAAATTGTTCCATAAAATATATAAAAAAAATTCAGCGAAATATATTTAGTAGTTTTTTAAATAAAAATTAAAATAATAATTACACCTCTTATATGAAACGATCACGTGATCATGATATGAAACGATCACATGACCTACTTCAAAATGATATATGGCATCCATCTTGTTTCAAAATCGTGATTTTTTAAAGTTCTTTTTAATTCATATTGAGTGTTGTATCCGTCCTAAAACTACTTTATTTTTGCTTAAATTCTGTGCATCTACATACTGAAACAACGCAATGACAATATATTTGAGATTAAATGCTCATCTAAATTTGATTATTTCAACAAACAGCAAAATATATAGAATGAGTTGTATTAGAATCGCTGTATTTTTTTAACCCAAAATAATTTAGTCCATGGAGTCTGCATGGCTGATATGAATGAAATATTAATTGATTTCATAAAGAGAAGGACGATTTTTTTCTATGAAGTTTCAAGCATAGAGTTTAATTTTTTGTAGCTCCATGGTCTTAAATAAAATGTTTAAATAAAATAAATTATTATAGTATTGTGATGAATGAAATGAATGTGAGAAAGTTATGAATGAAATCCTGTTTTTATAGAGAGATCCAGGCGTGTTATTTTTTCTATGATGTCATTTGAATTAATTTCAGTTGTTTTCGATGAAGTTTTCAAATATAATAAATTATTGTAGTATTATGATAATTCTAAAGCTATTACCGAGGAATGTATAACATTTTAGAGATGTTTAAACCAGGCAATTTATATTTCAATGCCGTCATTTGAATGAAGTTCATTTTTTTCGATGAAGGTTTAAGTTTTCAAATATAATAAATTAATGCAGTATTGTGATAAGTTTCAAAATATTACCGAGGAATGTATTGCATTTTAGACTTGTTTAAATAAAATTGCATTGAAGTTGGAAAGTGTTTCATAATCAATGCTTTAAGCATGATTGATCTTTCTTGTTCAAAATATACTTAGATGCATAAAGAAAAACTTAAATAAGATTGTTGAGAAAACCTAATTGCTGATTCTTTTTTTCATCATTCATTTAAGATGTGCATATTGAAGTCCTCTCAGAAAATCACTTGAAAGTTTATACATATTACAATATAAAATGTTGTCTAATTCATTCTAAAAAGAAAATTTTGCTAAATAAAAAATAAACACTTCTAGAGATTTAAGGAATGCCAGCTGAATAAATAAAATCCTCTTTATTTGAAGTTCAGAAAAATGTTTATTGCACACTTGTTCTTTAATTAAAATACTTGTAGATGAAGAATTGTCACCAGTCTATCACTCATGATTAATCTTAATTCTGTAACCCACTTTTCTGGCACAAATATTATTAATTGAGAAAATTGTACATCACAATTGATTTGGAAACAATTTATAACGCCATGCTTAGCATCTTTGATCTAGCAGTATACAAAATAACATTCCTTTATCTGAATGGTTATTAATAAAATAAAAACACTTCATTTTCTATTTTGGGAAAAATGCCCGGAATAGTGGTGGTTTATCCATATTCAATATGATTCAGTCGAATTACTTGACTTCTTATTCACCTCAAATCTTGGGTCAAAAGGTTTGTGGTGGTAAGCTATTCATAGAATCTAACCATATAAACTTTATTAGAATAATCTTTGAAGAAACTCAATATACTTCAATCCTTTTATTTTATGTAAAATATAATTAATATTAATAAATAGAACTCTTGGTTCTTAATTAAACTTTCATGGCATTCATGGCTGCAAAACAAAGTCTAAAGAACAAAATGGTAAGGCAAAATTACGTACCTCCTCCTACAAAATGTTTTTTGCAACTGGTAAAAAGAGACGAAAAAGCCCGCCTAAACTAATTTTAGAGAGGTCTCAAAGTTCGAACCATAAAAGAAGAGAAGTGTTAGATCAAGTAATCCAAACCAAAAACTTCTCTCAACCGGAAATGAAGATTAGTCAATTGCGGGAAGAATGCGCTGTGACCAACCAGTTCGTATTCGGAATTATTCACGGCCAACGTAAAACGTGTAATTGAATTATGGCGCATTTATAATTAAAATTAGAGAATGGAACAAAATGACTTATTAATAAAATAAAAAAAATTAAAGCAATTTTGAGTAAGAAGATAAGAAGATTGTTAGAATAATTAAAGATAAAAAATTTAAACAAAAATTAAAATAAAAAAAATATTTAATGATTTATAAAAAGTATTAAATTTTGAATAAGAAATAAAAGTGTTGTGATTTATCACAGCAGTATATATTCAAGGAACACTCAAAACTCAATTTTATTCTCAAAACTCAATTTTAGGGAATAGAGAAGAGTTGTGATGCATTTAATTAAATCTAATATTAGGATTGAATAAGAAGATGCTATACAATTGGATGCGTTTCCATAAAGCTTAAAAATAAAACGTATAACTATTTCTGTAAAATATTATAAACTTGAGGTTTTGAAGTATTAAAATGTGATAAGCCATGTCTGCATGTATGTTACTTACAAGTCTAAGCTTACTTAAAAGCTTAGACTTGTCCCAGAACGGCAGCTTTTTTCTTTCTCGAGAATTGCATAAACCTGTAATAAAATTCGGGAAATTTAAATAGATTTTAATATTTTCTAAAAACTTCTAAAAAAGGGTAAAAGTCGATGCACTTTTAAAAAGCTATCTAATCTGTCAGTTGTAGCACTGTAATTTCTTTCTTTTAAGGGCTCAGGCTTTTAAAAATGCCATAAACAGAGTGAATTTCCATTTTTTCACGTTTTATTTTGTACATCTTCTGCTATACATTGATAATACCGAAAAATTTTATGGCAAATAAGTGAATTCCTGTAGCATATATGATAATTTTTTCAATAAGTCGAATCTGATAATAATATTTTAAAAAATTGTATAATATTCATATATTTATTAAAATTTTATTTTGATATATGTTGCTTGCTCGCATAATTGCAACAAAACTATTGCTTCTAGAAACAAACATATTGCTGATTATGATACAAAATTATTCATTAAAGAAGACTTAGAGATCAAAATCAAAACATTTGCATAGCTAAAGTTTAAAATAAATATTAAAAATTCAAAATGTAATTAAATTTCAAATTGAATTTTTAAATACTTAAATTATGCAAATGTTTTGACGAATTTTATGAAAGAATACAAATAATTTTTTCATAAATGTCTGTGCATCTGTTTATCAATAGGAGGAGACAGTAGCTTTACAACAAATTGACCATTTCAAATAATATGTGGAACTAATATTTCAACGGATGAACGTCAGCGGCTCATTAATTTTCGAGGTGAACATAGAAGGGGAAGGCCTTCAGTTTGCAGAGTCCACTTCGATAATTAGAGCTTGCAATTTCGTCCCAGTAGCTCAACGGTAGAGCGTCGGCCGGTCAGAGTTTGATTCCCGGTTGGGGCAGCCAGGCTCTTTACAATGGCGCCTGAACAAATCAACCCTGTAGGTTAGTGGAAGAATGTCGGAGGTTTGAAAGTGACCCTAGTACGACTAGTACGGATTCATTGGACTCTGGAAGATTGAGCACTGATTTCAAAATTGAGAGAATAACGAACAGGATACTAACCTGGGTAAAAATAGTAGTAGCAGGAGGCTAACTTGAGGTAAAAATAGCAGGAGGTGGTCAGTTAGATTGTCAGTTGCTCGCCAATCTGACATTAGAGGGTGGAGAATGTAGAGTTCCCTTCCACAATAAGAGCTTGTAATTTCATTCCAATAGATCGCCCCAATAGAGAGTAGGCTGGCCAGTTCGGAGTTCCAGGGTTCGATTCTCGGTCGGGGCAGCAAGGCTCTTTACAAGTTTTCTGAATATTTTATTTCGAAAATCGTAGAAATAAGCGAATGATATAATTTATACCACTAACGTTTTCCGTTCTTGAGATATTGTACAGCTTCAGAAAAAAGGGACCATCCCTCGTTATTCTTCCGTCGTTCATAGTAAAGCAAATTCAAAGCTATCATTCGATAGTGAATAATATCTTCTACAGATTCATACACAAAAATTTGCATAAGGGACCGTCTTCATATCAATTTGCGCACAAACTTCAAAATTTCCAATGCCAACACCCAGTTTTGATGTCATAAACAAATTCTACATCATCAAATTTGTCTACATTTAAATTTTTATAAAGTTCCTGTCTTTATATCCGGAGATACTGTTGTTTCAAATGTAGAAATAAGTTGAGGATCATCCCATATTTAAAACCTCAACTTGAACGATATTATTGTTATCTGAATTGAACTGTGTGAGATCACGATAACCTTTTTGTTATCATTTCCTTATCATTTGCATTTTTAAATAGAATTTTTCTGCATACTAACAGCCAATACATTGGGATAGAATCAATGGTTAGATTAGATTGGTCAGTCTGGTGATTTTCCAAAAAGTTGTGAGCAGGTGTAAAGTGATCGAAGAGTCATTAGAATAATTTATCTAGACCTGGGACGACCGTAGAAGGATGAGCAGTAAATAGCCTGTGTGTGTTTAGATCCTAATGTATTCTGGTTGAAAGGTTTGTTCGGTGTTATTTTGGGTCTCATAGGCTATTTCCCCAAGTGTGTATAGTGTCAGTTTTAATGTTTGTTCCATGGTATAAGTCATACCAAATGCAGTTCCTTTATGTCAAAAGAGAAGTTTTGTATATTTCGTTAATAAATGCGTTTTAGGAGCCCTCTTAACTATTTGAAGTGGCATCCTTGGGTGTTAAGTGTTTGATTATTTTATTATGCCCATGATCGCGTTTTTGATTTGTGATATTTTAGGTTTTACGAATTTAATAGTCTGAAAGGTCAGAATTTTGCAACATTTCTAATAAAGTGGGTTATTTTGATTTTCTATTAAAATACTTTATTTTTTTTATTTATCATCTTGTGTCTAAAACTTCAAACCTTCTTTAAATCCCTCAACTCATGAAATTCTAATGATGGTCGAAATATGCGAATGACGGAATCAGCAGATTGTAAGAACATTCGAATATATATATCAATGTAGACAAATGTATCGAGCGGCTATTTTAACGATGGTTCACTGTAGCTTTAAAATCTACATAACATAAATAAATTCAAATGCGAGGGCATGTTTTAACATTTGGCAATAGGTTTCTACCGAATATACACGCTGTTGGAAAAAAAAATGCATCTATAAGAAATTGAGCTACAGCCCTAAAACTCGGCATGTAGTATGTGTAGTTTGAGGAGATATGCATATATTTATCAATATGATTGCGCAATAATGATATAGCAGTTGTAAATTTTACTTTACTGCCAAGCACTATTTATTAATGTTTTTTCAATTTTTGAAATTCTAAGTCATATTTATCTTCAAATTTAAAAAAAAATTATATACCTCCCATCTGAACACACAAAATGAGCTATGATTTATTATAATCGGTTAAGTTGTTTAGGCAGCAGGTTCATAAAACTAAAAAAAATTGTCGAAAAATCATATTTTTCAATTTTTGAAATTTTAAATCAAATTTATATTTCAGTTTAAAAATATGTACCTATGTATATTATAATGTATATTAAAAATATCTATATCATAATGTATATTAAAAATATATATATTATAAGGTATATTAAAATATGTACATTATAATGTATATTATAAGGTATATTAAAAATATGTATATTATAATATATATTAAAATATGTATCTTCAGTAGTTATGTCTGTAGGTTCGTTAACATTAAAGAAAAAAGCCTGGGCTAAAAATGGTAAAAAATACACATTTAAAGTTCTTTTTTTCGAGTTCTGCCGCAACAATTGCAATTTTTTGTTCTGTTTTTGTCAGCTTCATGGTCATTCTGCATAAAAGAGATCAGTTTATACCTATGTATATTATAATGTATATTAAAAATATGTATATCATAATGTATATTAAAATATGTACATTATAATGTATATTATAAGGTATAATAAAAATGTACATTATAATATATATTATAAGGTATATTAAAAATATGTATATTATAATATATATTAAGAATATGTATATTATAATGTATATTAAAAATATGTGTATTAAAATATGTAACTTCAGTAGTTATGTCTGTAGGTCCGTTAACATTGAAGAAAAAAGCCTGGGCTAAAAATGGTAGAAAATACACTTTTAAAGTTCCTTTTTTCGAGTACTGCCGCACCAATTGTAATTTTTTTGTTCTGTTTTTGTCAGCTACATGGTCATTCTGCATAAAAGAGATCAGTTTATACCTACGTATATTATAATGTATATTGAAATTATGTATATCATAATGTATATTAAAATATGTACATTATAATGTATATTATAAGGCATATTAAAATATGTACATTATAATATATATTATAAGGTATATTAAAATATGTATATTATAAATATATATTAAAAATATGTATATTATAATATATATTAAAAATATGTATATTAAAATATGTATCTTCAGTAGTTATGTCTGTAGGTCTGTTAACATTAAAAAAAAGTCTGGGCTACAAATGATAAAAAATACACTTTTAAAGTTCTTTTTTTACTGCCGCACAAATTGTACTTTACTGCCGCACAAATTGTAATTTTTTTGTTCTGTTTTTGTCAGCTTAATGGTCATTCTGCATAAAAGAGATCAGTTTACAGCTATTTTGGAGGCTGAGATATAGACCTCTGAAAATCGGGTTTTGTCACGTCTCATATAACATGCACATGCTATCTACAGATTCGGAAATAACGACTTTTCGGGACGGAACGCTGCCATATTCCTAAACGCGAAGTTTGGAAAAAGATGTAGAAGCCACATAAAGCTTCCTTGCCAGTAAACTGCTCGCCTTGTTGTTACTATTAAAATTACTATAAAGGCTACAATACATTAAAATTAACAGAATGCCACGGGCAGGACATTTTCTAAGAATGGATAATCAAAAAATCCCAAAGAAATTATTTATGTTCACATCGATCGGGAAAAAACCTAGAGGACGACAAAGTTGAGATGGGTCGATTGTATGGGCAAGGACTTTGAGGTCTAAAAGATTAAAAATTAGAGAAGCATTGATTCAATGAGGACAGCTTGGAAGAATCATCTGAGAAAGGCAGATGCCCACAGTGGGCTGTTGGTTCATTGATGATGATAAATTCAAGACTATAGTTAGTAATGAATTATACTGAAATGGAGGTTAAGCGATGAATTGCAATATTTATTGGTATCACACAAATTTGTACTCCATGTTTTTGCCAGAAAATTTCCTTGAAACAGCTATCAAGATTGGCTATAAATAGAGTCTAGATGGTAACTGATATAGATTCACCATCAAATTCTGGAGGAGGTTGGGTGGTTCACTAAGAATTTCCACTTCAATTATTTTGCCACTTCAGTTTCTAAAATTTTTCTTAAAGCATCTATTTATCTGGATTGATTATAGATAGAGCTTAAATGATAACTGATATGGATTTAGCCTCACACGCCAGAGGGAATAATTGAGGTTTACTAAAGATTTCTACTTCCTGTTTTTCCCAATAGCGATTCAAAAGTTTTCATTTTACTTGAAATACCTATTTCTGAAAATTGACTAAAGATAGAGCTTAGATGATGACTTATATGGATTTATCGTTAAATTGAAGCGGGAGTAAAAGTTTTACTAAGGATATTCACTCCCGGTTCTAGAGCTGTTACTTTCAATTACAAAATTATTTACATTTTATTGCACCCTATTTTTCAGGATTGGTTATAGATAGCACTTAGACGATGACAGATATGAATTCAGCATAAAATTTTGGTGGGGTCTTAGGGGTTCACTAAGGATGTCCACTTGCTGTTCTGAAGATGTCACCTCCAGTTTTTCAAAGATTGCATGACTGAACGAAATAAGTGTACAAAGGAGTATACAAATTCTTAATAATTTCGTCGAAAATGAAGTGCACATACCACTTTTATCCATATAAAGCCTTCTTGTATTTTTTTTTTAAATTACAATTTTGACAGTATAATTTTTCTCTTATCTAACTTTTATATAATATCAAAGCGGTTTATTATACAAAATTTCTTTCTAAGAAGTTCCTGAGTTATTTATTTTTAGTTTTATTGATTAGACCGCATTCAGTGTGAAAACACTAATCACTATAAATGAGAAAATAGAAGTGTGAAATGTATTTTTGACCGAGAAATGAGTTCTTTGTGAAAGATAATTGCATCTTCGGTTCCTCTCTAAAAGGAAATGGTTTTTATAATTAGTTTTTTAAATCTTGCAATAATAACATTTCCAGCAACGAATTTTTGTTTCAAATATTTGCTCTGAACGTGGTTAAAATGTTATTTTTTACCGTTTTGCGTGCGTAGAACTAATAATTTTTTTAAGTTTCAGAAAAACAAAGTAATGATTTGGATTATATATTGTACGAAAAATATTGAAAGCAAAACATTAGAGAAATAACATGAGAAACGGAGAAATTATCATGAGCCAAACAATACTAAAGAAAAATATATGTCTTAAATTTAAGGAAAATACAGAAAGATACAGATAAATAAATTGAATTTTTGGAAATATATAAATTCAGGGTAGATGTTAGTAGTTTATGGTTGAGGAAATTCTTGTATTACCAATGCCACATGTATTTTTAGAATTATAACCTGGTTATTTATCATTTATCATAAATATATCTGTGTAAAATCTGTATTCATAATCTGTATTCATAAATATATCTGTGTAATTTACACAATGTGCTTTTTGATGTGTAAAACTAAGCTTATCATGCTAGGAAAAAAACACTGTTAGGAAATTAACTTTTTTTCAATAAGTTTTAATTTATTTAAAAATGTATGGTGCTTAGCATGGAAAATAGTCATCTTAATTAAAAATTAACTTAGCTAAGCCATGTTTTGTGATAGATGCTAAAAGTGCGCCAAGTTTTAGCCTTTTAGATCACTTGGGAATTTTGGAGGGTCTGAAAACACCTTTCAACCCATCCTCTCATTTAGTTCGCCCCCGTGGAGGAAAAAAAATGGCCCTGTTAGGTACTGTCCCGAGGTCGATACTACGCATGTGCAAAATGTTTTTTAAGACACCGAAGATGGTGGGGTTGAAAGTCTTTTCGAAAAGCCCAAATTTTCTCCAGGGAGGGCAAATCTAAAATCCTGCTCATTTAGATTATGTTTCCTAGTCGATACTATAATTGTGCTACATTTCAGCCTTCGAGGTCACTGATTTCTGAGTGGACTGGAAAGATTTTTAACCCCTCATTGTGTTTGTCCCGGGTTAGAAATAAAAAATTCGGCTTTGTTAGGTTCTGCGTCGTGGTTGATACTATAAATGTGCACAGATCCAGCCTTATAAGTCTCCGGGCCTCTGGGGTATCTAGAAAGTCTTTTAAAATCATCCCCATTTTTTCTGTCATAGGGAGAGCTAATCGAATATCCGGCTCTGTTAGGTTCTGTCCCCGAGGTCGATACTATAAGTGTACAAAGATTCAATCTTCTAAACCACCGAGGGGGTCTCTGGAAGGTCTAGAAAGACAAAAACACCTTTATTATATAGATTCACAACTAAACAGCAAATAGTGAATATTGAGGTTAATAATGGCATGGTGCATTCGTAACACTGGCTAGATTTAGTGTTAGTGTTGAAATATTTCATCTATGGCGTCAATGACGTCATAGACGAAATGACGTCATAGATGACGTCATCTATGATGTCTATAAACGGCAGGTTCTTTTACTTATAGATAAAACAAGACTTGGCTGAGAAATCGGATGTTTTATATATTCACAACTGTGACAGAAAGACACTTTTCAGTCATGTAAGTTGTTTTTGAATATTGTTTAATAGTTTTGTTTTCTATAATATTTGTGCGAATTAGAAATTTTAACGGATAATTAAATTTAATTAATCCTTTCATTTATTTTGAGTGATAATGGACTAAATGTTGTTATAAATATTAGTTGATTTGCAAAAATAATAATTTTTCAAAGTGCCAAAATGAAGTAAAATGTATCATTCTATCTGGGAACGTATGAAACAAGTTACAACTGTCTTCTCTACATCAAAAAAATGCATCCACTATTAATTTTTACTTTCTCATACTAGGTAATATGGTATAGAAAAAACCTTCTCATACTATGTAATATAGCATAGAAAAATGCATCCACTATTAGTTTTTACTTTCTCATACTATGTAATATAGTATAGAAAAGCATTCTCATACTATGTAATATAGTATAGAAAAATGCATCCACTATTAATTTTTACTCTCTCATACTATGTAATATAGTATAGAAAAATGCATCCACTATTAATTTTTACTTTCTCATACTATGTAATATAGTATAGAAAATGCATCCACTATTAGTTTTTACTTTGTCATACTATGTAATATAGTATAGAAAAGCATTCTGATACTATGTAATATAGTATAGAAAAATGCATCCACTATTAATTTTTACTTTCTCATACTAGGTAATATAGTATAGAAAAAACCTTCTCATACTATGTAATATAGCATAGAAAAATGCATCCACTATTAGTTTTTACTTTCTCATACTATGTAATATAGTATAGAAAAGCATTCTCATACTATGTAATATAGTATAGAAAAATGCATCCACTATTAATTTTTACTTTCTCATACTATGTAATATAGTATAGAAAAATGCATCCACTATTAATTTTTACTTTCTCATACTATGTAATATAGTATAGAAAATGCATCTACTATTAGTTTTTACTTTGTCATACTATGTAATATAGTATAGAAAAGCATTCTCATACTATGTAATATAGTATAGAAAAATGCATCCACTATTAATTTTTACTCTCTCATACTATGTAATATAGTTTAGAAAAATGCATCCACTATTAGTTTTTACTTTCTCATACTATGTAATATAGTATAGAAAAATGCATCCACTATTAGTTTTTACTTTCTCATACTATGTAATATAGTATAGAAAAGCATTCTCATACTATGTAATATAGTATAGAAAAGCATTCTCATACTATGTAATATAGTATAGAAAAGCATTCTCATACTATGTAATATAGTATAGAAAAATGCATCCACTATTAATTTTTACTCTCTCATACTATTTAATATAGTATAGAAAAATGCATCCACTATTAATTTTTACTTTCTCATACTATGTAATATAGTATAGAAAAGCATTCTCATACTATGTAATATAATATAGAAAAATGCATGCACTATTAATTTTTACTCTCTCATACTATGTAATATAGTATAGAAAAATGCATCCACTATTAATTTTTACTTTCTCATACTATGTAATATAGTATAGAAAAAGCATTATTTTCACGAAAATTTTCGAATTCGAGATTTTGATGTCAATATATGTTTTAAAACGTCCTGAAAAACGTTGCGACTAGTTTTGGAGTGATGTTCGTCTATTTGTGTTGATTTTATGTGTACACGACAGCGGCCACAAGCTTCAATGCATTTTAACGAAACTTTACATTCGGCTTTGATATTAAAAAAAGTATAGAACTTGATAGAATTTCTTTTAATTCGAGAGAAAATTTCGAAATTTATTCGAAATTTTATAATTTTTTAACATGGCAACATACGACAAAATTTGACATAATCATGCAAAAAGGGTTTATTTATGGTTCAATGATCACGATACTTAATAGGTTTATTCATTGTTGCGAAAAATAGCCGTGATATAATTTTAGTTCGTCACTTCATTAGAGCCCCTCGGAAGGCAAGTTACCTTACCCACAGGGGGGGGGGGGAGGAGGGTACATTGTCAAGTATGGTATTAATCGAAATATTTTTTCAAGTCCTTTAAAGTAAAGAGTAACATGCCATAATTGCAATCATTTGAATCCACAATACCGATTTTTCAAAATTTTCTTGTAAAATTTGAAAAAAAAAAAAAAGAAAGAAACTAAAAATTGATTTTGGTATGAGACAGTCGTGTTCATACTTCAGTTAATTTTATATATAGTACTACTTTATGATATTTATATTAGCACTAGCAGCATACCCGTTCTTCGTACGGAGTATATAATATAAAGAAACTTATAATTCGCAATCATGTGCAAATTCTGTTAAAATATTAAATTTATTGCTCCTAATGAGACGTTCAAGAATATGTGTTCATTCTATGCAAAATTATCTTCACGCGCAGATCTGAAGAATAAAACATTCTGACTCTTTTTGTAAGCAAATTTACAAAAAAAGGGATTGAATCAATATATGCAACCCCGTACTACTTAAACTGTCGCAGATTAGAAAATATGTCAGTGTGTTAGTAAAAGATTACCCGTATTACAATATAAGTCTAAAAAATATTTGCTAAAATAAAAGAGGTGACGTAATAAATTGAAAATATCAATAATCCCCGTACTCTTTATACCAGAAGGTCGTAATTGATTTCAATATATGCCAATATATATCACAACATATGCCAATATACCTGTACTACTTATATTCTCGTAGATTAGAAGATATACCCGTGTATTTGTAGAAGATTACTCGTACAGCGTACAATATATGAGTTTGAACAATTTTTGTCATAATAAAACAATATCACAATAACTTGAAAATATCAATAATCCCTGAATCAATAATCCCCGAAAATATCAATAATAATAACGTTTAAACCTGAAGACCGTAATTGATATTATCCAGTCAAAAATGCTATAAAAAAAATCAAATCGTTCTTTTCTAAAATATATTTTTATATCCATTTATTTATTATTCAAATCGAAAAAATAATAATTAAAATTAACAAAGGGATTTAATTTAATTGCGTTTCTGAGCAACATGATATAACATAGAATCTTTCTCATAAACTGCGAAATTAAATAACCATTTTGATTTCTTTATACTTTTCATTGTTTAGTAAAAGCTTGTGAAAAATATACCATGGAGATAGATTTCCCATTTAAATCATGTTTCAAACAATTCATGTTTTCAGAAAGTGACTAATTAGTGCAAAAATCTCCCATCAAACTCAGAGATAAAGTGTTAATTCACTTTCAAACGATTTTCAAGCTTTTCGTTTGGATAAACCAAGGAGTTAGAGAGTAGAACTCCTAGGAAAAAGTTTCGTTTTTCATTAATATCTCAACAACCCCTGGTCTTAGATACTCGAAACTTGGGCTAAATTTATGGGGGGCTATTTTAAGGCTATTATCAAAATTTCATCAAATTCAGTTCAGCCGTTCTCCCCGTGATGATGAGACAAACGAAAATTTGGTATTTTACTAATATCTCGAGAACCACTGACCATAGGAACTCCAAACATAGATTAAATTTGAAGTGGGACTATTTCCAGGCTATCCACAAAATGTCATCAAATTCCGTTCAGCTGTTCTCCTGTGATGACGGGACAAACAGACAGACAGACATATTTTCAATTTTATTTATATAGACTAGCAGCATACCCTTTCTTCGTACGGAGTATATAATATAAAGAAACTTAAAATTCACACTCATGTGCAAATTTCTATAGTATACTAAATGACATTTTTAATCAAAATATTCTGCTGAAGTATTTAACATAATGTTCCTAAAAATAAGTTTAGGAATGTCTGTTCTTGCTATTCAAAATTATCTTCACGGGCAGATCTGAAGAATAAAACATCCTGTCCTCTTTTGTAAGCAAATTTACAAAAAATATGGAATTGAATCAATATATGCAAAATAGGAGCGTTAAAATTGTATGGGACCCGTACTACTTATATACGCGAATATTAGAAGATATAACCTGTATTAGTAGATTACATGTATAAATTGAAAATATCAATAAATCCGTAATCTTTAAACCAGAAGGCAGTAATTGATTCCAATATGTGCCGAAATGAAAGTGTTAAAATTATATTGGAAGATACACCCATACTACTTATAATGTCTTAGATTAGAAGATATGTCCTAGTGTTAGCAAAATATTACCCGTATTATACTATGAGTCTTAAAAGTCTTTGCTAAAATAAAACAGATTGATTAATAAATTAAAAATATGAATAATCCCCGAAATCTTCATACAAGAAGGCCGTACTTGATTCCAATATATGCCAATAAATGTCAAAATATATTTCAATATACCTGTACTATTTATATTCTCATAGATTAGAAGATATAGCCGTGCATTTGTAGAAGATTACTCGTACAACGTACAATATATGAGTTTCAACCATTTTTTCTGTAAAAAAACAATGGCATAAGAAATTGAAAATATCAATAATCTTTGATTCAATAATCCCCGAAAACATCAATAATAATAATGTTTAAATCTGAAGATCGGAATTGATATTATCCAGTCAAAAATACGATGGCAATGAAATTTATTTTATATACACATCTTCATTATTAAAATCGGAAAATGTTTAATAAAAATGTTCTTCCTCATAAACAATCTGAATTCAAATCCGTTGCTAAGCTTCATGTTATGATTTGCTTCAAATAAATTGGTGGTCAAAATATAGTCTGAATAAAGCGATCTCTAATGAAGGTTTGGCGGCATTTTAAAAAATCGCTAAATTTATCGCCAAATGGCACTGTAGAAATGACAGTCTCACTTGGCGATAAATTGACGAACCATCATCAAAATATTATCCCCTAAAAAACACAATTTCATTTATTTAGCGCAATTTTATCAATTTCAAGATATTTTTATGGATTTACAAACACTTTTACCAATTTGGTGATATTTTAAAAATTCGCTAAATGTGTTACTAAGTAAGACGGTTGGACTGACAGACAAATGCTAACGAAACACCAGTTCTGTACTTTCTTCTAGCAAAACAAAATAAATTTCATTGATTTACATCTTTTTTATCAATTTGGAGACATTTCAATCAATTTGGCAACGTTTAAGAAATTCGTGAAGTTAGCGATATCCAGCCAAATTCGTAGCTCTAAATTTGCAGATCTGAATAAAATATCTTGTTCCAGTTTGTATATAATAAATGAAAACACTAAAATATTATTAGAAGATATACCCGTTCTACTCCTTTTCTGTTTCAACAATCGGATAAATGAATTTATTGGGTAGACAGAATATATGAGTTTATTAGCTAAACACAATATATAAGCTTGGAACCTCTTTGCCAAAATAAATGAAAGTGATGTACGCAGTTCACAATTAATATAATTAACAGAAAAATCAAACCATTTTTATCTAAAATATATTTTTATATCCATTTATTTATTATTCAACTCGAAAAAAATAGTAATAATTAACAAACACATTTAATTTTATTGCGTTACCGAGCAACATGATATAAGATTGAATCTTCCTCATAAAATGCGAAATTAAATAACCATTTTAATTTCTTTATACTTTTCATCATTGAGTAAAAGCTTGTGAAAAATATAAGCCATGGAGGTAGATTTTTCCATTTAAATTCATGTTTCAAACAATTCATGCTTTCAGATAGTGACTAATTAGCGCAAAAAATCTCCACCAAACTCAGAAATAAAGTATTATTTATTTTTGACGTTTTAAACAAACGATGTTCATCCTTTCCATTTGGATAAACCACGGAGTTAGAGAGTAGAAGTCCTAGGAAAAAGTTCCGTTTTCCATTAATATCTCGACAACCCCTGGTCTTAGAAACCCGAAACTTGGGCAAAATTTGTGGTGTCTATTTCAAGGCTACCCACAAAATTTCATCGAATTCGTTTTCAGCCGTTCTCTTGTGATGATGAGACAAACGAAAGTTCCCTTTTTTCTAATATCTCGAGAACCACTGGTCGTAGAAACTCCAAACATAGTCTAAATTTTAAGTGGGGCTATTGCCAGGCTACTCACAAAATTTCATCAAATTCGGTTTAGCCCTTCTCTCGTGATGATGGGACAAACAGACAGATAGACAGACAGATTTTCAATTTTATTTATATAGACTAGCAGCATACTCGTTCTTCGTACGGAGCATATAATATAAAGAAACTTATAATTCGCAATCATGTGCAAATTCTGTTAAAATATTAAATTTATTGCTCCTAAAGAGATGCTTAAGTATATATGTTCTCACTATGCAAAACTATCTTCACGGGCAGATTTGAAGAATAAAACATCCTGGCCCCTTTTGTAAGTAAATTTACAAAACAAAAAAAGGAATTGAGTCAATGTATGCAACCCCGTACTACTTATATTGTCGCAGATTCGAAAATATTCCACTGTGTTAGTAGAAGATTATAATATGAGTTTCAAAAATCTTTGCCAAAATAAAAGAGATGACGTAATAAATTGAAAATATCAATAATCCCCGTACTATTTATACCAGAAGATCGTAATTGATTCCAATATATGCCAATATATATCAAAACATATGCCAATATACCTGCACTACTTATATTCTCGTAGATTAGAAGATATACCAGTGTATTTGTAGAACGTACAATATATGACGTACAATATATGAGTTTAAACAATTTTTATCATAATAAAACAATTGCATAATACCTTGAAAATATCTATAATCTCTGAATCAATAATTCCCGAACATATCAATGATAATAACTTTTAAACCTGAAGACCGTAATTGATATTATGCGGTTAAAAATGCTATAAGAAAAATCAAATTGGTCTTATCTAAAATATATTTTTATATCCATTTATTTATTATTCAAATCCAAAAAATAATAATTAAAATTAACAGACAGATTTAATTTAATTGCGTTTCTGAGCAACATGATATAAGATAGAATCTTCCTCATGAACTGCGAAATTAAATAACCATTTTGATTTTTTTTATACTTTTCATTGTTCAGTAAATGCTTGTGAAAAATAACCATGGAGATAGATTTTCCATTTAAATTCATGTTTCAAACAATTCAAACTTTCAGATAGTGACTAATTTGCGCAAAAATCCTCCATCAAACTCAGAAATAAAGTTTTAATTCAAGTGGACGTTTTAAACAAACGATTTTCATCTTTTCCGTTTGGATAAACCACGGAGTTAGGGAGTAGAACTGCAAGGAAAAAGTTCTATTTTTCCTTAATATCTCGACAATCCCTAGTCTTAGAAATCCGAAACTTGGACCAAATTTATGGGGACCTATTTCAAGGCTACACACCAAATTTCATTAAATTCGGTTCAGTCGTTCTTTCGCGATGACGCGACAAGCGGAAGTTTCGTTTTTTATTAATATCTCAAGAACAATTAATATCACTGGTCGGAGAAACTCAAATTATGGCCTAAATTTTAAGTGGGGCTATTTCCAGACTATCCACTAAATTTCATCAAATTCAGTTCAGCCGTTCTTCCGTGATGATGGAACAAACAGACAGACAGATTTTCAATTTTATTTATATAGATTAATTAATAATAATTTAACAATTAATTTTATCAGCAATTTACTTGTGCAAGTAGTTTACACACTTAAGTTTACACACTGATGATTATGTAATTTCTGTTCAAATTGATGATAAAGTCGTATTAAGATTAAATCTCATTTTAAGATGAGACATATTTATAGAGATTTTGAATGAACCAGACGCAAGTTCAATTCTCATACGTGACACAACTCTAAATTGTGATTCTGAAATCGTGAATAATCAAATATAAGGAAAAGCATACACAGAGAGTTTAAGAGGCTAAAGAACACATTTATTTCAACTGATAATATACACCTTTCTCAGTTAACAGAATCAAACAAAAGTCGGTATTTCTTGTATTTTAGACATACCATTAAGACACCTAAATATACGCTTGTACTTCTTGTGGCAATATCCACAGAGATACCATTTTTTCGAAATACTTCGCTCTACCCCAAATAAAAACAGGAAATCTTGAATGATACCTGGCTACGAGCATTATCCGATGTTTGCCTCCTCAGTTACTATGATTGCTGTCTTCAACCTCTTGGTCTAAGCATTCAGAATTCTTATTAACGATTAGAGCTCAGTAGAGTAAATCCAGCATGAGTGGGACACGTGCCATCAATACAACCGAACTGATCACCGATCTGCCGTGATTGATTCCATAATACTTGTAGAATACTCACTGTCTGGGTAGGTCCTGATTGGTCCGCCAAATAGGAGCGCTAACAGGCTGTTATTCAATAGGAAAATAATAATACTGCAAATTAAAGAAATAATAACTAACAGGTTTCAGGACCTTATATATGTTAGACCCATTTTAAGATCATTTTGTGATGATCCGTTTTATACTCGTTTGAAGATAATTTTAACAATATTATCACATATTTATTTATTATTCCATAAAATAAGTTTATTTTTATGTTTTCAGTGCCAAGAACACGAGTTAGACTGATCGAGTGGGGATCAACTTTTAAGGTAATTAAAGTAATTTCGTTGTAGCGCCGTCGAGTATATCTCAAAGGTATATTTGTATACAACTTGCAGTATCAAAGCAGAAAATTCAGTTCCATTGCCTGTGAGGGAGAAAACCAGTCGTTTCAAATGCTGCACGATGCGTTGTTTTCATGCACGTTGTATATATGAGCACTATAACATCATTGGCGCTGACTGTTCGATCATTTGCATAAAACGTTGTTTGCATGCCGAGTTTCGCGTCTGCAGCTCAATTTTTATGGGTGCATATATTTTCTTCCAACACAGTGTATATTTGGGCATTCCTATAGAAAATGAAATTGTAATATAATTTTTTAATTAATTTAGTCTTGTTAATTGTATTTAGAAGGCATACCAATGAGTTCGAAGAAAATATTTTATGCAAATTAAACGTTCTGCAGCAATGTTCAAATGTAAACTATTCTATAAATAGTTGGTGACCCTCCGCGAAGACAAAATTTCGCTACAATTAGACAAATACTTGAAATTTCAAATCATCGGCTTTTAGGAATCTGGGCTAAGCTTAAGGCATTAGCTGTGTAGTTCAATTCAGGCATTCTATGGTTGCTTTATGGGTGAACAGTTAAATGTATTTAAAAGTTATTTGGTATTTAAAAATATGTTACTAACTATAGTAAGTTGTATTAAATACAGCTTTCCATATAGATTAGAAATTGTTAAGTTTTGTGTTTAGTTAGTGATTTTTAAACAAATTATGTGCAAGCACAAAAAAATGTGTCAATGGCGCTTAATGTTTTAATGTGGTACCCATTGTGTGCTAGATAAATAAAAGCCATTAGTCAAAGAAACAGTGTACAATTTTTAATTACATTAGCTTAAGTATAAATTTAAAATCAATGTTTGACGATTTGTATGAAATGCCAGTGATTTTCATCAAAACTTGTGAGGAAAATTTTGTTTGGCCCAGATGGCCCTAAATTTTTGGGCTTCATTAAACTTTATTTTATATTAACATAACATGATGGTCATTTATGCTGCCCTTAAAATTTACGAGCGCTAGACACACAAAATTTTTGAGATATGCTTTTGTAAAAAATGTACCATATCAACAAAACAGAAAAGTCATATCTGCAGAGTATGCGTGGCCTTCATTTTACTATCTTTAATATGGAGATGGACTCCGAATGGCTCTTTTCGTATATCTCCCGTATTTATGGTCGGAATCGTATACTAATTCATATTTAGCGTAATACCTACACGAGAAATCTTATAATGACATAAAAAGGGTGTTGCTATTTAAAATTTTAAAAATAAGGAGCAGCTACTTATGAAGACGATTCTTTATACAATTTAGTTGCGCATTTATGTTTAGTAGACATTATTCCGAGCCTAATGATCCGTTTGGTTTAACTGTATGATCCGAAGAGCCGAAATAACGAGTGGTGTTCGGAGTTTTTTGGCCGGCTATACATGAAAAAAAAAATTTCAAAAATTCTTTACAGCAACATAGCTTTCTTTAACAATTTTTTAAACTTTCTTTTAATTGCAGTATTTAAGAATGATAAATAGATATTTTATTCTTATGCAAAAATAATAAATTGCGGCTCTGTATCCGACATTCTTTTATAAGATAAAGGAACGAATTATTTTCGTGACAACAAATGTCTCCAAAAAAGCACAAAGCATATATATTCTACTAAGTAAACACGATATAAACAACTCGTGGGAAAAAGTAAAAAAAATATCAGAACATTTCATTAAAGTTCCTATTTTCTTTTCTTAAAAAGTCTTTGCAAAAGAAAACTAATTGGATGGGCTCAAAAAATCCAGTTTTTAACAGATTTACATACTTAGAGCAAGCACCTTGGTACAGTCTAATTTCGATATACAAATTAATTGGAACTAAACTACTTCAGAAAAAATATATTTATATTTCGAGTAATAGTGAAAACTTTAATTAGGAGTACGGGGAGAGTTTTATAGGCAATTGCCAGTCATGGTCATATTACCAACGGAGGGAAAATTAGTTTATACATGATATTAGTTTATAGTTTTTATTGATGGATTTTAACTAGTTATAAATAAAAAAACTATATGTATATCAATTAAAATATATTAATTGTAAACTTAAGGAATACGCTATAAATGTCCTAAGCTATTTTAAAGCAGGATATACTCAGTTAAAACGTTTAGTAATATTGTTTGCTTTCCTTTTTATTCCATTATTAGTCATAAAAATTATTCTTGAATTCTCACTAAATTTGACTCCAAATTGATATTGCACCTTATCAATAAAATAAATTTATCTTCCCTTAATAAAACCTATAAAATAGTTTAATAACTGTGGCATTCATCGAATTTCTTGCCAATACGGACTATAATATATTGACCAAACTAAACGTGTCTTAAAGTTACAATAGAAAGAAGAAGGTTGGGTCAGAAAAAAGAGGTTAATAAAGGCACATGAGGCACATGAGTGTGAAGGCACATGAGTGTTGACAACTGGTATTTGTCAACCCGTCTGACTCAGTACCTTTTGCAATACAAGACATACATTATTGGCACATTGCGTACCAACAGGGGGGTTCCGCGGCATCTTATTGATGAACTTTTGAACAAAAGATCGTCATTATTTGTTCGAAATGAGGATATGCTACTAGTCCGTTTTTCAGATAAAAATAATGCTTACGTTCTAACTTCCCGTTACGAGGCTTCACTCCGTGAAAAGAAAATATACTTAGTTGGAGGTAAGTTGCAATTCTATTACAAGCCAGTGACCAAGTGTTACAGCCCTACAATCCAACTCGGAAGTCCTACACATGGTTAAAATCCTGGGTATTCTTGTTGCATCAAGAATGCTTTTGAAAGCATTCATCCTGCATGCAAGTTGTCATGGTGAAAACATGGGATTCAAAAATTTCATAATATTCTGATGCAGAGGAATGCGTCAGATACACAGTGAGTGTTACCGGAACGCTTTGGTGAACATGATTCAACAGCAAAAAAAGTGGAACTTCAACTCAACGTCCAAGTCTCCAGCAGCTGGTGCAAATACCATCCAATGATAGAAAAAAAAGGGCCACAGAAGAGATGTCGTGGCTGCTGGGCAAAAGGTAAAAGGAAAGATACTCGCCTAATGTGTTCTGGATACATCGAATTACTTGGATTGTGTTCCGCAGATCAATTCAACAAATACCACGACAATTTGTAATTTGCAATAATTTGTAAGTTTTTTTCTTTTTTTTTTGCTTGATTATAAATAAATAGCAAAGAGGGACAATGTTCTAAGTTCATTTCATGTAGAATAAGAAAATGCAAATTTACACTAAAAGCTGGTATATACATACGTATATGAATAAAACGGTCTGGACGTCAAGAAGTTAATGAACATTTTACTAAAAGTGAATCGTTGATTATATCCAATATATCCATTATACAGGTTAAGGAAAGATTAAGAGACATATTCAAGCACAAATGAAATATTAATTCAGCATACAGTTGTTTCGAGGAAACGGTTGATCACCTCCATTGCTAGAGGACCAAAAAGGCGAAATGGGCACAAATAGAAGAAACAGAGGGTTACATTTACCTAAGTCGTGGAAAGAAAGCTTACCAGAGAGAAAGCGGAATGAATAAACAGCCCTGCCAATCTGAAACAAGTTGGAGTGTGCCGAAATACAACAGGAATATTCAGACATGTCGAAATTAAATTAGTCCCACCACGATCAAAGAAATGCCAAATGAAACACAAGGGAGTCCCAAAGTCTTAGAAATGAAATAAATATAAAGGAAATGGAAAAAAATTACCGACCTTCCCTCCAGACAATGATAGATAATGGAGTACTGTACAAGTCATTAACTAAATTACTAGAATTTTTATGAATATGAAAGGCTTAAAAAAAGAAAGCCAAGATCACAGATCGACGTGCATTTTTGTATAATCCTTGCAGAAGAACGCTGGTCAAAATCAAAGCAATGGTGAAAATTTATTAAATTTTAGTTTTCTCACATAGTTTTCATGCCCCTTTAGGATTAGAAAAGTTTTTTAACTAACGCAAGTATGAATAAACTTAAACTAAACGCAATTAACGTAACTGAAGTAAACACAATATTAAACTTGCTTTTAGGGAAGTTTTTAAGGATTTTAACAATCTTTTGACTGATTTGTGGAAAAAAAATTGCAAAATATGATAGTGTTGTTAATATTCATTTCAGAAACAAGTTTAAGGACGGCTTAGAAAATTTTTAATAGCACAATCAACAATGTTAGGAAAGAAACTGTGATTATACACTGGGTCTCAAAAAGATTGCATGACTAAATATTTATATCTTAAAAAATTAGTTTTAGATGGGTTCCAATTGTTCCCATGGTTCCAATTTAAGAAATGGTAATCAAGATAGAGTACCATTGAATGCAAATTTTGATCGTGTGACTCCTTTCAGTACATAAAGAACAAAATGTAACATTTTATACGGCCCCTTAGGAAAAAAAAATACTTCAATTATAAAAATATTTTCTTGAGTCCAATTAGTTTCATTGTAATTCGATCAAAATTACCCAAGCTATCATTAATTAAAGTTTCAAAGGATAAGTGGGGACTGCACTGCTAAAAATAAGTACTGTTGTAAGTTTTCGGAAAAAATGCAATTACGACCTCTAAAATATATGTTTTTGCCTTTTCTTTTGGTCATGTCAAAGTGATTCAAGTTTTATAAATTTAACAATTGTTTTCACGGTCAATTTTGCATATTTGAGAAACGGTTCTTTTCAAAATATCTTTAAATGAATAAGAACGAATTCTCTAATTGGAACTTCCTTTATAGAGGTCCCGTATAAAAGTTAATTTTCGTACTTCTTTACTGAGATGTGTCATATGACCAAATCTGTTGAAGCATTTCTTAAGTTGGAACCATGGATTTGTGTCCAATCGTTGGAGTTAAAGAGATATTTAGTCGTGAATTATTTTGAAATATCTTGTATAGTAACTATGTGTACGTATGGCTGTGTATTGTACGTACTAGTCATTTACACTTGTTCATTCAAAACGGCTAGAAACATTAAATGTAACAATTATGCACTTGATAAATGCTGATATCTTTTTTGTACATCAGAAACCCGTTCATATTTAATCATAAAAATAGAGCACATTTTACAATTCTGTTAACAGGTTAAATGGAAAAATATATTGAATCGTACTTCAGAGAGCGACAAAATAATTTAATTATTTAATCTTTCAATTGACGAGAAAAGGATATAAAATCGCTTTTTTATTACTCATGGCTCGTGAATGTCTTGAATATCATTTCTACCAGGCAAAATTATTTAATTATTGTAAAATCATTTTTAACAATAAGAAAATTATATCGCGTTATAAAGTCAATTTTTTATTTTTCCAGTTCTAATTGTTGGCAGCAAAAAGATATCAAAATGAATTTTTTTATTTCCAAGAGGCAAAGTGGTGTAAGTCTTTTAAAAATCTCTTTGTATCCTCGCACCTAAATTCGAATTTTTGAAATTTTCGAATTTTTTGTTGATCTTGAAGTTGAAACGAATCGAATAAGACCGAAACCGAGATTCTAGCTATGGTGAAAGTGCTAAAAATTAAACAAAATGGTTTTGAGTATTTTGATTATCCGTTTGCACCGTCAGCCTTAATATGAATTTTCAAAATTTTACATGTCTTCCTTAGTCTCGAAGCTGAGACAGAACAAATGACACCAAAATCAAGATTCTAGTTGTAGTCAAAGTGCTCGATAATTTTGATACACCACTCCTTCACTCTCTCACTCACCCAGTTCAGTGCATATTATATAGAAATACCCCTGATCTTGAAAATTATTAATTCGATTTTATAAAACTTTCGAAGATTTTTTCTCAAAGCACTATCACCAGGTTCATTAGATTTAGGCGTAAAACGAAGAATCAACCTTTCTTTAGTTGTTCCACAAAAGTGACAAGATAAATGCATTTAGTCCTATCAAAGAAATATTTTATAATTTATTGTATTTTTAAATGGGTAGGAGAAACGACGTTTGAAAAAGGCTTTAGTTTCATTAAATTTTTATTTATATGGAGATTTCTTTATGCACACATCAGTATTGTAATATTTGGTTACGGATAGGGTTCAAAAACTGTGCAAAAATATCAATTTCTATTTTACGCTCTGTACAATACATGGTAATGTATAGGGAAGGTATTGGAATCGCGTTGAAAATCGGAACTCGAGAATTTGTGCGTCTGTGTGTGTGTTTGTGTAGTCTTTGTTTTCATGTTAACTCAAAAACTATTCTACGTAATTTTACAAAAATTGGTAGGTAAGTCACTTATGCAATACCCTGGTGCTGGGTTTGATTCGAACAAATAGAACCGGCAGTTTTGGAACGAAATGACCCGCAAAAATAATAAAATTTCTGTATATACACATTTGCAACAAATGAATTGAAAATTCCTTTCGAGGTATTTATCTTTTCACTACGGGAAGAGGAGTAACCAACTTATAGACCGTAGTTTAAAACTAAGAAATATAGCAAGATCTGATTTAGCGTCGAAAATTTAAAGCGTAAAATCAGGAAAAAAAAATCTGATGGGGCAGCACATGATTTTCACTATAGATTCAAAATTCATTGAGTGTAGTTCATTTGCTCAAATTGTCACGGATACTTACTTGATACTGTATCTAGTTTGCTGTTTTAATACCTCTTTTTAATATTAGGTATCTTAACGCGTTTCAAAATGTCCATCTCCCCAAATCTTAAATATCTCGAAACGGTTTGTGTTAGAGCAATAGAGTTGACTTTATTCATCTCGTCTTTAAAAATTACGTTTAATGCAAGCATTTTATGACTATTTATAAACATATTTAGTTTTTTATTTCAGATTTTAACAGTTTTGCAGGCTTTCTCGAAAAAGAAAAGCTAGTTTTACTTATTAGAATTGCACTAAAATTTAATCAGCACTCGCATAATCATCCATAAGTGACTGACCAACCAAATTTTAAAATATTTGATCAAATAGTTTTTAATTACAGTAAAAACATCTCCAGCTCCCAAAATTCTAAATACCTTAATACCTCGAGAATGGTCTTTAAAAATTATGTGTAAAAAGGCATTGAATAAAATTAATAAATTTCAGCATCTTATATGTCGTTAAAAATAAAGTACAGAACAAGCGCTCAATTTATAAATATTAGTTATTTAGTTTTACAGTTATTATTCAGCTTTACATTTTGGACTTTGACAATTTTTGAGGACCCTTTTCATACCAAAATCGTACCAAAATCTAATCAGCATCAGGGTAGCCCACGTGTGACTTATCTATCCAATTTTTTGAAATTTCATGCAATAGTTTTTGAGCTAAAGGGAATACATATATTGTTTAGACAAAGACACAAACAGACAGACACACACATAGACGAAGAGCGACACACACACACAGGCGTCACGCTAAAAATAGGTTTTTCGTTTTCTAGATTGCTAGAATCTTGTAAATCTGTCGAAAACTCGAGTTCTTATTTTTACAATTCCAATCATTTTTCTATACACTCCCATGCATTAAAGATAAAGTCAAAATCACATCATTAATATAGAAAAACCGCGTACGAAACGTAAAAAAATGTTAGTCTGAGTTTCACTGTATTTAACAAGAAACTGTGAAGATAACAAAAAGCTAAACTGTATAGGTGCAAACATATTTATTTCTCTGAAGAAGTTAGTGAACTCACATATGTAGTCTCAGAGGACAAATATCTAATACTAGAAATAACAGTTCCCAGAACATTCTCAAACATTATATGTTTCGAGAATATTCGTCAAAAGTTATAGACTATATCTATGTGTCATAGTTTAGAATAGTTTTTTTTAATCTAGAAATGAATAACTTCGAGAGATATCAAATTCCCTAAGGAGTTTTAGAACTAAAACTGAATGGTTCTCTTTCAAGTAGTTCTATAGATTTTGAAGGCAATGTAAAAGAATTGAACGAAGGATTTAATGGTGAAGAATTTTAGGAAAAAAATATACTTATAAGTGATATTGACCGATGTCTTACAGTTTTCTATACTAAATATTTCTGAAAGGCGTTTGTTTTATTTCTTCTAATAATCTATTGAAGAGTTTTTATATTTATAGAGATAATATTTTATCGTATGAATTTGGCGGATTAAATGTAAAAAACAGCTGCAAAATATAATGTTACCTACATTTATTATTAACTTCATGTTAACTCTTTTTGTCCTTTCTTCGTTCTACATCTCTGAAGGGCTCGTTCTCAGCTCGCAAAGAAGAGGGTTGAAACACGATACATTGTTTAATCTCATAGAATATTTTTATCTGTGAAATTTTCATGTCATGGCTTGACGTCATTAATTCACTTATGTATGTCATCTTTGACGGACTCGTTTTTGGCTCCCAGAGCACATAGAGAGCTGAAACTTATGTCCTACATAGGTTTGAATTTGAATGTATATTAAGTCAAAATCCCTAAAACCAAGGAAGTAAGAAATAGGTTATGAGAAAAAACAAGTTTTTCAATGGTCACCTCTACACAACAGTGGGCACGGGAAAGTAGAAAATAAGTCATAATCACAAGCGAAATGGAATCAAATTTAGAGTGTAGAAAGTCTGAATTCAAAACAATGCTATGTAAAATTATCAAAAATTGATATTATGAAATTGTCGAAACCATTACATCTTATTTCCATTCGTCAATATTTCATAGTATCAATTGCCTACATCCTCAATTTATTAATTTGGTTCAATTTTGTGTGTGATAAAAAATTACGCCTTAGTTGTGCTGTTGAGACCCAGACCGTCCGACCTACAAGAAAGGTGTAAGGTAACCGTTTGGACAGCCGGGCCTTAGTTGTGCAGAAAAGGCCATTGAAAAACTTGCATTTTTCTCATAATTTATTTATGATCATCTTTATGAATGCGCTATATTTAATTTTTTTAAATTTAATAATTTTAAAAAAATTGCTGAACTGTTTCATTCCCGGGTCCCTGAAGTATCACTGTACCGACTTTCGCCGCTATCAAAAGCTTCGATTTTCCACTACAGATGACACAGATGCACAAACAAATATTTTCTTTTATTATGCGAGATTGATGTTTTTCTTTTTGAAAATTTCTATGTTTCATTGTGAGCAAAAAAAAAATCTATTTTACCATGGGTCAAGTCAGATATTATCAAATCAAAATAAATAATTCATCAGAGTTTAATTATTGAACTATTGTATATCCACTATCTCCAGATTTAAATTTTTAATTAAGTAATTTGGTAAATAAACCAATTTTTAACTCAATATTAAATAATGTAAGAAGTTATTTATATTATTGTTAAATAATTTAAGAGGTTACTTATATTTAATAATATAAGTAATTATTTGACCAGTAGTGCACTATCATGTGTGTTCCTACACGAATAGTTTCAGTTGTGTGGATACTTTTGACATGTCAGCATCGCTAGTTCAAGAGGCAATATCAGGTGTATGTGTTTGTTGACCTATGAAATAAAAAATGGAAACCAGGGAGCTTCAAGTGTATTGTGTAATGAACAGAAAATAGATGTTGAAATGTACCATATCAATTTTTACAGGTTAAATACAAATCAGTACATATGGCTACTAAATAAAATGGAAGAGCCAATACAAAATAATGATACGAATATATGAAAAGCAATTCCCTGAGGAGAAAAGCTTGATATTACTCTGCGGGTTTTGTCGTCGAGTTATTTATTTGCTTGCCTCCAGTATTACCGAAAAATTCCATCAGCAAATTTAGTCCACAAGTTCTAGATGCTATTTACGATGAACTCGAAGAATACACTGCTATTCCAACTTCTGAAGTACAGTGGATGGCAATAGAAAAAGCTTTTGCTGAGACGTGGAATTTCCCAGAATGTTTTGGGTCAATAGATGGGAAAGTAGTTATTTGTGCTCCAGTGTTTAGTGGAAGTGAATATACCAACTATAAACATTATTTCAGTATTGTTCTATTGGCTTTGATTTTGGGTTCTATTGTTCTATTACCTTTGGTTTCACAACGGTATGTTGATATTGGTACTCAAGGCAGGTATTCTGACGGAGGAATTTTCAATCACTATTCACTCAAGAAAATAATCGAAAATAATGAATTCAATATACCAGAGTATTTTATAATGATAGGAGATTCAGCTGTTTCTTTGAAAACTTATTTGATGAAGCGTTACATAAGGAAAAACGCAAGCAGAGGAAACCAAATCTATAACTACAAACATAGTCACGCAAGGCGCATTATAGAGAATGCATTTGGTGTTTGGATATCTAGGTTTAGAGAGCTTGAAAGAATCCAAAGTCTAAATACAATAGTAGAGATAATTAAAATCGTTCGAACAACTTGCGTCACCCATAACTGGCTGCGATGCAACAATGTCAGCAGCTATTTCACTCTGTTGGTTGATTATGGGGATGTAGACAACTGCACTGTAATACCAGGTACATGGAAAACGGAGATTCAGTGCCTTGATTTAAAGGAATGAGAGCGCCCCAATCCTCGATTTCCAGATAAAGTAGCTCGCATTAAACGGGACTGTCACCGTAAATGCGTTAAAGGTCGAGGAAGTGCACCAATGCAAGAGCAAATTATTAACCAGTATTTGTACGATAATGACAGTTTTTAAAGAATTATGTTCCACTTCTCAGGAGTTATGTAGTATTGTATTATAGTATATTTAAAATATATTGTAGAGTAAAATACAAAACAGATGTTTTGTTTTTATTTTATTTTACCATTATTAAAATTAATACAGAATTCAACTTATTTTTTTCGGTTTTGCTGGACAAAGATTATTAGAAAAATTATAGTATAATAACATTTGACATAGGAAAATTGAAATTAGTCTTTTCCAATCAATAAGTGAAACTTACTGTAACACATAGTAGTGAAATTAACATAATTGAAATGAATTTAATATTACATCTAATAGTAAAATTAACATATGAAAAATAAATTCATTACTACATTGATATGAATATTTATAGTTCATTTATAACCTGCACACTTGTGGAAAATATTATATGTATAGTATTAGAATAATTCAGTCTCCAGAATTTATCTTCACTATCAAGTGAACATATAGACGACATGCTTGTATCAATGCTGTCATCAGTAATATCTGGTGAAAGAGGTGATGAAAACTAGTTGATGGTAAAATCTGAGCGTCATGTTGCCAGGAGTTGAACTATATTACATACTAGCAGAGTTTTGTACATGCCAGTTAATCCCACCAGTATTGCAAGTTACTGTGAAGTGACCTTGAGGTACTTTTAGACGTGGCACCATTGAATGGATAATAGGCCCATAAATATCCCCAAGATATGTCTGGAGATAATCTGGAATAAGCTGCCGGAACACAAATGAAGAAGACTGCTGGTTTTGAATTTGCTTGCTCCTTTCATATTCCAATCTCTCATAACAAGTGTTTGTATTTGTAGTTATCATTTGAGAGCTCTATTTACACCCATGCCATTCAACTGAACTACTAGGCTTTTAGCCCAAACATCAAATTCTTCTTCAGTATTCTACTTTCGCGCAGTTTTATGAATATTATTAAGTTTATTTAAAGCTTCAAATATATAATTAGGGGCAATATGCTATTTGAAAATCAACCTACATCTTTTTGTCGAGTTCCCATGAGGCAAGGATTCCTGTCCGGTATTATTTTGTGACCTCCTGAAGAATTTCATCTTCAGTATTATAGTTGTTGCTATCACGGAAAGTGGATCTTTACATTAGGATATTGTCCTTGTTTGGGAGATTAGATAATGCTGTTGGTATCGTTGTTGTTGTTGTTGTTGAGACCCAGACCGTCCGACCTACCAGAAAAGTGTAAGGTAACTGTTTGGACGGCCGGGAAGTGCCACCCAATTTAGACCGGAACCCAGTGGGGTAGGCATCCACAGGTACCGTACCCTCCTTCCCTTACCACCAACCTCTCGGAAGGACTTACGGACCCACATGTTTAACGTGATCGTACTCCGCGTGAACACGGCGGCAGGTTTGGGAGTAGCTGGAATCGAACCCGGGCCTAACGAGTGCAACTCTAGCGCGCTAACCAATGGGCTACCGCGCCCGCTGTTGGTACCGTGTGAATACACCTCAGAAAAGAGTGAATACACCTTAGAATCCTGAATTATGAATATATATATATATATACTCATCCAGTCAAGTAGTGGGGTGCACGACTATATCCTACTTGCCTACCAGTTCCCAATGAATCTCAAGTGCACGCATAACATAGTCATGAGTTAGACACTTGACCCGTAGAAACCCGATTTAATGTAAACCCAAACGGCCGTCGTCAACCTGGCAGCCGGGGATCTATCGAAGATCTTGCCGAAATATCCGCGGTACAACCACACAGCTGGGATTCACTTCCAGAAATTAATCTGCCATAAACTTGGATACCATACCAAATAGAATTCGCACGCTTGTCAAGCTGGCGCTGTAATTGATTACTCACCTGAGATAGGTTGTTAGTTTACAGTAAAAGCATAACGTAATGTAAACCAGGGAAATAATAATAATTAGGTTGTTATGGTCTCACGCGCTAACGTTAGAAAGAAAGTAATTAAATAATTGGTGTCAATGTTTTAGAATTTACTAGGCTGAAAAGCTATTTTAAAATCATAAAAAAACATTTTTTCGAAATTTTAAAGGGCCGCTGTCCCTTTGAGTACCTTTTCATAACTCCCCTACTTTCTTGTATTTTATGATAGAGAAAAAATATAAATACGTTATTGCATATAATTATTTTCTTCTTACATTAATATTAATAATAATTCATATTCATGATTCTTTAGACATTCCTTACAAAACACCCCTAAACCAGGATATTAAATATTTTACAGACTTTTGGGAAGACTAATTAAAAGTTTCGGCTAAAGAATCCTCTTAAAAGATTATATTTTAGTCACAGGCTAGCCTTTATTTTAATATGCTACTTATATTATTCATAAAATATTGCGAAGCTTCCATATTTCAAAAAGTTTTCCAATCTTAGTGGAAGGAATAATAGAGTTGAGGAACAAATAAAAAGTAAGATTAGTATATACATGAACGTTTTCTCATGATTTATTAACGTACGGTTTAATTAGGTTTAGAGTATTTCATTAAAATACTTTTACTTTTAATAAAACAAGGTATTTATATAAAAGAAATTTCTAAAATTTAATTCCATTTTCCACAAATCCTGAATATTAAAAGAATGTACCTGTACTTCTTATTACTTATTATGTATTGGTACTGTTTGCATATCTTCGCAGACAAATTTCATCAAATATTTGTAATTTAACTTATATATACAAGAAGAAGTAATTATAAATCTAATACAAAAATTTCTATTCGACGTCGTCTGTAGCTAGTTCTTGTTATGGTAAGCAATACATTTATTAAAGAACCTTGATTTTTAACACTTTACAACAAAGTTGAAAAGTGTTTATGACTTTGTTCATTCTGTCTGTCTGTCTGTCCGTTAGCACGATAACTGCCATAAAAATGACTTTATCAAAATGAAATTTTAGTATGTTTTTCAGACGATCTGTGGGACCTATGGGAATATGAATAAATAATATCACCCAATTAGTTTTTTATTGAACCCGGGTTGAAAAAATGAAATACATTGAACCCTATGGGACCTAATTTTTCAAACATTTTTTAAGCAAATTTAAAATTCACAAATTGCTTCGAAATTTTTAGAAAATATTCACATTATCTCATAAAATATATAAAAATATTTTCAGTAAAATATATAAAGAAGTTTTTTAATTAAAAATTATTTAATATAGGGAAAAAACAAATTCAATTAAATTCTGACTTTTGGGATATCCTCCAGAAAGAAAAAAGAGATATATTATATAATAAATATCTTTCCAAGAGTTTAATCATTTTGTATATGAGAGAGGCTTCACATTTTAAAATAAATTTGGTAGATAACAATTTTTCAATTTTTTTAAAAATTTTATATAACTTTTCGTGATATACTTATTTGATTATATTTTTAATGCACTTTCCTACGTCCTAGAGAGTTAAAATTTGGTACACAGCTTAAATTTGTTGAACATTATATTCTACAAAAATTTGGTGGATCTTTATATATAGATCCTACATTGTTTTTCGAAATGGCCTGCAAATAATCCCCGTTCACTTCTATAAATCATTGTTGTAATATTGTTAAAAGTTCTGATGTGGGCAGCACATGTCTTTCTCTGCAGACTCATATTCACGTTCTCTTTATTTCTGCAATAATAGTCTTCAATAATAGTCTTCAATTAATATTCTTCAATAATCTCTTTATTTCTTCAACAATAACAGCCATAAGTATTTTAAATGACATTGAATTTGCACGTTAAGCTTAAATTTGGTTCTCATTTGATAGCTGGACTTATTGTCAAAGGTGCGTAGTGAAAACTCGAAAAAACTAGAATATCTCAAGAACGGCTAGTCCTAGAATAATGGGGTTAGTCTTATTCTTTTGGTTGTCAAAAATTACGTATAAAATAGGAATTTAATTAATATAATTGAGCACACGTAGTCTTTTATTTTTAGATTTAACGATTTTTGCGGGACATTTCGCAAAAATAGCCCGTTCCTTTTTCCCGAATCGTACTAGAATAACCTACAAATTTTGTTAAATTTGGTATATAAATCACTTGTAGGTTATTGAAATATTATACACCAAATTTTGTTAAATTTGTTCCATTAGTTTTTAGCTAGAGTGGATAAAGGCAATTTCTGCCGGCCATTTCGCAAACAAGGCAGATTCTTTTATTACGAATCGTACTATAATCTAATGAACATCAGGATTTTCCACAAAAAACATACCTACCAAATTTTATGAAATTCGGTCCATTAGTTTTTCAATTAGAGTGGATATAATATCCTCACAGACACACAGAAACATACACAGATACACCCTTACACACACAGACGTCTTCCTAAAAATAGTTTTTTCGTGTGCTAGAAGTCCCAAAACGTGTAGATCCTTTCGAAAATTCGAGTTCTGATCTTCGGCACGATTCAAATACTTTGAATACATAAACACACACACACACATATATATATATTATTTGTGTATCTGTGTATTATCTGTGTATCTAAATTCCGTGCCTATGCAATTACAATAGTTGTGATTTTAAATGATCCCTAAACTTTTATTATTTCTTCAACGAAGCCTAATTTCAACTTATGCAGAATGCAAATATCTCAAGCGATTTTAAGGTGAGATACATAAGAATTGCTGAATTTTTTCACACAAAATTATTTAGCTCTGGAGTCTGTAATACAAATTATATGAATGGAATATTCATTGATTTTCCATAGAGAATCAGATGATTTATATTTCGATACAGTTTTAAATATTTAAGTATAATAAATTACTGTAGTACTGTGATAATGTAAAAGATATCACCACTGAATGTATCACATTTTAGAAATTTTTAAATGAAATTGCATTTCTGTTGGAAAGTGTTTCATAATCAATGCTTATGCATGATTGATCTTTCTTGTTTAATTCTTTTTCAATGTTGAATACTACATCTTGATTTAGTAAATTCTTGTTGTATTTGATACTCAATCCATGCCATGATCAGGCAATGGCAGAATTGTTTTCACCATGAGATGACATTCTTCAGAAACATTGAACTTCATAGTATTTAAAATAATAATTCCAAATTTTATTTTCAATTAGATATTTCATTCAAATTTGTCTTTAGGTTAAAAAGGTTCTAATGGCATTATATTAATATTAATTCATTTGATTATTTAGACATATTTAATTGAATTTACTTGTACTTTATGTTAATTCACAATAATATATATATATTCTTCTTAAAAATGTTATTATAAACATCAAATTTACGAAGCCTAGTTATCCTTATAAACAACTCCTATCTGCTATTTAAGAACTACAAGAACATTTTGCCATAATTTATGTAGATAAATCTTCTAATAATTATGCCATTATTTGTAAAAAATATTATGTTTCTCTGTTACAGAATTACTTAAAAATAATCATATTTTCAAACTCATTAATAATCAATTTATCAAAATCAAAACTAAAATGCTAAAATTATATACTCAATTAAATATTAATTATAAATATTATAAATTTCCATATATTACTTTGGTTCCAAAATTCTACAAATCACCTCTCAGTTTTAGAACGGTCACTTGTGGACATAATACCTTTACCATACCTGCTAGTAAGTACTTGCTAAACTGTTTAAATGGAATTAATGAATCTCTTAAATTTAAGAATTCAGAATGCTTCATTTTGAACAATAATTTTGATATAGTTAATCACCTTAGCAAGCTTCCACATATTCTTGGTTTCCTTACCTTTGATATTAAAGACCTATTTAATAATATTGATATTAAAGATTTATATAAAGTTATTATCTCTTTTTATCATGATTATCTATCTTCCAATAATGTTCCATTTAATGTCAAAAACTTTCCTATTCTATTTCACTTTGTGTTATACAACAATTATATTATCTAAGGCGATAACAAATATTTACAAACATCTGGTGTCCCTCAAGGGGGCTGTAGTAGTAGTATTCTTGCTAACTTATATCTTTATTATTATGAATGTCATTTTTTCTCGAATTCATATATTATATATCGATATGTTGACGATTTAATTTGTATTATCATTGGATGATTCTTATCCAATTAAAATTTATTTTTAGCCCTCTAACCTGGAATTAATCCCTAATGAACCTAGTGTTAGTCAATTAGTGTTAGTTAGTATTATTTTGATCTAAATATAGATACCCTCCATAATCATATTGTTACCAATCTATATGATAAAAAAGATTTTTATAACTTCACTATCATTAAGCTGCTATCATATCGTTCTTGTAATTCTATTCAATTGTTTAGAAATATTATTTTAAACCAGCTCTTTAGAATACATCGACTTTCTGATCCTCAGTTTCACTATCTCCACATCAATAATTTTAAACGCATATGTCAAAATTATCACTATCCGGAAGTATTTGTAAATAATATTATTAATAATTTCAAATACACTACGTAGTAATTTTACAATTGCATTATTTATCTTTGATTGGATAACTCCTTTTTGTGAGTTTTATCCATTCTTATCATTTAGCTTTCCAGAAAGCCTGAGTCTGATACTGTTTACTATTCTTAAAAGTCTTCATTCAAATATATTTTTCATATACGTTCAATAGTATATTCATTCAATAGTATATTCATAGTGTCCACTCTCTTAAGCGAAGAGATGCGAAGAATGCTCTGTCATATGTTTTTCTGCAAATATTTAGACTCACACGTGGTGGCTGTGCCTGTGGGTTTGTATCTCTGTTTTTTGTATTTTTGATTTTTACTTCATTTGGTATTTATTATTTCTCCTTCCACTAGCCAGTAGACAGTTCCAATGGTGTCAATAGTTAAATACTATCGCCATAGTCAGAAATTGGCTATTCCATTGGTTTTAATTCGAATTGTATGGCGGTCCTGACGAGAATGCAATTTCGAACTAACCGCCATTTTTTATGTAGTTTCAACTGGTTGTTCTCCATGTATTGATCTTTAATCTTGAGCTATTTATTATTGCATTTTCTCATTTTTACCGTGTTTACTTTCTCATTTAATATATTTATTTATATATATTCATTTATTTGTGATTTATGTATACTAATAAAAAATTCCCTCATCCCCATACCATTATTGTGATTAGTTACCTAATATTTTTATCCTTAGTCTTGGTCTATAGTTACTTATTTGTAACAGATATGCTAGAGATGGGTTTTTTATATTTACCGTATAGTGTGCATAGTTTTTGATTAAAAATTTTTAATTTTTATTTATATATATATATATATATATATATATATATATATATTTATATATATATATATATATATAGTATAAGAGCACAGGTACTAAATACAGAATGCATGACTATCGATCGATAGACAAATCTTTTGAAGCTAATATCAATGCATTTGTTTATAATATGGCTGTGAAATACAGTATCCCTATTGAAACCTTCGAAGAATGGAGTAGTTCTATTCGGAAGGCATTTAAGTCAAAATATCATAATGCTGTAACCCCTACTATAATACATAGATATAGCAAAGATGCATTGTCAACTTTACACAAAAAATGTGTAATAACATACGTCGACAAGGTAACGACAAATTATGCATTTACTTGTGTTTTGCTTTATAAACAGTTATTATACAAAAGTTATCACGATCCATGAGTATACCTACCTTTACAGCAATCTAAGTCAGAAATTGAGAATCGCATTAAATCGAAATACATTAAATTGGGATATAGAATGGGGCAAATCCGTTTTCCATATATAACTTTAATACTTAAACTTCATAAAGATCCTGTTAAATTTCGTCCCATTACAAATGGTTTTCAATCATATTTGACAACAGCTAACAAAAAACTCTTATCTATTTTAAAAATAGTAATGATTAAGATTAAAAATAAAGGTGCATATTTTATTAGTAATAGTATAGAAGCTATTAAAAAAATAAATGTAATTACTGAAAATTTGTATTTTAAAAGTTTCGATTTTAATGATTTGTTTTCATATATAAACATCAAGGACTTATACGATATTGTCATGGAGATATACGAAAAATACAATCTGCAGTCGATTATTAACAAATATAGATTTAAAACATTGGTGGAAATGGTTTTATTCGAAACTGTACTGTTTGATGGCACATCTTATTTTAAACAATTACATGGTATACCCATGGGTGGTGGTTGTTCATCAATACTTGCTGATATATATCTGAATAGATATGAAGATGGAACACATATATTAAACGAAATTCTGTTCATTCGCTACGTTGATGACATTTTGATAGCGTATCCATGTGAAGCATATCAGATGGATTTTACTTTCTATCCACAACATTTAAAACTTACTGAAACTCCATATAATGTCAACAAAAGTCTAAATTTTCTGGATATAACAATATACAAACAACCAGGTGGTTCTATTGGTTTCTGTTTGTACGATAAACGCAACGACTTCCACTTCAAAATCAATTATATCATAAACTGGAACTCTTGTATGCACAAAAATGTTTTTAGAAATATTATACTGGGACAATTAATACGTAGTCAAAGAATAAACAGTAAAATGGAAGATCGATATTTATGCGATTATCGTTTCCTACAAAACACCATCTCACAGGGTTTTCCCAAGTATTTTTTTATGTGACATTATCTACAAATTTTATAAAATAACTGTAACCGATAGTTACCGTTTATATTTAAATAAAACTGATGGCAATATACATACTGGATAGTCACAGGTAAAGCGAGTGATAACTGATATGGGAACTCTTGAATAGGGTCTATTGTAATTTGTATAATACGTTATGGAAGATTTGCTTCATCTTGTATGATACGGTATGGGGATGTACATCTACATGTAAGATACTATTAATTGTCATTCAGGTATATGGTTTTAGAAATAGACTTTGTTATAATTGTTCTATTAAGTGTCAACATTTAAAGTCTTCTTTAAGTAGAAGCTAAGTAATTTTGCTCATTTATACTAGTGAACATATTTCAAACATAATTCAAACATTTTTCAAACATTTACTGTTGATGAATTTTGATAAGGCTGGATCTCGACAATTATATCTTATATTTGTCTGTGTATGATGTCTGTTTACATCTTACAATTTGATACATTCGTATTCTATTTTGCAATATACTGGCTCTCCGGGAGTGTTGTCGCGACGCAAAGCATGCTTAACCGGGGTGAGGGGGTCACAACTCCCCCCGGCCATCTTTTGGTATATTGTATCCATCCATACCTCTTTTCTTTTTGAAAATATTTTTAATCCTCTTTTTAGTGCAGCTTTGCGCCTTTTAAGTGTGATTTCTGATGATTTTATAATATTATATTTCACGGTATTTTCATATTTTATATATATATATATATACACAATACACACACACACACACACACACACACACACACACACACACACACACACACACACATATATATATATATATATATATATATATATATATATGGTATTTTAGTGTAATTCACAATATTGTATATATCATTTTATGGTTGCAATTTATAATGACATCAATGTTTATATAAAATATAGGTTCTATTCTGTCAAAATTCTTACTTTTAATTTTCATACATTTTAAAATTATGCTGCCCATGCGCATGTTTACATATGTAGTTTGCACTTATCAGGCTTCAATACAATTTGAGATTAGTATTTTATCAAATTCCTCAAGAACATTTTTGAAGCAAACAATGCAGATACCAAGCTGAGAATATTTCAATTACCGTGATCTGCAGCGTGGGTTTTGGGACTTGCATTAAAATGATAGTGAAAATAAGGAACTTATTGAATAAACTAAAATATTGTAATGTATGAAATCAAATCAAATGAAATGTTATGAGTTCGTACAAACTATTAAAAATATATATTACGTGCAGTTTTATATATCGTGTAATAATTAACTAGGCGTAGCAAATGTAATTAAGACAATCAATCAAGATCAAACATGATTAAAAAATTCACTGTAAACGTGATTAATGTTAAAAAAATCTGATGTGAGCAGCACATGGCTTTCGCTGCAGACTCGTATTCATGTTTTCTTTATTTCTTCAATAATTCATTAAATAGAGTTTAATTTTACAAAATAACACCTATAATGATTTAAAGTAACACTGAATTTGCATTTTTAATTTAATTTTCTTTTTTATTTGGTAACTGAACTTATTGTCAAAGGTGGCGTAGCAAAAATGTGAAAAAATTAAAATAGCTCGAGAACGGCTAATCCTAGTGTAATTGGATTGGTCTTACCCTTTTTATAGTTAAAAACTACATATAAAAAAATCATTTAATTGATACATTTGAGCATTCGTAGTCTTTTATTTTATATTTTTGCGAGCCATTTCATAATAAAAGGTCGGCTTTTCTTTTATGAATCGTATCAAAATCTAATCAGCACCAGGATATCCTTCAAATAACTTATCCAAATTTTGTGAAATTTGGTCTATTAATTTTTTAGCTAGAGTGGATACAGGTAATTTTTTTAGGCCATTTCATAAAAAGACGGGTTTATTTTATCCCGAGAAGTACCAAAATCTACCACCAGGGTCATCCACAATACCTACCAAATTTTATAAAATTCGGTCAAATAGGTTTTGAGTTAGAGTGAATACATACATTGCACACACAGATGTCACGTTAACAGAGGATACAGGCAATTTTTGCCGGCCATTTCGCAAAAAAGGTGGGGTTTTTTTTCGACACACACACAGACGTCAAGCTAAAAATAGTTTATTTTTCGGGTTCTAGAGGTCTTAAAACGCGTAGACCTGTCGAAAACTCGAGTTACGAATTTTGACACGATTCCAATACTTTCCCTATACATTACCAGGGAAGAATCAATATTTGAACAACGTGCACCTCCGTTAAGAAAGCTGAGAAGCAAATACGAATAATTCACAAAGATTTTCGGTATTATTTCTTGCTAGAGTCGGAGAATAGGAAGATAAAAACGTCTAAAAACACTTCGAGGGATATATATGATTCTGAATTTTCAAATCTTATGGCAATAAATTACTAAATAATAGAAACTTTTCATCTCTAAACCGTTGGAAAATTTTGAGACCGTTTCTTCCCATGCCATGTATTTCATTAAACCTTTATTGAAAAATTGTATGAATATTTTACTTTAAATTTTATATGCGATAGTCACAACAATATGCAACATTTCCACTTAATTGAAAACAATAAATTATTCAGGCTGGGAAATATTTCAGACATATTTTTCTCGAATTTTCTAGTAAGATTCTTGTGAACATTTGTGTTCATTGTGTTTTTAATTAAATATAATATAACAGATAAAACCCACGGTTCGGCAGCTTATTGTAAAATAAAACAAACCTAAATACGCGTTGTTTAAAAAATATTGCAGGACTTTAATATTAAAAAAACTTTTCCCTTGAACGATTGGTTGTAGGTCCATGGTTCCTTTGTAAGAAATGTTTTAATTAAAATAGATTATCAACCTATGCAAATTTTGATCATGTAACACTCTTTGTTAAAAATTATAAAATGCAACTTTTTATACAGCTGCACTAGAAAAAAATGCCCATTCTAAAAGTATATTCCATAGCTTAGTTAGTCAAACAGAGAAGTTCCATCGTCATACGATCAAAATTACTCATATATCATTAATAAAAGTTTTCAACAAATAATTGGGGCTTGTATAAAACTTTTGTGTAAGTTTTCCTGTGAAAATGTCATCAGAATGACAAAATGGAATAAATTGTATTAAAAAAAATACCACTAGGAAATATGATTGCGTGAAAAAAAAAATGGGTTCCCAATCTCTGAAGTTACAGAGTTACGACTTTTTACTTTCCCTACATACTTAGTATAATGTATTGGGAAAGTAGCATGACGGAGTCAAACAGTCGAACTCGAGTTTTCTACGAAATAGCACGTTTTAAGCATCCCTGAATTTGAATGAAACGTTTTTGAGGGGATGTCTGTATGTGTATGTATGTTAATGTGTGTGCCCATGAGTTTATGGCAGCGATATCGCACGGATAAATGACGCGTTTAAAAAGTAATTTGGTATGATTATTATAGGAAGTGAATACTGGGCATCTATAGATTTCAAACTCGTTCGATTGTTCGGGAGACTACCCCCAGCTTCCAATTTTCAAATTAAATTTTGAAAATAATCTTTAAAATGGTTTTGAAACTTAAGGTCTTTGAAAATGATAAATAAATGATCATATAATATGCATTTTTTCATTAGAAAACAAATGATACAAACCTCAGAACGCTAGCATAAACCGTTCTCAAGATACTGCACAATTAGCGATTGTATGTTTGAAATGATCATTAAAAATCGAGATCTCCAATACCGATCATTATATGATTAAATAATTTTTCATTCGAAAACAAATGGCACAAACGTTAGAACGCTAGCATAAATCATTTTCAGGATATTGCGTATTCGTTAAATAAATGTATAAAGCAAATTACATGAAATTAAAAAAGTGGTACATGCACAGTGAGAGTATCTTAAAATGCCTGTTTCATCCTCACACTATAAACAACTGTCCTCAATGAATGAAGTAAACCAGCTTTTAAAAATTGTTGGACACTTTTGAGGCCTGGCAAAATATATCCCGATATTGCGGAGAGAGACAAGGAGTGACAAAGAAAATTTTATAGATTCTTCAATAAAAGTGGTTAACTGAAAATAGGTATAAAATACCACATTGCATATATACGTTTTGCAGTAAACGCGGCGGTGCCTAAGTGTGGTCCTAACTCCGCAAGTTGTTGTTGTTGTTGTTGTTGAAACCCAGACCGTCCGACCTACCAGAAAGGTGTAAGGTAACTGTTTGGACGGTCGGGAAGTGCCACCCAATTTAGACCGGAACCCAGTGGGGGAGGCATCGACAGGGACCGTACCCTCATTCCCCTACCACCAACATCTCGGAAGGACTCTGCAAGTTGTGTCATTGAACACCTAATTTATTACATATTTTACTTTCAATGCAATACATGGTAATGTATAGGGAAAGTAAAGGAATCATGCCGAAAATCGCATTTTGAGTTTTCGACGGATCTACACGTTTCGGGACCTCTAGAATACGAAAAACTATTTTTAGCGTGACGTCTGTGTGTCTGTCTGTCTGTGCAATGTATATCCACTCTAACTCAAAAGCTAATGGACTGAATTTCATAAAATTTGGTAGGTAAGTTACTTGTATGTGACCCTGGTGCTGATTAGTTTTTGGTACGATTCGGGATAAAACAACTCGTCTTTCTTGCGAAATGGCCCTCAAAAATTGTCTATATTCACTCTAACTAATTGATCTACTAAAACTAATTGATCAAATGTTACAAAATTTGGTAGATAAGTCACTTGTGGATCACCCTGGTGCTGATTAGATTTTGATACGATTCGAAAAAGAAGAACCTGCATTGTTTTACGAAATGGCTCGCAAAAATTGTATATATCCACTCTAACTCAACTAATTGACTAAATTTCATAAATTTTGGCAGATAAGTCACTTGTAGGCGACTCTGGTGCTGATTAGAGTTTGGTACGATTTGGGATAAAGGAACTTGCCTTTATTCCGAAATGGCCCGAAAAAATTGTATGTAACCACTTTAGTACTAATTGATCAAATTACACAAAATTTGGTAGATAAGTTGGTCGTAGGATACTGTGATGCTGGTTAGAGTTTGATACGATTCGGAAAAAATAATCTGCATTTTTTTTGTGAATTGACACGAAAATCTAATATATTATATCTAAAATAAAATACTACATGTGCAAGATAGTGAAACTCTGAAATAAATGACTGAATTTGATGAAATACATTAATGAAGTACTTGTTATACATGTAAAATGTGACAACTAAGCGAATAAATCTGACCCCATAACTGTGGGATAAACCGTTCTCGATATATTGTAGTTTTTGGAATTTTGAGGACCTGAAGAATTTAAAGTGAATTAAGTTGCCAAACGTAACGGAAATCCAATAAAAAAACGAATTGTATATAATATCAGAAAATTATCTATATTATTTTCTGCAATTAAACTCAATGTAATGCATAATGAAATAAAAAATTATAGAATGAATTTGAATCTGTAGGGAAAGTCATATGCTACTCACATCAGATTTTTAAATTTATTCAGCTTGTATTTCGCTCTTCTAAGGGCTTATTCAGAAGTTTTCATTCTAAGATATTATTATCAGAACACTGTAATTTTTTAATTTTGGCAAAATTTTTGACAAATTTCGGACATGCAAAGTAGCGCAAATTAAGCCAATTACAATTTAGTATAATTAAAAAAATCTGATGTGGAAAGCACATGAATTTACCTACAAGCTCAAATTTAATTCTCCCTCATAATACATTAAATTTAAGTTAATTTTTCCTAATATGGCATGAGTACTTATTTGGTATAATATCCAATTTGAAGTTCATCAATATTACTACAATCTAAAATATCTCGAGAACGGTTTGCACTAGAGTAATAGAGTTGATCTTATACGTATCGTTGTCAAAAATTACGTATAACACAAGCATTTTATTAATACATTTAAGTGTATTTAGTTTATATTTCGGATTCCGACAATGTTTGTGGGCTATTTCGAAAAAAAAAAAAGTTCTGTATCTTTGTATAGAATCAAAATATACTTAGCTCTTGGGTAACTCCGAGTATCTTCTATAACTGTTTTTGTCCCTATTTTATAAATAAAATATTTATTAAGGATTAAAAATCCATTTACAAAAAATTATATATTCGGATTTAAAGAAAGATAATAAAAAATATTGATCACGAGACCTTGAGTTTTTAAAATGTAAGTATAACTTTTCGAATCTCTTAATTCTTGTAAATTTATTTGGTTGCGGAAAAATTATTATAAAAGATTTGACCTGAAGGTCAGAATCCGTAATGCGTTCGAAAACTGTAATCCCCACACGATCTAGCATACTTCACAATTTTACCTCGAGATTTTAAGTATTCTAATTAAAAGTGATTAGTTTCTAATCCTACATAATCCTGTCTAAGGTAAGGATTTTAGTCATTGATTAAGTAAGTACATGATTAATATTTTTACGACTTATTATGAGTATATTGTTATTAATCTGGTGTAGACAGAACATGACTTTTTCTATATAATGCAATGATTTTACTTCTTTCACAGTGAAACAATGGTGTACAGAATCCACATAAGACCGTTACGGCGTTGAATTAACGCCACGTAAATTGAAATTGGGCGATTTCGGCAATTTATTAGTTGAAACAGAATAATTTATTCATAATCATGTGAAAAGTCACCAAAATACAATGGATATTTAATTAATATCCTGTGAAATAAATGACTATTGGCGTATACTTGGAAGTCAATATAGAAAACTATTTTTGATAGTATCTTCTTTTGTAAATGGAACGAACTAGATCCACGAGCATGATTTGAAACGATTTACTGCATAATACTGCATATGGAAAGCGAGCATATTTAATGATACTTACTAACTAGTCTTTTTATTTTTTTTTATGTAATTTTGTGATAAATTTATTTGAAAAACCTGCAATATCTCGAGAATAGCTCATGTTAGCGTTCTAAAGTTTGTGCATTGGTTTTCTAATGAAAGATTTTTCATGAAATGGTAATCTATTCATTGAAGCTCCTGCTTTTTTTTCAAAAGTTCATTCGAACATTTAGGAGTGGGGATGGGTCTTAGAATATTTATTTGCTTTTAAAATTAATGGGGTTCTAGTATGCACTGGCTGTAATAATCGTACAAAATGTTTTTCGAAACGCTTTATTTGCTTGTAAGATATCGATCCTACAGACTTAAGGACAGACACACGAACATACATCAACACACACTGGCATGCACAATAACTTAAATACACACACACACACACTCGCGCGTGCGCTCGCTCGTTAACATATATACACACAATGGCATACGTAAACAGGCTAACATATACTCCTGTTTGTAAAAATTGCAACACCATGAAGGAATCATCAGAATTAAATGAAGTTTATTTCACAAACGACCTGTATAACAAATAACCTGTATAACAAAATATAACAAATAAACGATTAAATTTACAAAGCAAAAAAACAATATTACATGTCGGAAATCAGAATTTGATGAATCCACCACGCGCTGCAATAAGTTCTTCTATATGACGTGGCATCGAATCAAGTTTTGAATTTGTACCTGAGTTAGAGCATTCCAGATTGCTTCTATCCGAACCCAAAGTTCAGCTGTATTAGTTATGGGACGAGCGTCACGAGCGAAGCGCCGACCGACAAAATCCCAGACATGTTCAATAGCCGAAATATCCGGTGAATAGGCAGCCCAAGGAAGGAGTGGTATCTGTTGTGCTGAAAATAGGTCTTGAACATGCCTAGCAACATGTGGACATAGAATTTCTCTGGATTAGAATTTCTCTGATGTACCGGTTGCTGTTGAGATTACCCAAACTTCTTAGCAGCTGAGATCGTCCAAAATACCCAATGGCGCCCGAGACCATCACGTTTGGCGTTTGTCCAGAATGACGTTGGATAACGCACACCGGAAGATGGCGTTCACAGCTATAGCATCTAACGAAAATGCGTCCATCACTGTACCACAAATTAAAGCGGGATTCATCGGGAATTGCACTCGGACGGCCCGGGCTCGATTTTCGTCGCTGCCAAAACTGCTGCCGTATTCACGGGGAGTACGATCACGTTAAACATGTGTGTCCGTAAGTCCTTCCGAGAGGTTGGTGGTAGGGGAAGGAGGGTACGGCCCCTGTAGACGCCTTCCCCACTGGGTTCCGGTCTAAATTGGGTGACACTTTCCGGCCGTCCAAACAGATACCTTATACCTTTCTGGTAGGTCGGATGGTCTGGGCCGAAGAAGAAGAAGTGTCTATGTTGATAAACCCTTTGCAGCCGCAGACGTGGATGGTTTTGCGTCAGGGGAATCCTGTACAAAGGAATTCTTTCTTGTACGCAGTCCGTGCAGCAGACGCCGAAAAATTGACCTGTAGCAGTACCCCAACGTTCTGCCAACTGTCGCGATAAAACTGTACGGTCTATCTCTGCCATGCAGATGAGGTGTCTGTCATCCTGTGTGGACGTAACATTTCGTCGTCCATTTCCGGATTTGCGACTCGCCGAGTTCCCTTCAGTCCACTGCGTTCCTACTCGCATCACTGTCCTAGCATTGCGCTCCATATGAGCTGCTTTGCAAGATAAGAAATCCCCCTTCAAGAAGGCCGATCATTCGTCTCCGTTCAAACTCCATAACTTGCTCACATGGCGCCTTCAGTCGTCGTAGATAGTCATAGTGATTTCTCATGAAACATTTACCGTTGGGAGACAACCAGAGACTATTTTTAATCTTCCGCTACAGCTTTCTATTTATACGGCTAAAACAGCAGTTCTGAGGGCGCTGCTCAGCCCACGCATGCACGGTGACTCTGAAATTCTATTAATTTGCATAATTCACCCTAATTTGCATTTGCATTTTCTATAAGCTTCAGGTCAATCGCATGATTCCTTTATGGCGTTGCAATTTTTACGAACATGAGTTTACATACACACCAACATACACTCACAAACATTACCCCAAGAATGCCCGATTCGTATTTGGGGATGCTTAAAACGTGCTCTTCCGTCGATGTTGTATAGTGTAAACATAGACCTAGTTGTAGAAACAAGTTCTAATGTAAACATAATCATAGTTCTAGGAACAGGGTTTCTATATAAAATTGCCTTAAACACTCCAAAAATTATAAAGAAAGGTCCATGAGTGTACACTTTACGTTTATCTATAGTAAAGTGGCCATACCTGATCGAATAAAAGTGATTGCAACAACCCTAGTGGCAAATTAAAAGAAGTTGGGATGACAAATTCGACAATAAAGCGAGATAGACAAAAAATACAAATAAAAGTTGTAGAAGGTTATGCAATCAGTAAGAATCGACACCAGTAGCCGACGATACGCGTATATGGAGGGAAATAAATACCAGTCAAAATTCGTATCATCAGGGACTGTAACATGGTGATACCTGCAACGCTTGTTTAAGCACGTAGAAATAGTCTTACTTGAATTCAAATGTGCATTGTTTCTAATGGAGGACATTTTGATCAGGTTGTATATTATACTCCTGTGCATGTCAGTGTTGTTTATTTCAGCATTCCTGAATAGGACAACTATTCTCTAATAATCATATTGTGTCAAATAAATGCATTCTGTAACATTTTTATTGTCGATTCCTATTCATTAAACAGTGATCGACAACTTTGTAATTGACCTTTTTCGTCTGTCTCGCTTTGTTTTTAAATTTTTTACCAAGGGCGCTGTAATCACTTATTCGGTCATGCATGGTAACTTTACTGTAAATAGATTTAGCTTGCCTATTCGTGGATTTTCCCTTCCCATGTTATTGAGGGTTTTAAGAAATTTTATAGGCGCTGTGTATACGAATTCACTAACATACTCAGTGAGTATGAGCATTACATTGCAAACTGTATGGGTTTTAAAAATAATCTAATACGATGAAAAGGGAGAAATGCTAAGAACAAAACGAATACATTTTGAACTGGAATGACTTGATATAAAAATATATCGTACATATGTACACAGACATGATATTTTATGAACAATTCCCTTAACACGCATTCGTTTTATGAACGAGCATTTTTAACACTACTCATATAATGTTCTATTGTTATGAAACATAGTCTAATGAAACAAAAGAGTTAAACACATGGTTATAGCAGTAAAGACTTTTAAATGAATAGTTAACTATATGAAGCAATAACAAAAGTCAGACGAAACTTTATACAAATATAAGAAATTTGTAAAGGAGCCTTAATATGGTGGCAAATGGTATGTCCTTTCCTTGACGAACTTTTTACATCTTTGACGAAAATATTAAGCATGTTATTCTCTTTTACATGCTTATTTCGTACAGTGGCTTTTTCGGAAAAAATACTGAAGTGTCATATCCAGAACTGGAAATGGAAATCCTCAGTGAATCCCCTACTCCCTCTGAAATTCGACGCTGAATCTATATCAGTCATCATCTAAGCTCTATCTAAATAAATCTAAGCTCTATCTAAGCACTATGTTGAGAAACAGATGTTTCAACAAAAATGGACAGTTTTGAACAGGAAATTGAAAAAGAACCAGACATGGAAATCCTTAGTAAATGACCTAAAATATTCAAAATTCGGTGCTGAATCCATATCAGTCATCATATAAACTACATCTATGGCCGTTCCTGAGAAGTAGATATATAAAGGCAAAATGTGTACTAAAAAACAATTGTATGGCAATATTTTTCAACCAATAATTGTGCGAAATAATATACAAGAAAACTAATCTTGCTCTGATTTGTGTAAAAACTGTACATTGAATGAACATCTGGATGGGAATTTTTATAATAATCAATTAACGTGTTCTTGCCAAAATTTTCGATTACTTGACCACCTCAATATCCCAATTTGTTCCAGTAATGACGATTCTATTAATTTGCTCTGTTTAATTAAAACAATACCCTACTTCGTGAGCAGGAGGATGATTTTGGAAATTGTCTCATCAGATAGGAACCACGGAATTGGATAGCATCCAAGGAAGTTCAGTAGAAAAATCCGAAAGTTAACTACAAATGTTTAAGCTTTACGTAAAGACTAGTTTTCCACTTAGAATATTCTGAATTTCTAAACACGGATTTAAAGAGAATGCTTCTTATGCATTTTACATAAGTAAATAGCTGAAGATCCGGAGGAGTCCGCATTGGTAAAAAATAATTTAGACTAAGAAGTTTATTTATTTATTTATATTTTATTGTATAAATGTAATGGTTTGGAACTTATTTTGCTAAATACATAAGTTTACTTATGAGAATGGCTACATCTCAATGTTCAAATATTTTGTGTAACTTGTAGGCTCCATTTGAATGATAGAAGAAAATATTATCAGTAGATCCGTGGATAAGAGTCTGAACTAGACTGCCAGATAACCACCGATATCCAGCTGACTCGTCGTTTCTCTTTAATTACGAGCTGCGATAAGAGTTCTTTAGAACAGCCAGAAATTTCACCTTTCAGTTTCGATGCAGTGAATGTCTGGTGTCTGAACAATACCTGAACGGGGTCATGGTAAAAGCATGATAGCGATTTGACTTCATTGAGATTTGAGTTGCGACGTGCATAATGCTATCTTGTATTTAAAAATGAGAGCAATGAAGAGATAATATGGTTAATTTATCACCGTAATTTCGTCACATTCATTCCAATTGGCAATTTTGTTGGTATTATTTTTAGAGAGGAAGATATCTATCCAACCTTTTCCCTTGGTACTTCAGTAAGTAGGATTACCGGATTGTTCTGAACATCCAACTCTCTGCTTTTCAATTAGTTTTAGCAGTTCTCCTCAATCATCGTTGGGTATTGGTTCCAGACCGGAGATATAACGCTAAAATCTCCGCAATTAAGTCAGTCTAAGCAGAAATGGAAAATTAATTTATGGATGATTCGAATAAAATACCAATGATTTTCAAGCAACTTTGTGAGGAAAACAAGTAGTATATTTAACAAGTAACGGATGTTTTGAGAAAATTTGTTTTCGTATTTACCATAAAAATAAATTTAATTAGACATAAATAACTTTTGATTGTTATAAAAACAAGAAAATGCGTTTATTTTTCCATAAATTTTTTTTAGGAAAAAAATTGTTTTGTTGTGGGTGTCTGAAACGTTTCAGCTCTCTCTGAACCCTGTGTTTCTTGGGCTCTTAAGCATCGCCTAACCGTGCTTAATACTATTTAGCTCCTGGATTTAAGGTTATCTAATATAATCGTATTTTATGTGTTCATTTCTACATATTTCTGAAAGCAATTCAACCGGAATGTGTTTAACAGGAATTAGTTTAATTAATAATTTTAACAGGAATTAGTTTTCTTTCTCACTATAGAATATAATACGAATGCGTTTTAAGTGATTTTCATAAAGCGTAAGTAGGATGCCCACACGTAGGGAAGGAATTGCAATGGAACAAAACACCATTTTATTTGTGTTGATATTAGTGGTGTTGAAAGCGATTACTGCTTTCCGTGATATGTCTGTCTATAGCGATATAGAAAACTATATATATGGATACAGAAATCTATATCTATGTAAAAATTAAATGTATTAATAGTAGTCTACAGAGATTATTAAGAATCATCTGCACGTCCACAAAGCATTTAATACACTTTAAGTAATTGCTTTTTTCCTATATAAAATACTATAATGATATTGCGTTGGGGTTAAAGGATTTAAAAGTGATAATCTGCTAAGGTAGAGCTCACCATGTAATGTCTGTAATTACTAAATAAATCCTAAATAACAATAATTATAATGTACAAAAATTATGTTTTATTCTAATTAAAAGCAGTTCCCCAATTTTATAATTATTTTTGAAACAGAAATGCATACCGCATTAAGAAATATATTTAAGAACTGAAAATGTTTGAATGTTAATTACAATAATGAGCCTATTTTAATTGACTAAATATCCTTTTTTTTTCAAAGAATACAAGAAAATTTGACAAAAGACTGTTCTTACAATCAATTGACTACATCTAATGGCAGGAAGATAAAAAGAACAGCGACACAATAGGCTGGTAAAGGAATATCGTCTGGACAAGAAAGACGCTTTTACTACGAAGAACAATTACGCGAAATAACTGGAGGACAATTTCAATAGGCTGTTCGTTTCTTTTTCCATCAATACTTTGAGGGGAATGAAAAGATAAGTAATTTCCTGACTCAAAATGATGCGTTTCATCCTCAATTGTGTAAGGAAGTGCTTTGGATTTTCTATTCAAAATGTTTACTTTTCAATTTCAAGATACAGATCATGCATTTCTGGCTAGTGCCCTTCGTTTAATTCAGTAGACTTCGCAACTAGTCCTGGGAGAAAAATACCCAGGACTTATTGAAGAGTTTTGCTAGAGTCTGGGAGTTCTCTAGTTTTGTCATTTTAGAATTCCTTGGTATCCAGAAGTAGAGAAGAATCTATAAACTGCTGAAAATTGATGTTGTGCTTGTTTTAAATGTTTGGGAATGAATTATTGTTAGGAAATACTTTTTATCCGGAGTATGTCATTATATTGTACAAACCGTAGCAGATCTTAATTAATTAAAGCACACTAATTAAGTGACTACGTTGTATATAAATAGCTTGACAAGATATGAATGAACACTGTGATGAAACAAAAGTGCATTTAGGTTATTCAGTGTATAAAAAGAGAACAATATTTAAGTATTTGTGAACGTGAGAAATAGTGTAAGGAGCCAGTGATCATTCAGGTGATACATATATGTGCTACGTGAGTTCGAATCAATGAAGTTTATTGCTTTGGATAATTGGACATACACAATGTTGCTAAAATAGACAGATATATCTTATTCAAATTTACAGTACTGAAATAAATTAGCAGTGCCTTGAATAAGCCATGTGGTACTAGGAAGAACACACCTTAATAACATTTTTTTATTAGGCCGGCAAGTACGGCCCAAAAACTTACGGATGGACCAATCCAGCAACAAATAAAATAGTGAGCAGTTGTAAAATATTGAAGAATATTTCGGGCTAAGAGAAAAGGAGGAGTTTAGTCGTGAGTGTTTTGTGGCGAAGAAGCCGAAAGAGTACTGATAATTTTGGATTCTGAAGAAGAGAAAGTATTCTCTGCAAATCATGAAGAAGGTTATGGTAGTAGCCGAAAATGACTGCTGTTAAAATAATGACTGGTGCGTAAATATACCGATGAGATATACTTCAGCTTTTATTGCGAGCCGACAAATATGACAGAGAAGCAACTAATGCAAATGCATAGAAGCCTCTCTAATTCATGCCATGCCTGTTCAATGGTATTTGCACATTTAATTATACGGCTAGCCAACACTTCAATTTGAATATTTTAATATATGAGTTTTAGAAACTTGTGCGCGAATCGTCATATCTCTCTCTCTCTCTCTCGTGAAATCACTTAATCAGTAATGTTAATGAATGTGTTAAATTTTCCTCTAGTAATGGTGATAACCTTCTTGAAAATGTGTCTGAAAATAAATAATATTTCTGTGAAAAAAAACTCTTTACTTAGAGGATCCCAAAATTAATGTATTGCCTTCTAGGTAACACCATTTTAAAAGCCGGATTTAGTGGGTTTTTGTCGTGTTTTATGTATTTTATAAAATCTGAACATTTACAACGCATTTTTGCTAGATGTGTGATATATTTTATAGGAAATTTAATTATTAATGCCCTAGCCTAATATGATACTTTATGATAATTTCAACCTATCCTTACACCCGAATATCCTTACAAAAACTTTATGTGCCAAGAAATTATCTTGGTTTGACTTTATTGTGAAAAGTAAGAGTTTGGAATAATAATTTAAAAAAAATACCTATAACAAGTAAAGCATCTCTTTGGGGCAGTTTTCCATAACTTTGTTCTATTGGAACTCCTCAACTACAAAAAATTGATAAAACATTTAATGTTTAAATGGTAAAGACGCTGCAACGTAACTAGCTGCGGTGACAGCAGCTAGTTACATTACTATAGAGTAACATTGCTGTTCATTGCTGCGTAGCGGTCTTTTTTTCAGCTGTTAAGCAGCCTTTTTAGCAGCCACAGCTAACGACAGATACGTCCACTGCACGGATCTGCTTTTGGCCCATTACGCAGGAACATGCAATATGTTTACAATACTGCAATAACGATAACCCCACACCTAATGCAGTAACGATATGCTCGCTGTGCTAGTATATGTAATCTGCATAGCTGGTTCAGAAAATAATTTGTCTTTTCTTTAAAAATATTATTATAAAATGTGGGGCTACTTTTGGCCTACAGCGCAGGCCACATGCAATATGCGTAGCGGGTTCTCAATAAAACTCACCTTTTATTTTACTAATATTAATGTTTTAATTCGCTTATTTGATTCTATTGTTGACTTCCGACTGAGTCTCCAGTCCTAACAACTAATCCTTTACACAATTCTTTAGTAAGGGTCTGTATCTTCCTAAGAAAAGTAAAAAAAAAATGTGAAAAGAATCTGCAGTTCATAGGTTTACACGCGTTGCTTAACACCGTCTGTGTTTATATTATTTTTATTCGAAGGCTGACTAAAATTGATGAACCAAGAGCTCTATCTGTGCTTGTGGGGACGCGAGAGAAACAAGTACAATTGTCGCATCTGGCCTGTCAGTCAAACTATGAGTCAAATTGTACGTGTATGATACGCTTAAGTTGTTGGTCATATTTGGATCAATGCGGGTGTTTAAATCAATGTTCTCTACTATACAATTCATCCAGTCAAGATATAGATCTCGAGTTGTTAAGATTAATTTGGAGACGGTATTTAGATGTTTATCGAATTAAGATGCACTAGCCTCCAAAAGTTAAGCACTGACGGTAAATCAACAAAAAGGGAAAAGTAAAGCTTTGATTAACTCAAAATTGTATACACGAAGGTAGCAAATGTGTTTATGTATTAAAGAAAACAAGAATTATGTCCAAAGATGAAAAAAATATTTACTTTTCGTAAGTCATACGTCACATTTGGGTCATTAATAAAATGATGTTTAAAGGCAAACAAACCAAACAAAACTTACATTAATATGGTATGTAACCACCCCGAACCTTCACACAAACTTTACAACGATTTTCCATGCTTTCAATGAGGTGATCAACCATCGCAGATGTGAGCAATGGCCATTCTGAGAGCCAGTCTCTGAGACTGGTTGGAGGAGGTAAACGTGCAGAGACAGCACGCCCGAGGGCATTCCAAAGGTTTTGAATGGGATTAAGGTCGGGAGAATACGCCGGCCACTTCATGCGAGAAATGCCCTCACTTTCCAGGCATTCGTCAACGATGTTAGCTAGAAGGGGACGGGCATTATTGTCCATTAGGAGTAAATCAGGACCAACTGCTGCAGGGTAGAATCGCTCAATGGGGTCTAGAACTTCATCCCAATACCGCACAGTCGTTACAGAACCGTCTTTAAGGGGGCATAGGACCTTTAAAAGTGCCATAAACAAAGCAAATTTCCGTATTTCATGTTTTATTTTGTACCTCTTCTATTATACATCGATAATACCTAAAAATTTTATGGCTAATAAGTGAATACCTGTAGAATAAGTGATAATTTTTTCAATAAGGTGAATCTTATAATAATATTTTTGAAAATTGTATAATTTGCATGTATTTATTAAAATTTTATTTTTATATGGGTTGCTTGCGCGCATGATTGCAACAAAACTATTGCTTCCAGAAATAAAAATATTGCTGACCATGATGCAAGAATATCCAAATCTTAGATCAAAATCAAAACATTTGCGTAATTTAAATTTTTTAAAATTAAATTTAAAATTTAATTCCATTTTTAATTTTAAATAATTTATTTTTTTTAAACTTTAATTATGCAAATGTTTTGATTTTGATCTAAGTCTTCTTGAATGGATATTTTTGCATCATAGTCAGCAATTTTTTTTCTGGAAACAATAGTTTTATTGCGATCATGCGCGTAAGCAACCTATATAAAAATAAAATTTTAATAAATACATGCAAATTATACAGTTTTTAAAAATATTATTATAAGATTCACCTTATTGAAGAAATTATCACCTACAGGTATTCACTTATTAGCCATAAAATTGTTAGGTATTATCGATGTATAATAGAAGAGGTACAAAATAAAACGTGAAATACGGAAATTTAATCTGTTTATGGCACATTTAAAGGTCCTATGCCCCCTTAAAGATGTGCAGGTCTGTGCGATATCCCATTGAAATTCCAGTCCACACCATGACGATGCCACCTCTGAATGCGTGATGTTCGATGATGTTCTTGGCCTGATTGCGTATGCCTCGTTCTCTCCAGATCCTTACACTCTTATCATCTGATTCCAGGGCAAATCTGGACTCGACCCCGACCAGGACATTGCACTAATCTGAGACAGTTCAATTGACATGTTAACTACACCACTTTAATCTTCCCCCTCTGGCTGGAACGGTTAGTGGAATACAAAAACGTGGTACTCGGGCGTACAGTCCCCTTCATGTGGAGCCTTCGGTGTACAGTACTGGCAGATATTGTCTTACCAAGTGCCGCTGCAACCATGGATGTAACAGTTGTGGAGGTCGCTCGTCGATTCCGCTTGGCTACTATACCGATCATCAGAGGGGTGGTAAAACTTGGGCGACCGGGCACTGGTCTCCGGACAACTGGTTGACTTTCTTGGAATTGTTTCCATAATCGAGAAATTACCGAATGATCAACGCCAAAGAAAATAGCGACATCTTTGATTGACTGTCCTTCTTCAATGCGTCCAACAGCATGTCAGCGCTCACTATCTGTCATTCGTCTTTTTTCAGCCACAGAAACACGAATATCATCATAAATAATCCTACAGAAGTTATAAACGCTTCGTATCAGCATTATCAGTATTTAAATGCACCTCCTCAAGCCCTTCAGAATGCTGGCGTCTTCAACGACTGCCTAATTAGCATATATCCGGACAGTCAATCGTGATTGGCTGTAACATACGATATTTGCATACTGTCATATACATTCGCAGCGATTTTAGGCCACTCAATTTCAAATACGTTTTCGAAAAATTTATATTTGCATTGCGTGCTTAAATTTTGGAAGCCTGTGTATTTAAATTTGCTTCTGCAACTTAACTGACGTACTTCTTTTTTAAGTCAACAAAACTGTCAAAATAATTGTCAAATTTTGCATTAAATTGTCTTACATTATATCAATTTGAACAATCTTCACGATTCGATTCTGAGGCAATTTGTAACTGGGTAGTTAAGGAGTACATGTTTTGAACAAACTCGGAACAGTTTATTATAAATTGTTAATGTTCGATTGAGTAGCGTAATTTCTTATGTCTTACATGATGTGGTGAATTTCACCTCTAATTTTCTACACCAATTGTTACATTGAAAGATTGGTTATCCATTTCTGGTGTAGATGATAATATGTTGGTGTAAAAGGCTTTGGAAGTGATTACTGAATAGGTAACACCCCCAGCAATCTGAAACTATTTCATATGTGTATCAAATTTCCTGTGAAAAGCCTGATAAAGAATGCATTTGAACTTGATAGCTGAGAGATAACGGTTCTCCGACGAATTTCGCAATTTTCGCTCTTACAATTCCTTATTATTCTATACATTTCATACATTATCCTTTGTCTTTTTATTTTTTTAATATTTCATTTATTGTTTTGAAAATTTTATACATTATGTATTTTATTACCATTTCCAAAAATGACGTGATTATATTCGAAAAATCTTATATTATTAGTCTTTATTTTAATAAATTTCTGGTTTTTTTTCTTGACAAAAATATTTTTCTTCAAACTTTTTTTATTTGGTTTTGGTTGAAGTGCTCGCTTGCGGGTGATATTGATTATGTTGGATAAAAGGCGAGGCTATATCCGAGTCGCCTATCAGCGTTAGGCCTGGCTATCTATTTATCCGAAATCAAATAAAGCACTATATAACCCAAAAATAGCTACAGGTGCAGTAGCTAAACGAATAACTATTGATCTTGAAATAAAATAAAAATAATTTACAAAATAGTTATTAAAAGTTATTTATTTAATGTTATTAATTAATTTATTGTTGAATAACGAGCATTATAGCCTGATATGTTAGGGAAACTCACGCTTTAAAAAAGTTAGTTTGGAATTGCTTTTGATAAGTTTTATCATGTTTAACAATATATGGCCCTTAGCGTCAAAAATATTCATCGAAAATCCGGATCAGTGATGTTCTGTTCCGTTGTCAATACTGTAAGTATGCTAAGTTTTAGATCTCTGGGTCATCCTGGGAGGGAGGAGGTGTCTGAAAAGACTCTTTTCTCAGCCACTGGGAGGGATTAAAATCCTGCTCAGCTAGGTTTTATCCTGTTGTCGATATTAGGAGTGAGTAAAGATTAATTCTTCTAATTCTGACAGGGGAAGTCATCTAGAGGGTCTAGATCGACTTTTCGAAAACTTATTTTCTCCGTTCCCGGGGATAAAATTGAAAATCTGGTTCATTTAGGATCTGCCCCGTGGTCGATACTATAGCCAGGGTACGACTTAGCCTAACTGGGGCCCGGGGGAAAATTTCTCCGGAGCCTCCTTCCCCTCTTGACATACATGAAATGAACAAATATATTTTTTCAAAAACACAATTGAATTCTAGAAAAATGTATATAAAATGAAGTTCTTACGTATTTGAATGGAATATAAATTATTGGCAACTTTCTTATCATAGTCAAGATGCCAACACGCTACATTAATCCTTATATATCTCCAAAATGAATCTTTTCTATTCCTAGGATTTGATTTCAGGAAACAGTCTTCAATTTTTCGATGTTGCAATTTTTGGTACCTCTGACATGGGGTCCCGGGACAGCTGCCTCGCATGTCCCTGCTTTAGTCAAGCCCTGACTACCTGACTATAGTCAGGTAGTCAGGTTTTTGCGCTGTTATAACAGCGCAAAAATTAAGCCTTCTGGGTTACCGCGGGGTTTCTGGAGTGCCTGGAAAAACACATACACGTTACACAATTATTATATAAATGTTTAATCACATGATCGAGATTCTACTCATCTATATTCAGCACCGTAGCGGGATACAGTTAGTTACAATTTAATGTAATGGAGGTATAAAATACTCACAATCGTATATCTTTGAAGTTAGAAAGCAAACAGAAATAAGCAATATATTAGAAAATAAGAATATGTTTATGAGCTAAACTTATATGAGACAATTTTATTGAGCTGAATAACATTTTGAAACTGTACAAGGAAAAATATATGTCAAAACAAGACTGTTCTTACAAGCCATTAACTACCTCTAAGTGGAAGATAAAACGTCCCAACAAGATCGTCCCAACAAGATTGACGTCTTTAATGGGAAGAACAAACACTTCCCCGAAATAACTGGAGCACAACTTCAATCGACTATTGATTTCATTTCGCATCAATAGTTTGAGGAATTTAAACAAAAAGAAGTAGGTTTCGGCCTCAAAATAATGTGCAATACATTGAATTGTGCAACTCAAATCAAACTCAAAATAGAGTTCATGATTTTGTTGCTACTGTCGTTGGGTTTGATTTATTACAGCTTCTGAATTAGTTGAGAGTAATAGTGTATTATTTACAAGTTGCCAAGGAATTTGTTAGGATTGAAAGTGTGGCAATACGTCGGTTTTAAGTATTTTGGAAGTGCAATTAATTAGCTTCGGAAATGTCCTGTATATGGCACAAAACTATTTGTTTTATCGTCATTTTGAAAAAGTAAAAGTTTTGATTAATTATTAAAAAATTTGCTTTGAATAATTAATTAAAAAATTTAATATAAATAGTGATGTCACGTTAGGCATGCAGTTTTTTCGAATGTGAAGACAATTATAGGCTGTGTGCACTTGACAAAAGTTCCAATAAAATATACAGGGTGCCCCAAAAATATTGGCCTCGGCTTTTATTCCTTAAATATTGATCTTAGACATAATAAATTATAAAGTTGCATAAAAAGGGTACAGCATTTTATGAAATCGATTAAAATTTTCAAGGGAATTAAATTTTAAGAAACACAAAATTTTAATTTTTATACGGCCTTCGTACAAAAACATTTCCTATGAGTAAAATGTGCCCCATACACGAATAAGGTGATGTGCAAAATTTCAATATTTTATCACAAAATATCCCAGAGATATGAAAAGACAAAAATGCTGACTTACACCACTTTTCGATGCATCGACATGGGTTCTCAGAGGAGAAAAATCATGTCGGCAGATCGCGTTTCAGGGGTCATACACAAATTACGAAAGAGATCAATGATTATATAAATAAATAATAATTTTGATATTTATTGGTAGAAAAGTATCTACACTGTGTAGAAATAACAAAGCTTGTTCAAAATGTTTTCCATCCATGCCAATACAGAGTTACATTCGCCTGATAACACTTCTGCGTACACAAGTTCTTGTTCGGTGATGTCACGACAACCATCTTTAATGCCCGGTTGGTCGTGTGTTCTGGCTCTTCAACCATCTTTAATGCGTTGTTGTAACTCTGTTTTATTTAAGGGAGGTGACAGATAAACAGTTGTGCGTAAACGATCCCACAAATAAAAATCCATAGGCGTTAAATTAGGCGATCTAGGGGGAAATTCGACTGGCCCATGCAAGCCAATCCACTTGTCTGGATACTCTTTATTTAACCAGTGTTTCACAAGTGTAGTATGGTGAGCTAGGAATCCGTCTTGTTGAAACCATACATGTGGAAGCACTGTTAGAGGGAGTTCATCCATAAAATCAGGAATAACCGCATTCAGAATATCATTAACTCGTCACCCGTCAACGTACCATTATACAGTATGGGTCCAAGCAAACGGTTTCTGAAAATACTACACCATACATTCACAGAAAATTGAGTTTGATGATGAATATCACGCACCACGAATGGATTTGTGTCAGACTAGAAGTGCTCAGTTTGAGGATTTATGCATCCATCTTGTTTAAAACACACATTCGTCAGTCTGAATTACGTTTTTCAGGAAAGACGGTTTGCGTCTTCCTGATTTAGAGCTCAATTACAAAAATCTGGACGGCGTTGATAATTTGTTGGCTCCTGTCCTTGCACAACATGGATGTTAAACGGATGCCATTTATTCAGTCTCAGTATTATCCACACTGTTCCACAAGGTACGTTAATTTCTGAAGCAGCGGTACTAACATTACTATGTGGATGATTGCAAAAGTAAGCCAAAATATCAATTTCTACATCCGTGGAGTGAAGTCTGGACTTATCTAGTCCACCTATATGATGCATGCTTCCTCTTTCACGCACTCGTTGCACCAATCGGGAAATAAATCTCCCAGAAGGATGTCGAGAATTGGGAAAAGTACGTTGATATTCCCGTGCAGTTTCGTTAGCATTGCGATTGCATAAATTGTACAGCATAAGCATTTCAAAAAGTTCTTCGTTGCTGTATTACGATATACTGTCGATACAGGCTAACTGCACTCTCAAATTGTAGCAGAAATGTAAAATATTTAAGGGACGCTTAGACTGCCGGGCTGCGCTCGCTACATTTGCGTAAGCGAGGCGTTTGATCAATGGCAGAGCAAAAACAACTTTCTCATGTGATGATGTGTCTGTTGCGATTGGGTGACGTCCCGATCAGAGGCAGATATTTGCTTATGCATACATTCCTAAGCTGTTTTAATGCTCTTATTGATTGTGCCATTTCCAAGTTTTATTCTGTAATTAATCATGTAAAATTTTAAGGTATTTTTCAGGAAGCTTAATTTTGAAAAATTGTAAGGAAATCTAAAGATAAGAGACAGAAAAAATATATTGTAATTTTATTGGATCTAGTACTGTCAAACATAGTTAGGCGTATTTCTTTCCCGGTGCATGTGGAGTCACAGGCAAATGTAAAATATATTCTATATTCTGTTAGTTGTTCCGATGACTATTTTCATCACGATGTCGTATATCATCTTCTTAGGCCCAGACCGTACAACCTATCCGAAGGTGTAAGGTAGCTGTTCGGACGGCCGGGAAATACCACATAATTTAGACTTGAACCCAGTGTGTGTGTGTCTGAGGGGGGGGGGCGGTATCCACAGGGACTGCACACTCCTTCCCCTACCAACAACATCGGACCCACATATTTAACTAACGGACTAACGGACCCACATATTTAACGTGCCCATACTCCTTTATTTCAATCACTAGCATTCGAACTAGTAAAATTACCCTTTCTGACAATTCTTATTCCACGTGGCATGACTGCTGTAACCCGTTCGAGAAATCTCTTCATGTACATGTTTGATTTCCACTAATTTGCGTGATTTACGACTGTTTATTCTCATCCTAACCTACTTTTCTATATAGTTTTGAGACAGTTGTTTATGTGAAGCAAAGAAAGTTAAACCTAACTGATATATATATATATATATATATAATGATCTAAGAGTTTAAATATAAAATACTAAGCATATAAAACTAGTAAGTTTAACAAAACAAATGTATTAACAAGAAAGATCAATTATGCATAAAGCATTGATTATGAAACACTTTCCAACTGCAATGCAATTTTATTTAAACACCCGTAAAATGCGATACATTCAGCGGTAATATTTTAAAAAATATCACAACACTACATTAATTTATTATATTTGAAAACTTAAAATTTCATCGAAAAATATGAACTTTATTCAAATGACGGCATTGAAATATAAATTACCTAGTTTAAACATCTCTAAAATGCGATACATTCATCGGTAATATTTTTAAAATTATCATAATACTACAATAATTTATTATATTTGAAAACTTCATCGAAAACAAATGAACTTTATTCAAGTGAAGTTATCGAAAAATAAATCGCCTGGCTCTCTGTATAAAAGCAGCATTTCGTTCATAAACTTTTTCCATTTATTTCATTCGTAACAATACTATAATAATTTATTTTATTTGAAAATTTAAAACCATGGAGCTTCAAGTAATTTAACTCTATGCTTAGAACATCATCGAAAAAATCGTCTGCTTCTCTTTGTAATATCAATGAATGTTTCATTCATACTATCAGCTATATTGTAGACTCCATGAGCTAAATAATTTTGCATTAAAGAAATCAGCAATTCTTATACAACTAATTCTACATCTTTTGGTGTTTACATCCTCCATAAGGAAAAATTAGGCTTCGTTGTAGAAATGATCAAAGTTTGATCATTTAAACTGAAATATATTGTAATTGCGTTGTGTCAGGATGTAGATGTACAGAATGTAAGCAAAATAAAGAGGTTTAGGACGGATACAACACTAAATATGAATTAAAAAGAACTTTAAAAATCACGATTTTGACACAAGTTGGATGCCATATTTTATTTTGAAGTGTGTCACGTGATCTCTTCATATAATGGTCATGTGATTTCTTCATGTAATGGTCACGTGATCTCTTCATATAAAGGGTGTAATTATTACTTTAATTTTTACTGAAAAAACTACTGAATATATTGTGCTGAATTTTTTTTACACATTTTATGGGATAATTTGCATATTTTCTATAACTTTCGAAGCAATTTATGAATTTTAAATTCGCTTAAAAAATGTTTGAAAAATTAGGTCCCATAGGGTTCAATGTATTTCATGTTTTCAACCCGGGCTCAATCCAAAACTAATTGGGTGATATTATCCATTTATATTCCAATAGGTCTCACAGACAGTCTGAACAACATACTAAAATTTCATTTTGATAAAGTCATTTTGACGGAATTTATGGACAGACAGACAGATAGACAGACAGACAGATGGATAGACAGACAGAATGAACAAAGTCATAAACACTTTACAACTATATTGTAAAGTGTTAAAAAGATCGTTCGGCACCAACACTTTTTGTGTGTCCTGACAGACAATAGACTGAAGCTTTATATAGCTAGGAAAACGACAGAAATCTATTACACCTTCGCTGACACGAAATTCTTTTGCACTCTCTTTACATGAATGAATTTCACATTATAGTGGGTCTCCATCTTTGAACATGGGAATGTGAATGAAAACAAACAAATTTTCTTCGTTGTCTAAAGGTCCAAGAACTTAATATATTTGTTATTGCGAAATTTCAGAAAAATCCCCATTAAAATTCGCAACGACGCAAATCTCGGAAATTCGCTCTGTGAAACAAAAAATCTAAATATTATCATAGAAATTTGGCAATAATAAGAAATAAAATCTGAAATACGCGAATATATTTGGTATTCGCGACATTTCAGAACCACAACTAAAATTCGCTTAAAATTTCTCGGAAATCCGCGCCGTGAAATAATTACTACCTTACTGAGGTTTCCCGTGTACGAAATTATCAAGATAATTTTGTGAAATAGGTGAATTTTTTTGAGACTCCGAAGAAACCCGGTCTTATATAAGGAGAACGAGAATGTAATGTTTCCGTACGAGCTTGGTAGCTGAGTTCGTCGATAATTTTTCTTCAGATAAAGAAGTTAAACTTTTGACTTCTGTTTTAAATGAATATTCACAATATTTAATGAAATGCTATTTAATATTCAGCTTGCAACTACCTTTTATTTATCAACTCCATTTATTATGCAGCCTTTTTAATTTTAACAAATAGAGAATGATAAAATAGAACTTTTTAAATCCTTCTCAGTAATTCGATTATTCTTATCAGTCAAAGTGTAAAAGCTCTTCTTTGAAGTCCATTCAAAGTTTCAGTTAAAGGTTTTCAAGATCTCTTATTTCCCATTCATTTATTTCGTTTGTTACCAAAATAATTTTATTTAATTTATCTTTTATGGAAGCATGTACTTGTATCTTGTTTGTCAAATCTAATTAGAAGCCAGATATCTACTATATACTACGCATTTCACGGAACTTATCTTTAAAGTTCGAAATAAAATTTCGTTACTAGAGCCTTCAGTTTACTTTGTAATAGAATTAATTATTTCAATTGTTTTAACAAACCATTTAAAGTGATTTAAAAGACAACAGGAATTAGAATTTGCAGTTAATGACTGTATAAATTACCTTATACATTTAATCTTGATTTACCTTAATTTATCATGCCTCTTGTTATTTTATCCGGAGCATTATTTTATTCAAACAAATACAGTCGCAAATACTCACGGGCATGTCAAAGTTGAAAAGAAAATTTGTTATAACCAAAGATATTGAAGAAGTATATTTTGAATTCGGTAATGAAGATGGCTCATTTATCATCCGAAACAACTTTTTTATCCATTTTTCTTACATCTTCAATAATAGAGGAAGGTGTTGGTTTATCTGTCTTAGAGTCCCACAGCTACGAAAGCTATTACAGTGATACTCCAGTTCAAGCCGAAGACACCTCGGAGCGATTTTTTTAAAAATTTGAATTAGTTTCGCAGTTATTAAATGTGAAAGCGCCAATTGAGTGAACTTTGCACAAATCGGTTCTTTAGAAATATTATAGCAGAGTTTCTGGCTTGACACCATAGGAAAGACCGAATAATTTTCTTTCAAACAAACATTAAACGGGATCCGTTCTATCAATAGTCGAGTTTTTGTGATTTTTTTAAAATTATGTATATTTCGTATTTTGAAGACTGCATGGTATTAAAATTGCGAATTAAAAAATTTGACAAACTATCCAGTCTTCATAATTTAACAGTAGCTCCTTTAAATATTACACACTTTTTTTCGACGCAGACCGTCCAACCTAAACAAAGCTGTAAGGTATCTGTTTTGACGGCAACGACAGTGCCACCTAATGTAAACCGGAAACCAGTCGAGGCAACATTCACAGGGACAATAACCTCCTTTCTCTCGGAAAGACCTTTGAGAATCCACAGTTTTAACGTATCCATACTCCGTGTTAACACGAGGATAGTTTGGGCAGCGCGGGAATCTAACTCGGGTCATTACACACTATTTCAAAACAGACAAACAGAAAAAAAATTCCTGATAAAATCCCCATTCATTAATTATATTTACTTTCTCATATTGAGAAAATATTGTTTTCACGAAAATTTTCGATTTCGAGATTTTGATGCCAATATGACCTTCTAAACGCGTTTTGACTATTTTTGGGGTGAGCCCATCTGTCTGTCTATATGTCTGTGGTCGATTTCTAGTGTACACTATAGCGACCACAAATATTAATGGATTTTCATGAAACTGTATATCCGGCTTTGTTATAAAAAAATTTGGAGCTGGAAGGAACTTTTTTAAATTCAAGTGAAAATTTTCGAAATTTATTTGAAATTTTATACTTTTTTAATATGGCAGAAGCATAGGAAAAAATTTGACATAATCATGCATAAAATGGTTTATTTATGGTTCAATGATCACGTTAATTCATAGTTTCAATCATTGTTGTGAAAAATAGTCGTGAAACAATTCGTTGTTCGTGATGTCATTTGCCCCCATCGGAGGGGGGGGGGTCTTATAACGTCAACCACAGGCAGAAATGTTCTAATGCTAATAGAAAACATATCGAATTTATGAAAGTATACAATAAAAGTTGTCAATCTTCAAAAATTAACTTTTTACAAAAATGAGTAATGAAAAAACAAGGAAAAGGTACAGAAATCTAACCCCAATAGTGGCCGCAAGTTTCGCAGGAAAATCTGCTGTCTAAATATTTAATAGGAAATAATTCGTATGTAAATCTGCTGTAAAATTTTTATACCCATATTAATAACATTAGATTTAACCCAACTTGAACTGACCAAACACTTATTTTTTAAAGCTAGGTATTTCATATGTAATAAAATGTTTAATTTATTACTAGTAAAACCGAAAGCCAAAATTTCAGACAAACAGTCATTAAAAATATTAATCTACTCTTGGTTTTCAGAAGCCCATTTAATTGCCTAACTAATCGCTGCCATCTCTGCTTGAAATGCCGAATTACTTTTATCCTATTTAGAGATAAAATCATGAGTTAAAATATCAATATTAACAATGCAAAAGCGAACACTACATCATTATCGATCTTCGAACCATCCGTATATACATTATATATATATGCATTCAGAAAACTCAATGAATCGTTAATGAGGTGGCTGTAATCATAAAGAGAAATTTAAATCAAACATATTAGGACTAAAGAAATTAAATTCATTGAAACAATGGACACGTTTCCTCCAAAAGAGAAACTTCCTGCTTATCATGCGAATTGTAATATCAATGGGAACAATACCAAGGATGGAGAAAAGAGCAATATTTGAATGTGTTCTGCAGACAAAAGATATTTTAATTAGAAAATTTCTCTGTTGTAGAGACACTAGCTTCGTCAAATTACTCTTTTTTTTCCAACTCTTTGTGCTAAAAATAATAATTTTTTCGACAACCACCTGGTATAAATTTTTTTAAAAATAACTTATCAACTCCCCAATTATTACCCAAAGTTCCAAAATTTAAACCATATTTGTAACATTTTACTTTTATTATAATAATATATATGAGGGCTCTAAGAAAGTTTGTCTATAATTATTCCAAAGTAGTATTTTGGATGTCAAACATTTCAAAACATTTTACTTAACCTAAAGATTTCTTTTAAAAGGCCTAACCTTCCCAGAATCAATGCAACTGCACTTCTCAATACAAATTTTTAATTTAAATCAAAATATGGTTTTAGAAAAATAAGTAAAGAATTGGTATTTTCCTTCAAAGTTTATCAGGTTAGACTATAGGAAACCAATACTAAATCATCAGCATATGCTTGTAAATAATGAATACTATTATACATTAAAACCTTATTACATTATATAATCCATAGAATCAGTGCAATGACAGAACCTGTGGAAATTCCTTGGAAATAAAGTTTGAAATATAAATATCATCCTTCATACATGATAACCTACGATTATTGAAATATGAAAAAATGAAATGTTGAACTATAAGAGGAAAATTTAGCTAGATCATAACAACCGTCAACTTACCCCAATTTAATTTATCAAACGCGTCTTTAATATCGATTGTAGTTAAAGAAACATGATTAGAACATTTAAATTTATTAATAGTTTCGACCAGCTTGATGCATCTTCGAAGCTTCTCATCTCTCTAAATACAAATTGATTATCGTGTAAAACCCATTAGTTTCAACCCAGTAAATAAGACTGTTAACGAAAACCCACTCAATAATATTTATTAATGTAGGCGGAAAGAGTGAATGGGTTTATATAATGAACAAGAACATGGATTTTTACCCGATTTCAAAAGGAAAACAAATTTAATGTGATCAGCACATGACTTGCGCTACATAATGCAAGTACTTTACTCCTTTCAATGCGAAATAATGATATACAAGATCTACTGCACAATATTTTTAACGTTGAAAAATACACTGACATTTTTCGCTTTTCTGGATGACAATATGTAAAATTATTTTAAAGTACCAAATTAACTTATATTTAGCGCAAATGTAACTTGACAATTGGAAATATTGCTAACATCTGCTAAGCAATATACTCTATTATATTAAAATATGTTAATTATTATTTCATCAGTTTGGCGTGATTTTTATCAATTTAGCACTATATTAAAAATGTCACTAAGTTGGCGATATTTCGCCCAAATATATTTACTACTGTTCATTTTTGTGCAATTTTTTAGATACATTTATTTGTAAAATGTGCAATATTTGAGAATAGTTTAAGCTAACGTTTTAAAGTTAATTTATTAACATTCCTGAATGTCCTGATTTTGTCATAAATTTTCAAAAATTCATTTGAAAAATTGGGAGTCTTTCGAACTTTCGATCGTTTATGAAATCAATAGGCTTCCAGTATTCACTGATTGCGATAATCGAACCGAATTACATTCGAAAAGCTCCATTCGTAATATATCGCGCGCACACGCACACACCACTTCAAAAACGTTCGATTCGAGTTCAAGAATGCTTGAAACGTATTTTCCCGTCGAAAACTCCAATTCGAATTTTCTACCCCTTCACAATACTTTATACATTATGATATGTATGTAGGGAAAGTAATAACCGCAGCATTCCTTAATACCAACGGGAAACAACAAAATTTAAAACGAGCATTATCAGAGCATTATCAAACGAGCATTATTTGTGGATAAGTTTAAATATGCATTTCCAAATATCACTGTCTAAAAGAAGGTCAATTCCTGGAGCCTTTTCACCCTTCAGATTACCAACGACTGGAAATTCTTCAGGCTTAACGTCATGAAAACAATCCCCTATTCAAATTGAAATAATGAAATGAATTTAAATCATTATTTACCCTGAAGCTGCGATTCATTAGTCATTTAATCTTATACCGATATGTCATGTTTAAGTTTACTTCAAAGTGAATGTCATTAGTGCGCCTTTAAGTAATTTTTTAACGTAAATTTAAAATGGGTGCCGAACTTTTCAGTGCACTTCGTAGAATAATCTCTTTAAGCTGACATTTTTGCACTGCTGACTATTTCCTTATATGTAGCCCTTTTATTCGCCTTAAAATTGATTTAAGCATTTTGAGTTGAAAAGTATTTTGAAACAGAAGTTAATAAGAGAATCAACCTTTCTGGAAAGGGCTCTAACAAAAATTCCTGAAGTTTGCGAACTCTTTGCACTACCAAGAAAAGTTACTAGTTTAAAAGAAAAATCTAAAAATTTTAGAAGCACAGTTCTTAGTTTTTTCAAATGCCAATAAAACGATTTATATCTTCAGCATTTTTAATACCATCCAATAATTTAGCAAAGTATTCAATCCCGATGTCTTGAGAAATATGGAAGACGATCTGCCTACTATTAGACAATGGGTCCGTGCTAATAATATTTGTTCTCAATGTAAAAAACTCCAGACTTATTTGTTTTGCCTTATCCAAAAAATTATTTTTATTTAGCTTTGTGTTAAAATATCACACTTGTTGTTATCCAGATAGTACTTGCAATTGTGAAGTTATGGAGTAGGGGAGTAGCTTTAATTATCTTAGATGCCCGATTACTTGCTATCTTGGAGCTTCATATCATTCGTCTTAGTCAATAAAGTTAAATATCAGAAAATATTATTTTTTATGCCAGTTTTATCCTCCTCTTATGTTCTTCGATTTCTTTATTTCTCCTTAATTAATTCTTGGATTCAGTATGGTATAACTTGTTTTGGTGGAACATATCTAAATAACCTTAAGCCTGTTATTTTGCTTCAAAAATTATTTATTAGGATTGTCTTATGTAAACCTCGTCAGACACCCTCTTTTCTTCGATTACATGATTATGCTACTTAGGCATCTTTATGTTTACAAAGCTCTTCATATTTTTTATATCAGAAATAAGAATGCGGGTGGTATTCAATGTAGTCAATGTTGGGATAAAGCGGAGTATTATCAGACCTCCTCAAGCCAATTCTACTAAGTTTCAGAAATTTTATCCCTTTTTAGCTCTTAATGTTACAACTTTTTGCTTCAATCATTTAAAAGAATTATTACCTATCGTTCCTTTTTTAGGGCTATCAAAGATTGGTTATTTACTTATAATTCAGTTGAAATTGATAATTTTTTCATTATTGATAGCTAATTATTTACCTGCTTTAATTGCCATCATTACCCTTTATATTGTATATGATTATCTTTCTAAATGTTATGTTGCAGTGATTTATTGCAATTGTTTTATTTGCAACTATGTTTATGTCATTTGATGCTACTACAATTGCCGTGTTTATCAATCTCCTTCTTTAAGGCTATTTGTTAGGAGTGGGTATTTATGGACTTTGTAATCTTCTTTCTTTGAATATCGTGCTATCAATTTCATTAAAAATTTTCCTATCCAAAATTAGTCTTATAATAAAAACAATTATCAGTTTTAGTGTCCAAACGCAGTTCCCAATAAATAAATTTATGGTCACTATCCGAGTCAGTATCCAGGATTTTCAAAGTTATACTATATTCATAAATAATAAAGATTAAAATAGATATAAGTCAGGATTGCCTATCCCAGACAGACAAAGGAAAGACCGCACTATTTATTGTTATATACAAATAAATTATTATCGAGGCATAAATCAATTACCCTTTATCCTTGCTTGTCGATGAAGGAATAACCCCACACTTCAACTCTGGAATTTAAATCTCCCAATATAATATACCCAGATTAAAGAAAACTAATATTGTTAATTTCTTCAATCTGACTTTCAGTCTTATCATAAGGAAGAAAGTAAATCGAAGAAACTATTAATATTGAACAAACAAATTAGAGATAAAAAGGATCAAATAAAATAATAAGTTTTAAAATGAAACGTAAGCTGAATATTGCAAATAATGATATCTGCCTTCTTTGATTTAGAGCCAAATTGATTAAATGCAAAAGGAGGTTCCAGAACCGTGCCATCAGAGCTATACGGCTGCTGGATACAACTAAAATCAATACAATGATCATTTGCCGTATAAATGACAATACTGCGCTAGGATAAAGCTTTATTAGTGATGACTTAAAAGCATGAATAGGCTTTGAATAGGTATTGAAAATGAATAGGCCTTTTGTAACAGCTAATAAGAAAACATTCAGTTCTTTGGAGAGATATTGGGTTTAATGTTGGGAAAGGAAAATGTATAATATATTGAAAACGACACTTGATAACTTATGAGCAAGAGCGTTGATTGACTTCTAGTCAAAAGTACTTTTAAAACGAGCTCGTTTGTAGGTATTTTTGCACGATTTTTATTGTTTTGAATAGAAACCGTACAATAAAAAATTATATGTTCTGTCATCTTATACATGATATCATTCATTTTTCAATGAATCATTGCATATTAATACCTATCAATTTAATATTATCTGAGATAATTATTTTATGCGATTTGTTTTTGAGTTTTTGTAAAGAAAAAGGTTTGAAAACCTGATGGCCTATTTTGCTCAAAATCGATAGGTCTTTTTAAGTTGGCGAATTGAAATTATCCAAGAAAATTTCATTTGAATTCCTCAGTTCAGTTGAGAAATAATGTGTGCACAGACTTTCACGCAGACGGGTGCGGGCATGATTTCAGGAAAGGTTGATTTAAGCTTAGGGATGCCCCAAATCTGTAATTGCATCAGTATCTGAGAATCGGATTTTTGACCAACTGACCGAACTAGGTTCCTCTGCCGACTCAAGAACATTTCAAATACCATAAGGCATAAGAAGCTAAAATCTGGTAGGTATTCAGTTCTTACCCCAAAAGGGTGCATGAATATCTAAGGACGGGAAGTGTTCCTGAGGGAGGGGGGTGCTATCCCCGAGTTGGGTTCCTCTGTCCGGTTAAAAATACCCAATAAGAGTCCAGTATTCAGCTTCACTATTATTGTTAAAATTTTCTCTATTGAAGCGAAGCTCAGTATTTGACTCTTCTTGGGAAGTTTTCCTGAGGGGATGTGCTATCCTCGATTTGGGTTCCTCCCTCCGGCTAAAAATACCTAATTAGAGTCCAGTATTTAGCTTCACTATTAATATTAAAATTTTCTCTATTGAAGCGAAACTAAATTTTGGGCTCATCCAGGGAAGTTTTCCTGAGGGGTGTGATATCCCCGAGTTGGGCTCCTTTCTCCTTCAAAAAATAGCCAATAAGAATCCAGTATTCAGCTTCACTATTATTATTAAAATTTTCTCTATTGAAGCGAAGCTCAGTATTTGACTCTTCCTGGGAAGTTTTCCTGAAGGGGTGTGCTATCCCCGAGTTGGGTTCCTCTCTCCGGCTAAAAATACCTAATAAGAGACCAGTATTCAGATTCACTATTATTATCAAAATTTTCTCTATTGAAGCGAAGATCAATATTGGACTCTTCCTGGAAAGTTTTCCTGAGGGGGTGTCCTATCCCCGATTTGGGTTCCTTTCTCCGGCTAAAAGTACCCAATAAGAGTCCAGTATCTAGCTTCACTATTATTATTAAATTTTTCTCTAATGAAGCGAAGCTCAATATTGGGCTCTTCTTGGGAAGTTTTCCTGAGGGGTGTGTTATCCCCGAGTTGGGTTCCTCTCTCCGGTTAAAAATACCTAATAAGAATCCTGTATTCAGCTTCATTATTATTAAAAAAGTTTTCTCTATTGAAGCCAAGCTCAATATTTGACTCTTCCTGCGAAGTTTTCTTGAGGGGGTTTGGTATCCCCGAGTTGGGTTCCTGTCTCCGGCTAAAAATACCTAATAAGAGTCCAGTATTTAGCTTCACTATTATTATTAAAAATTTCTCCATTGAAGCCAAGCTCAATATTTGACTCTTCCTGGCTAGTTTTTCTGAGGGGTGTGTGCTATCCCTGAGTTGGGTTCCTATCGTCGGCTAAAAATAGCCAATAAGAGTCCAGTATTCAGATTCACTATTATTATTATTAAAATTTTCTCCATTGAAGCGAAGCTCAATATTTGACTCTTCCTGGGATGTTTTCCTGAGGGGGGTTTGCTATCCCCGAGTTGGGTTCCTGTCTCCGGCTGAAAATACCCAATAAGTATCCAGTATTCAGCTTCACTGTTATTATTAAAATTTTCTCTATAGAAGCGAAGTTAAATATTGGACTTTTTTTAAATTATCTTACAGCAAAGACTATTGAAATTACCATTGTTTTGAACAAACCATCGCCCAGCTAAAAGGGCTGGCAGAGATTTGAAAAATGAGTACATTCTATGCTGAGTCCATAACGAGCATATACGATTGAATACATGCACAGTTGATTTTTCAACTGGTTATAAGCTAGTTTATATATTAAAAGCTCCAGTGATCCATGTATGCTGTTAAATGCATTGGCAGCAGCGATTCTGACTCCGTAAAACGCCTCTTATAGTGGGTTCTGTGAGTGTGATCTACGAAATCTTTTGGTGAGAAGCTGTTTCATGGTTCAAAAAAGCTTAAGCTCCGTGTTTTCTAGTAGAAAACAGCTTAATAAAGAAATGTTATAGAAGTCTTTTCAGTGTGGACGATAATATTGTTATTTGTTTGCAGGGATCTTCAAATATGTAGGCTTGTCACAATCCAATTGTCTCATGTTTCACCCCCACCGTCACAAATCTTTATCTTTCTATACAGGGATCCCAGGAAAATCCATAAGCACCCCAATAACTTTGTAAGAAAAGGTCCATGAGTGTACACGTTAGGCAAATCTATTGTAAAGTGACCATGCTGGATAGAATGAAAATGATTGCAACACCCCCAGTGAAGAGTTGAAGAAGTCAGGAACACAAACGCAATAGATATAAGGAAAATATAAATTACAATGTGGTAGAGGATTGTCTAATGAGTAGTGCTTGACGCAAGGAACGCACCAAACGCGTATATGGAGAGCAATAAATACCAGTTAAAACATGTATCATTAAGAACTGCAACACGATGACACCTGTTATACTAGTTAAATGATGCGATAATATTCCTTTTTGGAAAGCAATAAATACCAGTTAAAACATGTATCATTAAGAACTGCAACACGATGACACCTGCTATACTAGTTAAATGATGCGATAATATTCCTTTTGGAACTCTAACGTGCATTGTTGCTGACAGAGAGCATTTTTAACAGGTTGCATATTAGATTTCTGTGAATGTTAAAGGACAGAAATTCGCTAATGACCATTTTGGGCCAAATAAAATATCCTATGTAATAGCTTTATTGTTAAATCCTACTCATTAGGCAATACTCTATAACTTTATAATTGTTTTTTAAGTCTATCCCGCTTTGTTGCCCTGTTCGTTATTCTAACTGTTAATATAGATGCGTTGCAAACATTTTTATTCGATCGGGCATGGTCACTTTACTATACAGAGATCTAACGTGTACACGTATGGTCCTTTCCTTACAAAATTATTGGGAATACTTACAGACTTTCCTGGGAATCTTGTATGTATTGTACATAAAGTAAAAATATAGTCAAGTGATCTAAAACGAACTTTGACTCTTAAAAGATGCATTTCTAAAATATTTTACCTGTATTTACTTTGTATTAATGGTTTTTGACTCAATGTTGAACTTTTACGTTTGTTTACTGGACTTTATTTGCTTCCAATATTTTGACAATATTTTCCAAGCCAACTTAAACTTCTAGGTCGTCGTTGAAATCGAAAACTTGTCTTTATGTTCTTATATAATAAAACCACAGAAGAATGGGGAAATAAACCTGAATGTAAGCGAAATACTCGTATATTTTAGTTAATGAGATGAAAAATAATTTATTATTCTGAGTGGAATAATCTTAACTAATTTACAAATATGGAAGATAATATAATTCCTTGCTGCATTAGAGTAATTTAAATTATATTTTTATTCTTATTTATTTCCATATAATTTTTAAAACCTCGTAATTTACTTATTTTTAAATAATATTTCAATTGAGTGTGAACTCTAATAGTTTGTACATAAAGTAAATTAAATTAAAAGGAGAACTTTGAAAAGGCATGTTTTAAACAAACAGATACACGGACACACAGACATATTCTTTATTATTATAGATTAACTGGTTTTAACGACAGAAAAAATCCTACTTCGTCCAGAATAATGTTAAAAGAGCACGGGACATAAAAATCTATAAAAAAAAATTTCTGTGTTCTGGGTATTAAAAATTTTATAGCGCTTTTAAAATCAAATAATACAAACATCATGTTTCTACGATGATTACATTAGCTGATATAACAATTTTTATGTTGTACTATCTATGTGGTTGAAAGGTGAGAACTCAATTTTAAATCCATTTATATATTTCGAAATGGCTTTTTTAATGATGTGTATATATCTAAAATTTCATATATAAAATTTTGTACAGAGGCTCTCTATTCTATTTTTAAGAAAGTATCTTCAGAATCTTTGATTTTGCGAAAAATTTTGAAAATATTTTCTTCAAAGCCAATATCACGCTTGAAAAATGACTTTTTTTACTTTTAAAATTATTAAAAATTACGCAAATAATTATGCAAGTTGAACAATTGGTTTAGTAGTTACATCAAAAATTAAATATGTTCAAAATTTAAAATTAAAAAAAAAAATTCAAAATATTTAAAAAATTTTTCTTCTGTAAATAATTTTTATACAGATATATATTTCAGAAAAATATTTATTACAAAATATACATAAATGCAAAAAGTTAAAATTTTGTGTCCCTGATCCCCTTAAAAGAATAATGCTGACGCAATCCTGGAAAATGCCCGTTGTCATTCCTTAAAAATTTGATGTGGAGGAGTATATGACTTTCCTTATATAATGCAAATAGTTTACTTCTTTCATAGTGAAAAAAGCTCCAAATTCATGAATTTGGAGTCACTTTCGTTAATTTTGCGCCAATTTTGCAATTTTGACCGAATTTTCGTTAATCTAGTGCGAAATATCTTCAAGTTGGCGACCTTTTGCTAAATTAGTTTCCAAGTTCGCCAAATCTATCGCCAACCGTCTTAGACAAACGAAGAGAATAGCTATATAAATGACTATATAAAGACTATTGGAGAATTGTTAGATGTCAAAATATAAAACTATTGCCCAAAGTATCTTCTCTTGTAAATGGAGCGATCTAGATTCACACGAATGATGTTCACAAATGTATCGTATTTTATCACACAGGAAAAGTGAAGTGTTGGCGACGTTCCGTTAAATTTCTCGCCAAGCGTGACTGACGGACGGAGAAATGGGTTATTTTTATAGTCTATTCTTATGTTCTTTTCAAGATATTCAATTTTCATCAATTAGTCGTCATTTTCATTGATTTAGTGTCATTTTTATCAATTCCGTAACATTTTTATCCATTTGGCGACATTTTCATCGATTTGGCAACCTTTAAAATAACCTAGCCAAGTTGACGATATAAAACCAAATTTGTTGCCAAAATTTCGCCAGGAGTTATGAACGGAGATCTAGGTTACTCTTGCAGAAGTTAAACTACTAATGGGGTCCAAATATAAAATTATCACCAAAAATATATTCTCACGTGAATGGAACGAGCTAGATCCACGAAAATAACAAATTTCTTGCATAATATTATATATTAAAACTGAATATATTTCGCAATAGTTAATACTTCTTTTAATTTTGTGTAATTTTATGATAAATTTATTTGAAAAAATACGCTATATCTCAAGAAAGGTTCATACTAGCCTTCTACAATTTGCGTCAATCGTTTTCTAATAAAAAATTACATCAGAAATGATTTGTAGTAAAAGTATTGATTTTTCGATGATTTTTCAAAATTTCATTTTAAAATTTGGGGGGTTCTGAACATTCGATTACGTTTAAAAACAATAGGCTTCCAGTGTTCACGGATTGTAATTTTTATACCAAATTTTTTTCAAATTGCTTTATTCCTTTGTGAGATATCGTCTCCATAGACACACACACACACACACACACATTACATCCCGGCCGTCTAAATTGCTGCTCTAAGTCCTAGGATAAGCTGGACGGTCTGGGCTTTCGACAAACATTACCTCAAAAACGCCTGATTCGTGTTCAAGGATGCTTGAAACGTGCTCTCCCGTCGAAAACTCGAATTCGAATTTTCGACCACATCACGATACTTTCCTTATACGTAATACTATGTATATAAGGAAAGTAATAATAGAAAGTAAATCAATAGAGGATACAATCAAAAGGGAAAAATAGAACAGTTAAAAAAAAAGAAGTATCTATAGTTATGAAAAAAGTCATAAAACCACACCACGGAAAAAATCTGATAAGGGCAGTATATAACTTTCCTTGCAGACTCATATTCACTTTCTCTTTATTTCTTCAATAATTCATTATATTGAGTTTAATGGCACAAAATAACACCCAAAATTATTTAAAATGACACTGAATGTGCACTTTTAATTCAATTTTCGTTCTCATTTGGTAACTTGATTTATTTTCCGAGGTGACGTAGCGAAAATGCGAAAAATCTAAAATATCTCGAGAACGGTTAGTCCTAGTGCAATGGGGTTGGTCTTATTCTTTTCTTCTTTAAAAATTACATATAAAACAAGCATTTAATGGATATATTTGTGCATACGTAGTTTTTTATTTCAGATTTTGACGATTTTTAAAGGCCATTTTGCAAAAACAGGCAGGTTATTTTTTTCCGAATTATACCAAAATCTAATCAGCACCAAGGTGGCCTACAGGCGACTTATATACAGAATTTTGTGAAATTCGGTTCATTAGTTTTCAGCTAGATTGAATACAGTCTTTTGGGGCCATTTCGCAAAAAAAGGCGGGTTCCTTTATCCCGAATCGTACCCAAAACTAATCAGCACCAAATTCGCTTACAAGTAACTTACCTACCAAATTTTATGAAATTCGGTCAATTATTTTTTTAGTTAGAGTGGATACAAAATCTGCTCAGATAGACAGACAGACACACAGACAGACAGACACACAGACAGACACACAGACAGACACACAGACAGACACACAGACACACACAGAGACGTCACTCTAAAAATAGTTTTTTCGTATTCAAGAGGTCTCGAAACGTGTAGATCCGTCGAAAACTCGAGTTTCGATTTTCGTCATGATTCCAATACTTTCCCTATACATTACCATGTATTGCAGGGAAAGTAAAAAGGCGGGTTATTTTATCCCGAATCGTACCAAAAACTAATCATCACCAGGGTCGCACACAAGTGACTTACCCATCAAATTTTATGAAATTTGGTCTGTTAGTTTTTGAGTTAGATTAGATACATACATTGCACAGACACATAGATAGACAGACAGACACACACACACATACAGACGTCACGCTAAAAATAAAATTTTTGTATTCTAGAGGTCCCAAAACGTGTAGATAGATCAGTCGAAAACTCAAGTTCCGATTTTCGGTATGATTCCAATACTTTCCCTATGCATTACCATGTGTTGCAGGGAAAGTACAAGGTGTAATTACATATAAAGGAAATACCCAGACGAAGAAGGTTGGTTTTTAAGGTTTCTTTTCTAATACATGCTAATGTATAGACATAGCCAACAAATTGGAATCGTGTCGAAAATTGGAACTCGAGTTTTGACTGATCCACACGTTTCGAGCACTGTAGAACCTGACAAAACCATTTTTAGCATGACGACTGTGTGCACGCCTATCTTCCTGTTGCAGGTGTGATTGTGCATCTATACAATGCATATATCCACCCTAGCTCAAAAGTTATTCGACGAAATTTAATAAAATTTGGTTGGTAAGTCGCTTATGAGTTACCCTGCTGCTTATTAGATTTTGATATCATTCCAAAAAATAAAACCTGCCTTTCTTGACGAAATGGCCTGCAAAAATCATCAAAATATGATATAAAATTCAAAATATGCTGAAATGTATTAATTAAAGGCTTGGTACAGGCGTAATTTTTGACGGCGCCAAATGTAAACAAAAATTGAATTAAAGATGCAAATTCGGAGTAATTTTAAATAAGTGTCCATGTCAGATTGTGAAATTAAATTCATTTTAAAGCATGAAGAAAAGAAAGGTGGAAATGAATTTGAGTTTATACGGGAGGTCATGTGATGTCCACATTTGATTTTTTCTTTGAAACCGGACCATACTTTCTATTAACTGCTTTTGGTGTAACTAATGAATGTATTTTTATTTTTAGATTATTTTATATAGCACTTTTATATCTGACACTGAGCGAAACTTTTATATCTTTCTCTTTTGAGAACTTAAACTCTGAAACGAAACTGTTTCGGTAATCATATTCGATAAGTTATTATTGTTCTCCTGATATGGATTTAAACCTTGACTTTTAATTGTTTAATAGAGTTTCAAGATAATTTTTCCTCGATACAAAATTTATTATCAATATGCAACAGATAATACTTGACACGCGAGAGTGATAAGTGCTATCTTCATTTTGCGACGTCTGTATCCCCATCATTTTGAAACAGATGTCAGTGCAATTTAGTTTTCCATTAGAAATGACATCGTGAATGCTAAAGCGCGTTTTGCAATAAATATGTGAATTTTACTACTTATTGTACAGAAATAGGATGCATAATATTAATAGCTCCTGACTTTTAATAATCGTTTTATAAGTTTTATGTTTTTCATTTGCAATGGCAGAACAAGATATCAATTTCGCATTCAAATTTTACAATTATGAATGGACAATAAATAATATAAATATGCTGTCAAAGTTTATCGAAAGTCCTCCGTTTTTCTTAGGAATTACAAACAATGACAAGTGGAGTATATGTTTGAGACTAACTACTGAGGGAAAATTAGAAGTTGAAATTAATATTGTGTCTTCTAACCCGAAGCTCATCAAAGATAACTTTTATACTTTATCCATAATTGACAAAGATGGAAATGTGTTGACATCAGAATATGGATCAATTTTTGAAGTTCAAAATTTCACAACTATAGAAGAAAAAGATATTCCCTTTTCGATTTCTTATTTGCCTGAAGAAAAAACAAGAGTTTTGGATCCCATTATAGATACTTCTACGTCTAAGTGCAAGCTCAAAGATGATTGTTTACAGTCTTTCGAGGGAATCAAAACACACTCTTATTGCGATAATCAAGTACTTGATGAAAGTAAGAAAGGTGATGTGTTAACAGAAGATAAAAGTCTGAAATACGAGTTTTATAACCAAAGAGACATTTGGAAAGTTCACAACAAAAGGTATGGTACCAATATTTTACATAAAAATATAAAATGTAAAGATATCCATAAAATTTTTGACGAATATGATGATAATTCTAATTCAGATTCAGATGGCAAACCTAAATGTGCCGTAGATACTGATGATAAAACTTGTTATACTAAAATTGAAGAAAAGGATAAAGATTTAGAAAATGAAAGTAAAGCTACATATTTTGATAAAAATAAAGAAAGACATAATGGTATTGAAAAAGGTCTAGACGATGAGAATAAGTCGAATAGTGATATAAAATTTGAAGATAATCCATTGATAAATCATGATTTTAAGAATGAAGGAAACAGTAGAGACTTTAGTTTAAAAGATAACCAAGAAACATTGAAAACTGTTGAAATGGACTCTAAACCATCTACATTCTCTGAAAAAAATATAATCCAACCTACTGAATGGATATTTAAAAGCAAACCCACGTTTGGAAAAGAAACAGTATTATGTGCAAGCAACCAATCTAAACACAAAGAAGCAGATTTCAAGTCAATTACTAATGCCAAAATTTTCACCGAAAAAATTATCTTTGAAAAAATTGATAGATTGATTGACTTATGTAAAAACTCACTTATTTTACGTTGTGAATTAGGATTGAAATCGCGGGATTTTCCGATACATCTTGACAACGTTTTTCATTTCCAAACTGGGAATATGCCACAGAACAGTTCAATTCCAGAAAGTAAAGCAATTCTTTCTCGAGATTTAGAAAGATTATTTTTAGAAAACCTACCAGATTCAGATATTTCCTCTCAAGTAAATCACAACAAGTTCAAGGTAGACAGAGCGCTTCTTTATTGCCGATGTCCTACTCTTTTGGAAATTTTTAAAGAACACGAGCAAGATTCAGACAGCAGCCACGTTACAATTTCTTGTAGTAATTCTCAAAATGTTGACTTTCGTGTCAAATATTTTTATCCAAACCGCTGTACACGTAAATCTTTGAGTTTTAACTGTAAAACTAATCTGTTAGACACTGATAATACGACATACCCCGACCTAACCAATAAGAGCTACCAACTTATTTCTGATCCTAAAACTAATCTGTTAGACACTGATAATACGACACACCCCGACCTAACCAATAAGAGCTACCAACTTATTTCTGATCCTAAAACTGAACAACGTTCAGATTATTTTAATGGTGAGAAGAAAATTCCTGATTTTAAAAGTAAAATTCCCAGATTGATTCCTAGAAACAATAAATTCGAGAGACAAGTTTTGGTTACACCCATTTTGGGAAAATTAAATTCTACAACACATTCAAACGTTAAGAAACAAAATTCTGATTTAAAAAGTAAAATTCCCAGATGTAATTTTTGGAAGAAAACTGATAATTTTGCATTGGGAACACACGATTCTGCCGTTAGCAGTTTTACTCAGAGTCTGAATGAGACAACTCCTATTCTCTATGAAAGTCCAGATGCAGGTAATTGTTACAAAGGGACAGACATTTACAACGCAAATGATTATACAAACCTAATCGCTTCTTCAAAAAAGGAATCTTATGTACATACAGATGTTCTTTCAAGTAATGCTGAAGTGGACAATTCATTCTGCGAAAATCCTTCAAAAATAGATTTTGAGAACGAGAATGTTGAAATATGCTGTAAACCAGAGGAATTGGATTTGTCTAAAAGTAAAGTTCCTTTTCAGTCTCCCGTTTCTCCAGTATATAAATCTCTTACACTACAGAAACGTGACGAATTTTTGTCATCCTTGAACTCTGATACAGAAAATGTAGGTTTAAATAAATCTTGTGGCGGCATTCCTGGATTTTATAATTGTAAGCATCTTCTAAAGGATGAAACAAATGCATATGAATGCAGTACACAAATTGATTCTGCAAACAGTTCTGCAAAAATTGATCATTTTATTCTATCTAATGAATATAGTAATGAAATTCCATCTTGCAATGAGAATGGATTTGATTGTGCGATGTCAGAAATTTCAGAACACGACAGGCATTTCTCAAATAAATCACATGCCATTTCAATTAATACAAATGTGGCAACATCATTTGATGACTACTCTCTTGAAACAAATCTAGAGAATGACAGTGAGAAAATTTCTAGTAAATCAGAAATAAATTCTCGTTCTGATTCTGATTTAGCGTACCCTAAACAAAGGTTTTCCGACTTGTGTGAAGAGCAAAAAGAGAATGAGAAAGAAGAAACGCAGCCTTCGTTTGCTGAAATGCCGCAAGTCAAAACTGAATCCACTTATCCGAAGTCTTTATTAAAATGTGAACTAGATGATTGCATCGGGTCGCCAATGAAATCGGTTCTGCATTCCAACGGCTTCCACGTAGATGATATGAACTTTGATAGTTTTCAAACAGGGTTAGATTTACCCGATTCCCAATTCCATCTTACAAGCTCAACAAGTTCTGAAATCTCTGATCATGTTGCTTTTGAAGAGCTTAAAAATGATGGTCATGATGAAAGAAGCAAAAGAGAAAACATAACTGTAAGAACAATGAGTTGTGAGAAAATAACTCATACGGAATCTTTTATCCTTGATGAAAACCAATCTTTAGATTCCGTATCAGATATAGAAGAAAATAATATTAAATATGAAAAAACTGTTTCCTATATACAAGACGACATGCGTTCTGCTAATCATAGAAATATAAAATACACAAGATATTCTGACACATCTGATTTAGATACAGAATATTTGCGATCAGAAAATTTTCAAGATGAGCTGAATGCAATAAAAATACCAATTTCTGATTCAGACGAAACAGAATTACATTCCAGTATGTCCGGGATTGCAAAACTTAATGATATAGATCCACACGCATTGTACTGGATTTTACGCTATATATATTCTGGACGATTAGATTTACATAATGAATTTCTATTTAAGTTCACATGTTTTCGTATTTATAAAATAGCTCTGAAACTGAAAATGAAGGAACTAAGTGATTTTTTAGCTCCCGTAACAATGCGAGTTGAAAGTAGAATCAATGTTGAAAAGTTTTCATTTTGCCAAAAAATTGAGAACTACTGTAACTTCATGCCATGTTATAGTTCTGTCTTTACTATTGGAGAACGAAAAACGTGGTATCTCACAACAATTACTCGTAAAAATATGATAGTCTGCAGTCTTATGAGTGCAAACTATTCACATACAAATATTCAGTACACTTTAACCTTAACAGTTTTAAACGGGACTAAAAAATTTACCTTTAAATCTATTACACAAATGCACCATAATTCATGTCTTCTACCAGATACGAGTTTTGACTTGAGTAAAGTATGCAATGACATTGAAATTCAGACCATTGACTTTTTAATTGTTCAATGTGATTTGGTTCTGGAACATGATTACTCGACTGAGGAAAGCGAAACTATCTATCCACTTTCAAATTCAAAAATATCTCCTGTCCATCTGTCTAGAGATATACATTCTCTGCTTATAAGTAAAAAGTTCAGTGACGCTTGTTTGCGTGTTGGACATCAGAGATTTGAAGTGCACAAATTTATCTTGTCGGCAAGATCAACCGTGTTTGCCTCACTGCTGAAAGATACTGATAGAAACATTATTGACATAGATGACATAGAAAGCTCCACATTAGAAAATTTGCTGCTTTTCATCTATACTGGCGAGGTGCATAATTCCTGTAAGGGAGTTCAATTGTACCAGGCTGCCTCCCGATTTAATCTCAAAGACCTTCAAAATCTATGTAGACAAAATGCAATAGAACACCTGCACGAGGCTGATGTATGCAAAATTCTGATCTGGGCTATAATCTACGAAGATAGGCTAATGGAGCTCGCTGCACGAGATTACGTGTGTAGAAATTCATTTGTTGTATTCCTACGTGACAGTGGTCAAGAATTTCTGAAAAACCATTCTGAAATAGCGGAGAGTATACTTCTTAGCCTATCGCGTACATATACAACCATGTCAGTAGACAATAAGGAAGCATAAAGCAAATTAATACAGGTGACTTTTTTTAGTTATTTTGATAAACTTTTAAATAGAAAATATATGCAAATATACCGCACTAAATTATTTTTCTCAAATCTTATTTAAATAAAGCAAATGAATACAATTTTTTTGTTGTTTTAGAAATAGTAATTTTGGCATTTTAAATGGAGTTAGATATAAGTAAATATACTACATTAAATCATTTTCTGTGAATCTTATTTGAAGTCTTCAAACAAGAAATGATTTACAGTTTAGTATTACATTTTGAGAGATTCCCCCATAACGGTAAAATAGTTTTATTAGTTGCTAAATGAATGGAACGTTAGTTACATATATGGATGATATATTAAGAAGTTATATTAAGAAGTCAGTTATCGTTAGATGCACAGGTTTCTTCTTAAATATTGAATGACTAAATATCTCTTGGATAATTGGTCGCAGACCTATGGTTTAAGAGATATTTCAATTAAGATAAACTTTTAGATTAGGACAATTTGGGTTATGTGGCATGTTTTAGTAAGAATATATAAAATGTAACTTTTTATACGGGACCTCTACGAAAGAAGTTCCAATTAGCAAATTGCGCCATTTTTTTAAAAATCTTTTGGAAAAAAATGTTGTTTTCTAATGCGAAATTGGTCGTGATGAACCTGTGTCAAAGTTATAAGATTTAAACTGATTTGACCCGATCAAAAGAAACGGCGTAAACATATATTTCAGGGGTCGTACAAAAATTCAATTTCATTAGATAAAAATTCTATTAAAAAACTTACTTTACCTTATCTTTAGCAAAAGTACTCATCTTTAGCAAACGTTTTAGTCAGACATAATTATCCGACGAAAACTTAATGATATGATATCTCGAGTAATTTTGATCGTATGAAAATATAATTTCTTGTCTGTCTAATTGGACTATGAAAATTATTTTTATAATTGAAAACTTTTTCTAGGGGAACCGTATAAAATGTTACATTTTGTACTTTTTACTAATAGGAATCATATGATCAAAATTTGCATGAGATGATAGTCCACCATAGACAAACCATTTCTTAAATTGGAACCATGTGTCTACGACCAAGAGATATTTAGAGATTAGAGATTTCAAGAGATATTTAGTCCTGTGACCTTTCTAAAATACCCTGTGAAGCCATATTTGCATATACAAGATGCTTTCAACGCATCTTAAATGTACGTTGCCAAATTAAAATTACAGAAATTACAAGTACAGCTCATACAGAATTAAAACTACAAAAGAAAAAAAAATTATAATCTAATACAGAAATTTCAATAAAGCTTTGCCTTCTATTTTTAAATTCTTATTATAGTGAAACCGATATTATATAATTTTAAGGATTCTAAACGCTTCGAAATATGAACTTTCGCAGTACTTTTTCAAAGTTTTCTTAAACCACCTCATTTCACAAAACAACACTTTAATTTAAGAAAACAAGCTTTCGAATATGCTCAGGATCTACTTTCTTATGTCACAAATTAAACCAAAGGTGCTGAAGAGTCGGAAAATTGCTGACGGCGGAATAAATTGTATATGATTGGATATGAGTTATATATTCGAAAATATGTACATTTCTAAAAACAGCTGGCATTAATATACAAGTGTTGAACATCCTGTTATATTATATAATAAACTAAATAATAAAATAAAAATAAAAGGATAACAATTACTTTATAAGCAGTGTGTTGTTTTGTGTGCATATTTCTTGGAATGAAACTTTATTTTTATGTGCTAATTTCAAACTAACCATATGGTTTTAAATATGGATGGGCAAATAACATTTTTTTAAATTCTAATATCAGTTTCGAATATTAACCTAATCTCGAATATTCGAATACCTTGTATATTCGAATATCCCGAATAGCTATTTTAAACTAATAATAAATAATATTTACATTTATTAAAAATTATTTATTAATTATTAGTAAATAAATTAATAAAGTAAAATTAAAGTATAATAGAATCACATTAATTTAGAAATGAAAAATTTAATTTTACATTTTAATTATTTTATAGTAGCTTTTTATTTTAGGTACTCTTTTAATTACAATAATTGAATAATTGTAAAGACTTCTCACTTATAGCAGAGTTTAATTTAAGAAAATAAGCGTTCGAATATGTGCAGAATCTAGTCTGTTTCTTAAATTTTTGTCACAAATTAAACCAAAAGTGAAGAATCGTTTTCAGAAAACTGTTGACGGCCGTGTGACTAAACAAAGATAATTTCTTCGAGCAAAAATTCAGACTGTGCTTTTTCGAGTGGTCAAAAATGTTTTAACTTGGTGGAAGTGAACTTTCTGCTAGGTACTTCCGATTTTCTTCTTCTGGAGTGTAAAGATTGCATCACCAAAGAGGGCAATATTTGGCGCTCCTTGACCACCTTTTGGGTTAGTAGTGAAAAGGACTACAAGCGGCTACGGAGAAATTACAACTTTTGATCCTTGTCTAACGCACATTCTTGTGAGCAACACACCGTTGTAATGGGAAGGAACTTTTGACGAAATTATGAGCTAAGCGCTCCGCTGATAATGTGTGTGTTCTTTAATGCAAGTGTAAATATAAAAATATTCTCAATTTATAGCCATTCAAAAATAATTTTGAACATGTAGTTGTTAAAATAATGAAATTTATTAATATATTATACTTATGTATTTATTTATTTAAAAATTCCATTACAAAATATTTTTCATAAATAAACAGTATGTAATTTATAATAAATAAATATTAATTAAAATTCTTAAAGAATAATTATATTAAATTTTAATGCTTAAAAGTTTAATACATTGAAAGTATATTTTAAAGATATTTCAATTTATTTCAATTTTAAAATTTAGTTTTATACGTTCAAACATAGTCGAAAAGTTATGATATTGTTCACTGAATCAAGAAAGAAGTGTCATTATAACACCCCATTTGTTGAACAATTATACTAGTTCTTCATAGGGTTCATTTTACTAAACAATATCCTGCATTGTTGTAATCCTCACATTCGACCGTCGACTCCCCTCCCTCTTCTAATTACTGGCAAATTACTCCAATACGCTATGCCTATGCTTGAGAATGAAACTATGGTGCTTTTTCTAATTTACGTTGTGATTTAATTATTTATTTAAACTATTAATTTCATTAAACTATTAATAAATTTAAATATCTGTACCATATAAGATAACTATTTAGGCGATAAAAGAAAATGTATTTTTTATACTACAAAAATTAAATTATTAATAGTACTTTTGAAACATTGACGTTATTAAACATTGACATTTGTTTTTAAAAATTTAAAATAAAGCAATTTTTAAATAAATATTTCTGACTAAAATATTTATTTTCTTATAATTAAAATGCTACTCAAACATTCCTTTCTTTCTTTAAAAACAATTAACTGGAGTTTTTTTCTCCAAATTTTGCAAAATAAAATATGAAAAATCTGTTCCCTAATCCACATAATTACAATAATAGTATGTTACCCTTTATTTTAAAAGGCATGAAAAATATTTAGATTGATACCAGCTTAAAAATACCCCTCGAGGAGATAATGATGTCACGAATACAGAAATTGTATCGCGGCTATTTTTTACTATAATGATTAAAACTGTTGAGTTTTGCAATCATTGAGCCATAATAATCCCTTTTATGCATAATTATGCCAAATTTTGTCCGATGCTAACTTCTAAAGAAAATAGAAAATTTTGACGTTTTAGCTCCAATTTCAAGAAATTTTATCTAGTTCTTGAATTTTCGTCAACAGAGCAGGATAAAACGGCTCGTTAAAATCCATTGATACTTGCGCCAGCTAGCATGTACACAAGATATCGGCAACAGATAGACAAGCAAATATTTGACAAATATTTGATAGACAGAAGGACATCAGTCTAAAAATAGTCAAAACGAGTTTAGGAAGTCCTAAAATATATAATGGCATCAAAATATCGAAATCGAAAAATTTCGTGGAAACCATATTTTATACTACACTCTTTTGAAAAAAAAAAACAAAAACAAAAAAAGAAAACAAAGCACCTTAGAAAATAATCCGATCATCTCGAAATTTCGCATGAAAATTTCTTTATACCAAGTATGCAAATGATTAAATTTGCAAGGCCAATGAGTGTCAACTTCGGTCATAAAGTGCGTTTCTACTGCGAAACCAGCACCCTATAAAACAGGTTAAAAATGTGGACGGTTTACCTTTGCTCGTTATCGGCGTTGCAGTTCCTTGGAGACACAACCAATAATGCCATTACAACTTGGTCGAAGATCTTATAAGAAATTAGACGAGTTTGAACGTGATCGTAGAGTCGGGATGCATGAAGCTGGTTGGCCATACTGAGCAATAGACCGCCACCTGCACCGAACGGACACTGCTGTGCAAAGGTACTGGCAGCAAATGTTGCTGCAAGGCATCGGAAGAATAAAGGCTCTGGAAGGCCAAGGTGCACGAATGAGAGGCAAAGTCGGATGATTGTGCGACAGGCCCGAACATCATTGTCCGCCATCCAATGTGCTATAGCCTCTTTCATACCACCTGTGGTACCTTCCACAAGCTCACGACGCTTGGTTGAGGTGAGGTTACGCTCACGACGGCCTTTAAGACGTCTGCCCATAACCCCACAATATCGGCAGAGTCGTTTGGAGTGGTGTCGTAGCCTATCATCATGGCTGACAGCAGACTGGCATCGCATAGCGTTCAGCGATGAATCACGCTTCAGTCTTTCAGCAGATGGCCATCGGGTACATGTGTGGAGGCGCCAGGGCCAGCGGTCTCAATCAGCCTTTGCTTGACACAGGCATACAGTCATTACCCCTGGTGTGATGGTGTGGGGTGTTATCTCTTACGACAGCTGGTCGCCCCTAGTCATCGTGCGTACAACCTTAAGAGCTCAACGGTATGTTCATGAAATCCTGCGGCCGTTTGCGTTACCCTTCATGGCACGTCATTCTGGGGCTATTTTTCAATAATTTATTGCTACGCCATATACGGCTCGCATATCTGTGGACTGTCTCCGTGCTGTTAATACAGTTTTTTGGACATCAAGGTGACCAGATTTTTCGCTAATAGAGCATGTATGAGACATGCTAGGCCGCCAGATTCGGGCATCCCGAAATGTAGCAGATCTGGAGCAACAATTGATGAATGCCTGGCAAAATGTATCGCAGGATGACATTAGGAAACTTTATCACTCCTTACCTAGATGAATACAAGCATGCATTTCCTCCAAGGGGGGTTTCACCAATTACTGATTTGAAAATTCAACGTGCAATTGCTAACCATTGATGGGTATAGCAGGAAGTGTATCAGATAAATAGCAGGAAGTGGTTAGTCAGATTATCAGTTTCCCGCCAATCTGACATTAGAGGGTGGAGAATGCAGAGCCCATTTTTAATGATAAGAGCTTTCAATTTCGTTCCAGTAGCTCAACGGTAGAGAGTCAACTGGCCAGTTCTGAGATCCAGTATCCGATTCACGGTTGGGGTAGCGTGACCTATTGGAGGAATGGTCATTGCTCGCATCTGCGATGATTGATCTCCTCATTGAAAGCATGAAAAATAGTTGTAAAGTTTGTGTGAAGGTCCGGGGTGGTCACATACTATATTAATGCAAGTTTTGTTTGATTTGTTTGCCTTTAAACATCATTTTGTTAATGACCCAAATGTGACGTCATTATATAACTTACGAAAAGTAAATATTTTTTCATCTTTGTACATAAGTCTCGTTTTCTTTAATGTATGTACACATTTGCTACCTTCATGTACAATTTTGAGTTAATCAAAGCTTTACTTTTCCATTTTTGTTGATTTTACCGTCCGTGCTTAACTTTTGGAATGTAGTGTATGTATGATAGTACTATATTAAGTGTATTATGATTTAATATAAATGTTTTGAATATTGTAAAAGTAATCAAATAGAACTACATAGAATAATTGAATGGGATTTATATAACATTTACATATTTATAAGTAAGAGGCAGCAGAATCAGTAGGTTTTGTGAAGGATTAATTATTAAGCGATGAATATGGATGCTTTTATTGAACTTATTTAAGCATGTTATACAAAATATGGAATGGAACATTGAGAGATGAAAAATATAAACTTTAAGTTCCTGTGTTGATACACAGAAAACGCTAAAACGGGCGAGTTACAAAAAGTTAGGAATCCATCATTAGTGTAGTTATCAGCATCCGTAGACTTGTTTTGAGTATTTTAGCACTCTTCAATACGGAACAGCTGATGTCTGCACTATTAGCATCCGTAGACTTGTTTTGAGTATTTTAGCACTCTTCAATACGGAACAGCTGATGTCTGCACTATCAGCATCCGTAGATTTGTTTTGAGTATTTTAGCACTCTTCAATACGGAACAGCTGATGTCTGCACTATCAGCATCCGTAGACTTGTTTTGAGTATTTTAGCACTCTTCAATACGGAACAGCTGATGTCAGCTGATGTCACTATCAATATGGAAACTAGCCACGCGCCTCTATATTTTAATACTGTGTGTGGTGATAAAACATTTAAAGAGGTTATTTTTGTAAATCAATTTTGTTGATTAAATTATTAATCTTCATTCAAGTTATCGTAAATCGCAAAATTTGTATATTGATGTTACAGCCGCAAAACCCACCATTATTTATTTGCGCGAGTTCCTTAACATAATCATTAAATCAAACACTACACATTTAAATCCACATTTTAACTTTTAAAATGAATTATCATTTATTCACACACCTGTTACTGTTATAATTAAAATTACATCAATTTTAACAAATTCTTAAGGAGGAGAAAAGCACCGTGTCAGACCAGGTCTTTTGAATCTTATTTCAAAGATCAAAAATTGATCTAATATACATCAAGACTGGCACATACCTCTGCATTTCGGGTCTGTAGTTCAGCATGACTGTTTGTTTTTACCGATTCTTTTTCTGACATTTGGAATCAGACTTCGTCTCATTCGTTATATATCAAATGTGTATTATCTAATTTTATAACTAAGATAATCAGATTAAAGTAGAGTATTTTTCATTTTTTTTCAACTTGGTATATAGAGTTTTAATTCACATGTATAAATTTTCATTTCCTTTAGTTATATGATTGAAAACAAATCAAAAACTCTGAAAATTTGGGGAGGACCTTCCCTTCTGCACAAAAAGTTAGAGAGGAAGTGTACCCTTTCTATGCCCATGTCTGTGGGTATCGACAAAGTCTCACCATGCAACTAACTTCAAAATTTAGGAAGCTCAAACTGTGCAAATTTGCAATAACTAATATAGTGGCGGGGCTATCCTGGCTCCACTACTACATGGACTGGTTACCGGCAATTCAGCTCATCTCAAATATAATGTGCACTTTGTACCTCCAATTAAAATTCTTAACATTTGTATAATAGGCCTGGCTTTGTCAGACATTACTGTTACTAACGTGTAAAATGCTACCACTGGAGTCACCTTTGAAAACCAGACTGAGAAAAGAACCCGAAGAAGAAACCTTTCCTATAAAGTGAATCCAGGGTTGCCTGATGCTGAAGGTCAGAAGAGCGTTGTCAGATTTGACGATTTATCGCCAATTTGGCGTCTTTCCGAAGGTTCGAGAAGCACCTCGAAACTACGAATATTCTACAAGATATGAGAGAATTCTAGAGGTATCTACAGAGAGTCTATAAAAGGAGTCATCACTCAGTTGGAGAGCCGTTGACGTGATACGAGTTACATTGAACTGTGATATTCGTCAATATTTTGAGAGTAGTAGCTGCTGTTTTGTGAAACGAAATACATCAATGTTTCGAGAATAGTATCAGTTGTTTTGTGAAATTAGTGGAGCATTTAAGTGCTGTTTTACTGTATATTGTTCCTGTTTTCGCAGTGCTTGTGATTAAACGTGCTAGTTATCCAGAAGTTTGGACTGATTCTTGTATGCTGAGCGTACACCCACGATTCCAGGAGATACATTTGTAGCAAATTGGTGTCAGAAGTGGGACACATTCGTGGAATCAGCAAAATTAGGACCGTTATCTTCCTTTATTCCTGCTGACCTACAGAAGTTCTGTCCACGAATCGATCGGACATTCTCCATCAAAAATGTTGTTTGGCCGGATCTACGACTATCGCATGATGCTCCTTCATCACTTGATGAATATGTGCTCTGCAGGCTCGGTTGTAGGAGGTTCATCGTTTCGCTTGTGAGAGGATCAACATTGCTACCGATAAAAGGAAGACCCGGTATGATACCAAAGCTAATTTAAGACGATTCCAGGAAGGCGACAAAGTGTGACTGTTCAACCCTCGGCGACGATCAGGATTTTCACCGAAACTGCAGCACAACTGGGAAGGACCCTACACCATAATGAAAAGAATAAACATTGTGGTTTATCGAATTCATAAATTGTCTTCAACCAAGTCAAAACTCGTCCATATTGGCAAATTAGCCTCATATTTTGGACTACAGTAGATTGATACTTCTTGGGACGTGGTGTCTTAAGGAGAGGGCAGTGTTATGAACGTGTAAAATGCTATCACTGTCACCTTTGAAAACCAGACTAAGAACACACCCGTACAGGCAACCTTTCCTATGACGGGAATCTAGGGTTGCCAGATGCTGAAGTTCGGATTAGAGTTGCGAGATTTGGTGACTTATCTCTAATTTGGAGACATTTGGCGCCTTTCTGAAGGTTTGAGAAGCACCTCGAAATAACGAATATTCTACGAAATAGAGAATTCTCGAAGTTTCTATAGTGAGTCTATAAAAGGAGTCATCACTCAGTTGAAGAGCAGTTAACTTGATACGAGCTACATTAAACTGTGATATTCGTCAATTCTTTTAGAATAGTAGCAGCTGCTTTGTGAAATGAAATACATCAATGTTTCGAGAATAGCATGTGTTGTTTTGCGAAATTAGTGGAGCAATTAAGTGCTGTTTTACTCTGTATTATTCCTGTTTATTTTATGCTGTAAACAAACGTGTTTGTCATCCATAAGTTGACCTATTCTTGTATTCTGAGCGTACATCCACGATTCCAGAGGATACATTTGTAACATTACACACTTTTTAAAATAATGGCACATATAAGTTACGTATTGTTGTTCTGAACTTAAAAGCCTAGAATTTGTTTTATAATGGAACTACTTATTCTATTACATGTCATTGATTGATTACAATTAAACTAGTCAAATATTTTATAATTATTTCAGGCATGAACAACAGGAGTTATGTTCTGATCTATCTTTTCCAGTAGTTACGATATTAACTATCGATTCATAAATGGCCCCAGATCATAAATTCAAGTTCTTACTAAGCTACTATTGATAGATTGTAGTCTTTAATAAAGTTTGAATATATCAAGGTGATATATTCAAACTTTAACTTACGCCCAAATATAAACAAAGTGATCATTTGCTCATGAACTGTGTATTATAAAATAATTTGTTTTTAAATTATCTGTGTATTATAAACAAATTTGTTTTTAAATCCCCACATTGCTTTTATGATACAATCTAAAATAAAATCTGTGTGGTAGACTTGCTTTTATCAGTTGTACAACACTTGTCAAAGTTGTGGCACTTAAGTTCAGATGCTATAAAATATTTACCAAAACCTACTCAAATGTACTGTTTATTAAATTTTGTGGATTACTAATCCTTGCTAAAATGTAAAAGAAAGAAATATAAACTGTAAAGCTTTACTAACAGAATGTCCTTAAAAAATAAAATGGGCTTCAATTTGCCATTTGATGTAAACAAAAAGCAATATTGAATTTATTTCAATGATACATCAATGTAACAAAATATTGAGCTTAAAGTAGCAAAAAGTATTTACACTATAAATCAGGGTACATAAATCGCTCCTTTCTCTATATCTCTGTGTCCTATCCATATATCGTAATGCAAATCCTTGGGGATTATAACACCTTCCAAATAATAGTGGTTTATTTGTGACAGATTTTCGCCATACTTCATATAATTTCGCTCCTACCATTAAATATATAAGCAAACACTTCTACAATTCTGCTCTCCTCGTTACAGTGTGTACCTTCTATACTTTATAAAGTTTAAAGCTATAGTTTTATTCATTAAAATTAAGTAATTTCATTATCTCGCGTCGACATAACACATCAGTAATGAAAAGTTAAAAATCCTGTTATCGCTCTTAAGTGTTTGAGTGTTTCCAGGGCTTGTTTGGGTTGAAGAACTTAAAACTTGCGACTTGAACAATTTTATTATATTGCAAATGGGCTGAATGTTTTAGGCATAGAAACTTTAATGATTTTAGTAAAGGGATTTTAATGATTTTACTGTAGCTATTTTATTGCTTGTAATGCAGTTGTTTTAATGATTTTAATACTGAGTTTTAATTGTGCTTGCTTACATGTCAAAAAGTTTAATTATTTGCTTGTCATAGTGCTATATGTTTAGGGAATGAGGTTAAGTAATATTTGTGAAAGTCTGGAATAGGTTCAAACTCGTATTTTTGTATACTGTGACCTCAGCTAATTTAAACTCAGTGAAATGGCATTTTTAACCAAGGCGAGGAAATACGATTTACAGGAATTGATATATAGGCTGTGTGGAGAGGTGATTACGGTTAGAGATTTGAGGTTAATTACGTTGAAAAGTAAAGAATTATTGTTTCAAACAGTTTGGAAAGGGAGAGAGAAAATTAAGAAAGAGATTTGGAAATACAGGAGGGGGAAACGGAGTTGAAAAAGCTGGAGAGATAAGCAGAGTTGAGATTTCAGGAAAGAAAGCGGAGTTAGAATGGCGGAAAATCGAAGCGGAGTTAAAAAGGCGGAAAATCGAAGCGGAGTTAAAAAGCGGAAATCGCAGCGGAATTGGAAAGGCGGAAAATCGAAACGGAGTTGAAAAGGCGGAAAATTAAAGCGAAGTTGGAAAGGCGGAAAATCGAAGCGAAGTTGGAAAGGCGGAAAATCGAAGCGAAGTTGGAAAGGCGGAAAATTGAAGCGATGTTCGAAAGTCGGAAAATCGAAGCGAAATTGGAAAGTCGGAAAATCGAAGAGGAGTTGTGAAATGGCAGAAAACGAGATAGGAGATAGGAAGAAAGCAGAGTTGGAAAGGAACGAAAGGGATGCAGAGTTGGATGAAAAGAGATTGGGGTCCCGAGATGAAAGGACTGAACTTAGTGTTCGAGTTTTTGGAAAGGTTTATTGAAAGAAGCTAAACTCGTAAAGTGCTAACCGGCGGCTCATGATTACGAAGTCAATAAGTAACACTGGAAACATTGAGATCAGAATTGAACTTGCATCCCTGGAATGATTTGAAAGTAAAAATGCTCCCAGATAAAATAGTTTGGCTATTCCGGATAAGAATTCTGAAGTTTTGACCGCTTAATGTGTGTCTAAATTGGTTGGAATTTGGTGAGATGACATACACTGTACGGATGTTTTGTGGATTCAAGTCAAAATTTAGATAGCATTGCATGATTGTATGCCTCTATCAAATGTTTTGTAATTGCAGGTATGTTTCTAAGATTTTGAGGCGATTACTTATTTTTTTTATCTTTGTAATGTTTAAATTTGGTTCAATGTTTGTTTGTGTGTAATTTATCGCCTATATATCTGGTTTGGAATAAGTTTTAAGATATTGCTTTTTACTTTGTTAGTTAAGTTTATACTTTGCATATACTTTTAAGTGATGTTAATATGATGTAAACTTCTTGATTTTAAAGATGTTTTTAAATTATAGTGTCATAGGCTGTATATATTATGTTTTAGAATAGTGATTTTAGATTGTACTTTATTTTTTATGTATGCTTACAGCTGCACTTTAAATTCTAGATATGTATATTGTGTGATTTAAATTACAGTGTTTGTGGTTTATGTATGTTAGCATTTTAGCTTACTGTAAAACTTTGAGGTTGCTAGTTTTTAGCAGCATTGGCTTCGTAAAAAGAGGCGAATGCGCTTTTTATAGGAGGACGTGTAAGATTCGCATCGCCAAAGAGGACGATGTTTGACGTTACTTGCATGTTTGAGTGTTGCATTCGACTTGGTAAGCAGAGAAAAGTGTGTAGCACTGGACGAGATGTATAACTGTCTGTAAAGTGAGATAGTGCTTGTTGATTTTAAATAAGATAAAATAAACTCTGTGTTTTTATTGTTGTAATATATCACGGGAGGAAGGCGGGGCTTTTACTGACATTTTGCTACATAACCTGCTGTGAAATTCATTGTATTCGAATCTCATATAATGACGTTATATTTGAGATCTCCAACACTTTCTATTATTTAAGGTATTCGAGTATTCGCCTATCTCTAGTATTAACGAGACATTTATCTATTAACGATAAAATACAATAAAAAGTAATTCCTTGCTTGTTTAGACGAGATATTTTTAGCAGCCATTTTTTAGCATTTTTCTTAACAGTGATTTAATTGTGTTATGCTGGTCATATTGCTAATTAACACAGGACATTTCGTGGTGAATAGTAGGGAATGAAGATGTACTGCATGGCTGATATTGTGCCTGGAAATTTTGAGAGGGCCTCTTTGTCTCGGTTTCAAAGCGAAACAGGTTAATGATATTACAAAATACAAAACCAATGTCGCAAATTGCTGATAAAATAAACGAATATAATTCAGAATACGTTATCATACTGCTGTGGAACAGTTTTCTTGTAAAGATCGGTCGTATTGAATGATCATATTAAAATGTATTTTGTATTAAATATTGCATATTAAACTGATTATATTAGATGGTTGTTTTGTTTTATGTATCGTAACTTCTTGAAATAAATGTTGAATGCTAATATGGTCAAGTATGATGAATTTTCATGAATCAAGGGGAACATTTTTATGCCAAGCACTTTGATAGAATGCACGGACTTGGTTCATTTCTGTATCATTCGATGTGTTGAGCGATTAAAAACCGCAATTAAGCAGTGCTACTTGCAAAAAGTTCAATTACGTAAACATTACTTCAAATTTCCAAAAGTTTGGTAAAGTAGAATAAATATCACACATTCATTTCCTTTTATCCGGCGTTTCTTTTAAGATAGTTAAATTTTACGGGGATATAAAGAGCTTCATTTAAGGGACGTGACTTGCAAATAAATTCTTGAATTTGCTTAGGTTCTTTAATTTAAATTTAATTAACTTTTGTTATTTATTTACAATTTGTATATCAGTTTTCTTCACGCAACATTTTAATTCAAAATACAAATACTTTAGGGACTTTTATGGATCTAAATGTTTAAAGCATCTCTAAGTAAAAATCAACTATTTTTAAACGATATCTTTGTATCCATTTGGACGCACGATATCTCTCAAACATATTGAGCAAATTGGATAATAGGTGGTACAATATTTCCAATCAATGAACATCAGAGGCCTATTGTATTGCCGATGTTATAAGTGTCGAAAACCCAGACCACGCGACTGGCCCTAGGACTTGATGTTATAAGTGTGCAAAGACTCAACCTAAGCCCCTGATGGGATGCTTGAGAACGAACACCCATTTTCACTGATTGCCAGGGGGTGAGGTGGGGGTGTAAATTGAAAATCTGGCTCCGGTAGACTCTGTACTGTAGTTCATGTGTAGATTCAGCAATCTAGGTCACCGACCGGGGGGGGGGGCTTCTTAGGAGCATGGAAACACAAACACACGTTTAATACGTTAGATAATTATGGTTATAACCCATGCCTTTATGTTTCTAAAACACATCACTTAGATGAACAGATTCCTATAAAAAGTAGTACAGGGAAAGGTGGTAATATGGATCCTGCAGGTATTACGGATTTCCTGGGTTCCTCGGCTGGAACGAGGCTCACTCTAGTGGCGAGGAGTAAATCAACTCTAATCACTCCCCCTGAGATAAGAGATCGCCATTGCCGTACATTATTGACACATTATTATTTGTGTTGTGAGTGTTGGTAATTTTATCCTATTCGCGAATGTTTAGCAAGGTAAGTGATATACAAGTTTTATGGGTATTTATGTTGCATAATGCGCAGATTTCGATGTCATACCTTTAACTACACTAGTTAGACGATAATATGTCGAAACCAGACTTCAACTTTTTGGTTAGGTTTGGGAGTAGTGATGTGATATTTTCAACATGGTGTTGCTGGTGTCATAGAGCTTTATGACTGTACGAGTGTGACACACGACATTTTTCATTTCTTTCCTAAAACGTTCTCTTTCGGAAGCCATTTTTATTCCAAGGTTTTAATTCTGTTCGAGTTTGCACTTTTCATACTGAAAGCGTGGGATCTCGCTTCCGCAGATGTTCCGAAGTAATTTCTTACTTCTTTAATTATTGCGCAGGGCAGTGGTTTAGATTCTGCAGACAGTGACGCGAGGTTGCCGCACAAATCCGTTGGATGCTTCATTTAATGTCGTTCATGAAGTTGAAGGTCGAGGTGACCTAGATTCCATTTTTCACAGTAGAGGGGCTCTCTTGGCCCTGGGTTTTCGTTGAAGAAGGAGCTTTTATTTCTCGCTCCGGAAAAATCCGTGAGGGCCAAAGCAATGGATTTAATTACAATTTACTAAAATTTTCTTCTCTTTTTCAGAGGCCCAGAAGGAATGGCCGGGTGTAAAATGTTTAACGACTCGGAAGTGAATCCTAACAGTTAATGCCAAGTTTGCGGAAAGGTCCGGTATTGACTCCTCAGTGTCCGGTGTTCTGAAGTTTAGAGCCGAGCGATGAATTCAGCCAAGAGCTATGTGTCTTCATCAAAAGTGTGTGAACGATTTAGAGCCTTGATCAAAATTGAGATCTTGAGTCGAAGTACTCATCTCTGAATTCAGTGATAATGGGAAAGAGCTATTTGAAATCAGTGTTTATTCCATCAGATAAGTGGTGAAAATTTATTTAGTGAGAACATCAAAATTCGACTTAATTGCATCTGGAAGCGATTGCTCCGTAGGTTAAATTCCTTGTGATAGAAGGAAATGAGGGATGTTGTATTCCATTAATTATTTGAAATTTATGTTTTATTACGTAGATAAATTGAAGGAGTGATATTCTGATTAAGTGCAAAGGCCAAAATATTATCTAATATATTCAATACAAGAAATCGGCCAGATTTGTCTTCATTATTTCTATAATTTTATGATATATATATATTTAATTATTTCAATAAAAAAAAGAGATTATGTTAATAATTTTGACTTATGTTTTCCCAACTTGATGTGGTTACTTTGTTGTGTGCCTGTGTGTCCAGTTTGCATTTTGTAAGCCTGGGCAGCCGTTCCTGGTGTTATTGGCAAATCAACCCGCAATGCTAATCTAAAATAAGTAAGTCGCACATAATATCTAATTTCTTTCTGGTTGTGTGATCCTTGGAAGGGGGCTTAATTTCAGATTTCCTTTTCGCCTCCGGTCCTTGGATACACAATTTAGGTTGTGTCCGCCGCACATGTCTGTTTCACTGTGACACTGGTAATATGGATCCCCAGAGTGCATGCAAGAATCTAACAGTGATTCTGACCAATCATTCCATTCTGACCACTCTGGGAACTCACCGCTCGGTCTCCAAGTGGGGGGAGGACTAACCTGGTGTTCAAAATGCCAACTGCCTCTTCTGTGACTCAGCTTTTACTGATGACTGCCATGAGGAACGAGTGAATTATGAGCCCACAGTGAATGTGCTGGAGCCGAGAAAGAAATTTATATTTGCGTCTTTTATAAATAACTTATTTTTTTTCAACAATAAAGTTCTTTTTGAAGAATAAACTGTGACTATTTCATGGGATCCATAATACCCGCACTTTAAAAAAACAGGTGATTTCATTTTTTTTGTAATCGCATTATGGAGGTTACTGTAAATATTCTAAAAGTTATTCCTCCTGTTGTGGCCATAGCTGATTAGCATATGCGACCAACCATTCCCCAAACGAGTGAAATTAGCTTAAAATGCAGTCGCACTTACAAAAAACAAAATGGGGTCCATATTACCACCTTTTCCTCTATATTTAATGAATATTGATCTACTCTAGGATGAACCTCTGCAGACGATTTCATAAAAGTCGACAATACTTTATTACACTGATGATACTTCTTGCAGTTTTACTTTCCCCAGGTCTATAGTATACTGTACAGGGAGAGTATTGTGACTGTGTCGAAAACTCGAATTCAAGTTTTCGACGGAAGAGTACGTTTTAAGTATCCATGAACTCGAATCCAGCATTTTTGAAGCTATGTCTCTCTGTGTGTATGCATGTTAGTGTCTGTGTGTCCGTGATTCTGAAGCGTAATTTAAAAATAATTTTGTACGATTATTACAAGGTGTGAATATTGAAGCCGTGTTGATTTTACATCCAATCGAGTATTCAGAATACCCGTCCCCATTCCCGAATGATTTTTTTAATTTAAAAATTCAAGACGTTCAATAATCATAGATAGATAATCATTTCAGGCGTGTATTACTAGAACGTTAGCATGAACCATTCTTGATATATTATACGATTTTCGAACCACTTTTTGAAAAAAAATCATTACTAAATTAGGACCATCAGCACTATATAAATATTTCATGCGTGATTTTTCATTAGAGAAAGAATAAAATAAACTTTAAAATTCTTGCATGAACCGTTCTCGAGATGGGTTTTTTAGATAAATTTTTCACAAAACTTGCATAAAATTAAGAAAAAGTAGTAAGTATCGTCGCAACTGCTCACTTTCCATATGCATAATATGCAACGAATCTGTTAACATTATTCTCATGGATTCATGGATCTAGTTCGTTCCATTTACGAGAGAAGTTACTTTTTGCAATAGTTTTGTATTTTAATGCCCTAAAAATCAGTTATTTTTTTACGCGATATTCATTAAATAAAAATTGCATTTTGATGGCGATTTAGAAAGTGAATATGAATAAGTCATTTTGTTTGCACTATTAAATCTCTAAAAGCTCCAAATTTTAATTTACGTGGTATTAAATCAATATCAAAAACATTGCAATGCGGATCTTGTACAGCATCATTTTGCTGTAAAAGAAGTAAAACCATAATGTAGGGAAAGTCAAGTGCTACCCACATCGGTTTTCCCATGCGCAACCATGCCAGTTGTATAACGTGGGCGTAATACGCCCTGAATAAGCTCTTTTGATACGGCCTAAATAAGGGCCTAAATATAAGGCCTAAATAATAAAATACCTGAAATGCATAAAATTTCTCTTAGTAAGAATAGTTAATTATTGTTTTCAACACTTTACAACATAGTTGAAAAGTGTTTATGACTTTGTTCTTTCATTCTGTCTGTCTATCTGTCTATTCATTAGCACGATAACTGCCGTAAAAATGACTTTATCAAAACGCAATTTTAGTATGTTGTTCAGACGGTCTGGGGGACCTATGGGAATATAAATTAATAATATCACCCAGTTAGTTTTGGATTGAACCCGGGTAGAAAAAATGAAATACATTGAACTCTATGCGACCTAATTTTTCAAACAGTTTTTAGGTGAATTTGAAATTCACAAATTGCTTCACAAGTTTTAGGAAATATACAAATTATCCCATAAAAAATATAAAAAAAATTTCATCAAAATACATTCGGTAGTTTTTTAAATAAAAATTAAAATAATAATTACATCCATGTCATATGAAGAAATCACGTGACCCACTTCAAAATAAAGTAAGGCATCCATCCTGTGTCAAAATGGCGATTTTTAAAGATCTTCCTAATTTATATTTAGTGTTGTATCCGACCTGAAACCGCTTTATTTTTGCTTAATTTCTGTGCATGTATATTCTGAAACAGTGCAATTACAATATATTTGAGTTTAAATGATTAATGCCATCCATCTTGTGTCGAAATCGTGATTTTTAAAGTTCTTTTTAATTTATATTTAGTGTTGCATCCGTTCTAAAACATCTCTATAAAACGTTCTAAAACATCTCTCATCATTTTTTTCTGTACATCTCTATACTGCGACACCGCAATTACAATATTAGTGAGTTCAAATTATCATCAAACTTTGATTATTTCTATAACGAAGCCCGATTTTCAAGTACGGAGAATGTAAACACATAAAGATGTAGGATGAGTTGTATAAAAATTACTGAATTTCTTTAACACAAAATTATTACAGCTCTGGAGTCTGGAGTCCCCAATATAGCAGATATGAATGAAACATTCATTGATTTTACATAGAGAAGCAAACGATTTCATAGTAGACTTTTTCGAGGAAATATTAAGCATAGAGTTAAATTACTTTTACCTCCATGGTTTTAAGTTTTTAAATAAAATAAATTATTATAGTATTGTGATAATTTTAAAAATATCGCCGCTAAATGAAAGGAATGAAAAAAGGTTTATGAATGCAATTTTCACTGCTTTAATATAGAGAGCCAGGCGATTTATATTTCGATGACGTTATTTGAATAAAGCTCATTTATTTTTGATGAAGTTTTCAAATATAATAAATTGTAGTATTGTGATAATTTTAAAAATATCACCGCTGAATGTATTGCATTTTAGAGATATTTAAATGGAATTGCATTGCAGTTGGAAAGTGTTTCATAATCAATGCCTTATGCATGATTGACCTTTCTTGTTTCTATAGTTTTTGTTTTTAGATAGTTTAAAAGTTAGATTTTCGTCTTTTATTATCCAGTTTGCATTCCGCCATTTTCTGATCTTTCAAATGGCTTAGGGATAATAAAAAAGAACAAATGAATTTGTTCTGAAGCTGAAAGCAAAAATAAAATTTTATTTGCTATTTTTAAAATGTTAACGGCCGATTTAAGTTCAATTGGGATATTCTTTACTTGTAATATTAATATAATTTTATATTCCAAAATTATGAAAATTTATTTTTAAAATCCTCAAAATCAAAAAATTGCAAAAATTTATATTATTCAATGTCTAGACCTAAATCATGATATATCGTTCGAAGAGCGAACACCTTCGAAACAAGAAAGAACAATCATGCATAAAACATTGATTATGAAACACTTTCCAGCTTCAATGCAATTTTATTTAAACATCCTTAAAATGCGATACATTCCTCGGTGATATTTTAAAAATTATCACAATACTACCTTAATTCATTATATTTGAAAACGTAAAAGTTCATTGAAAAAATTAACTTCATTCAAATGACGTCAATTAAATATAAATCGCCTGGCACCTCGGTAACGTTTTTAACATTATTATAATGCTACAATAATTTATTATATTTGAAAACTTCATCAAAAACAACTGAAATGTATTCAAATGACGCCATCGAAATATAACACGCCTGGGTCTCTCTATAAAAGCAGCATTTCATTCATAACATTTTCCCATTCATTTCATTCATCACAATACTATAATAATTTATTTTATTTAAAAACTTAAGACCGTGGAGATACAAGTAATTAAACTCTATGCTTAAAACTTCATCGAAAAAAATCGTCCTTCTCTCTGTAAAATCAATGAATATTTTATTCATATCAGCTATGCAGACTCCATGAGCTAAATAATTTTGCGTTAAAGAAACACAGCAATTCTAATACAACTCATTCTACATATTTTGCTGTTTACATTTTACATAAGCGAAAAATAGGCTTCGTTGTAGAAATAATCAAATTTGGATGATCATTTAAGCTCAAATATATTGTCATTGCGTTGTTTCAGTATGTAGATGCACAGAGTTTAAGCAAAAATAAAGCGGTTTTAGGACGGATACAACACTCAATATGAATTAAAAAGAACTTTAAAAATCACGATTTTGAGACAAGATGGATGCCCTATTTCATTTTGAAGTGAGTCACGTGATCTTTTCATATAATGGTCACGTGATCGCTTCATATAAGTGGTGTAATTATTATTTTAATTTTTATTTAAAAAAACTATTAAATATATTTTGCTGAATTTTTTTTTATATATTTTATGAGATAATTTGAATATTACCTAAAATTTTCGAAGCAATTTGTGAATTTTAAATTTGCTTAAAAAATGTTTGAAAAATTAGTTCCCATAGGGTTCAATATGTATTTCATTTTTTCAACCCGGGTTCGATCCAAAACTAATTGGGTGATATTATTCATTTATATTCCCATGGGTCCCACAGACTGTCTGAACAACATATTAAAATTTCATTTTGATTAAGTCATTTTTAAGGCAGTTATCGTGCTAACGGACAGACAGACAGACATAAAGAATGAACAAAGTCATAAACACTTTTCAACTTTGTTGTACAGTGTTAAAAGTGTATACAAACATTCGAGTAGAATCGTCTGATCGATAATTGGATTGAAAATGGTAAAAAATCGACCTAATTATGGATTTAAACTTTCATAACTTTTATGAATTTCAATTTTAAATGAATTATGAATTTTAATTATTACTTATGTGAATTTTAAAAAATCTCACTGAGCGTAAACTGAAGTACCGCTGTACCGAAATTCGCCGCTGTCCGAAGTTAAAATGTTTCGCTACAGATGGCATAGATACATACACAGGCATGCAGACATATATATATTTTTTTATTATGTAAGATATATTTATTGGAGCTTTTAAAAATATGTATTATTTTTCTTTCTTTTATGAATTGTAGCTTCAAAAAGAATTTCGTTAGAAAAATTTAAAAATGATTTTATAAGAAACGGATATTTAAATGTGTAAAGGCAGTTTCTCTACTATTGAAGAGATTAAGATATTTTAATTAGGACTCTTATTAACATTATTCCGAAACATTTCAAACTATTTTTTACGATTCGCAATTAACATATTTTAAAGTCTATTTTACCTATATGGTTAAATACAGCTCAATTTTTTTTTCTAGGGCACATTTCTTTTAAAAGTAAAACTTTTTAAATTAGTGAACTTAAACATCGAACTAAAAATGATCATCATAAAGACATCATTAGCCTCTAGGCATTCTGCAGATAGCGAATAAGTTTTAATGGGCTGGTTGTCATTATTTAAAAGTAGTTTCACTTAGCTAAAGTTTGAGAAAAAAATATCATAAAAAAATATAGAAAATAAGAAAAGTTTATCCCAAAAGTAAAAGACAAAAGCAAAAGAACGCTCTATTGTCAACATTTTTATTTCAACTGAATAGAATGAATGTAAATTTTGATTAGAACAGGGTATGCTAATTAAAAATGATTTAAAAGTAACTGTGTTTGGGTTCTAGTGAAGTAAGATGTAGTAGGTAATATGTTACAGTCAGATAAATGTTGTCATGAGACAAAAGAAAAGACCATTTTTATGCAAGACTGGAAAATGTACTCTGTGTTGTTCGGGATTAAAGTTGCAAACCTCTGCTTGAAAATACACTGTAACATAGACCAAATTTTCGAAAGTCAAACAACGCTTTTATGATATGTATGCTTAGAACAAAAATAAATAACTTGCCATGTGGACATAACATGCCCTAAACAAGCATGTGCGGGGCGCATTCAATCTGGGTACACAGCTTTTGTTACCTCAAGCTAAAATGTGCATTTTTTAAAACTACGTTCTAGCATAATTAGAAGCTGAGATTTAAATTTATCAAACTGATATAGTTATGTTGCTTTCAAATTATCAAACTGATACATTTATGTTGCCTTTCACATCGAAAAAAAAATGAAATGAAACAGCGCTATGATTAATTCAGAATGGGAAAAAATGTTCCTATACCTGAGAAGTAAAATTAAAAACTAAATGCTACTTCAGCGAGTTTTCATCAAATATATGTCCTCTTTTAGCACAATGTTCATAATGATGATTTAATACCAAATAAAAAAAAATAGGACGAAATCTTTCAAATTCGCAAAGTTAGAATTTTGCATTTTAAATGCTAGTTACTGTTGTCTCGACCGCTGTCTCGAACGTGTACAAAAAAGTCTGCAGCTGCATTGAATGAAAATATTTGACATAATAGCGGGAAATGGTCTATTTTCGGTTTTAAAAGTTCATAACTTTTAAACTAATTTGAATAAAAACGATCTCACCGAGCCGTATCGTCCGGGAATTTGAAGTACATCTGTGTCGAATTTCACCACTGTCCGAAGCTTCAATTTTTCATTATAGACTAAGTAGTTGCACAGACACACATATCCTTTTATTATATACTGGAACGCATTACCCGGCATTTTCCGGGTCTTAACAGTCCTGTACTTAAATAATAAAGATAGAGATAACATCACTCAATTTTCACATCGCCTGTTTTGAAGTAAAATTATTCTCACAATACTTTTTTCCATACCAAGAAATGCCAAATGTCCCAAATTATCTCCTTTGATACGCCCTAAATAAGAGCGCTGCAATTTTTCGTGTTCTAAAGATCTCGAAGCGCGTAGATCAGTCGAAAATTCGAGTTCTTATTTTCGATCCGATTCCAATACTTTCCCTATATATTACCATGTATTGTAGGACAGAATAACCGAAAATTTACTGGAATTTAAAGTTCCAAATTCTTTTATTTGTAACTTTGTTCCATGTATTCACCATTCAAATAAATGAGAAAAACTTACTTGTACAGATCGTATTACTTTTAATACAACTACTTCCGTTTTAACAAATCTGTTTCTTTGCTGTGATTTATCGTCCAAACAATATTTTTTTCGCCATTTATGATTTAACAGCCTTTATCGAAATATCTTGCATGCATCACATCATATTCATTCTTTTTAAGATAGAGCACGTCTAAAATGTGGGCTTTGTTTATATCTCAATATCGAACTGCAATCGAATACTACTTTTCATTATTCTCATATATTAGGGAACATATGTTCCTGATTACCGGAAAGATATCCCAGTTCAGAAAATCGATAATTGAACGAAGATATATCTTTAAGGTAGGGTTGCTAACTCTTCCGATTTCCAATCGGGTGTACGATACCCGTATCGTAGTTTATTTTCATTCAAGTCATTTTTAGTGTATGTTTATTTAAAATGAGTTTAAATGTTTGTTTTAAGATTGCTTTTGATTATTTGTTTTATTTAGAAACTACTTTTCTTGCTGAGGACGATAGGCTAAAATTTAGTTTGAGGAAACCTGATGTGGACACAGACCACCGGGCAGCACATGATTTTTCCTACAGTTTCAAATTCATTTTTCCTTCACTTCTTTCATAATCCATTAAATTGCGTTTAATTGTATAAAATGACTCGAAATTTCAGTTGACATCATATTTGATTTACTGTTTTAGAACGCTTTCCTTTCCCTACAATATATGGTGTGAGGTCTAAATAACGATCGATTATTATTTACCCCCCAATTTGCCTTATAATTTATGTTTCTTGAAACTAGCCATCCTAACTGGTTCGGTTGTTAGATGAATCACCGTCCTAATTAGCATTTTCTGCGTTCCTACGGTAGAATAGGAATGTGTTTCGGATCGTGAGAGTTTCAGTGGCTTCTTGAGTAGTGGCTGCTTGAGTAGAGGCTTCTTGAGTAGTGGCTGCTTGAGTAGAGGCTTCTTAAGTAGTGTCTGCTTGAGTAGAGGCTTCTTGAGTAGTGTCTGCTTGAGTAGAGGTTCTTGAGTAGGGGGTTCTTTGAATGAAAGAAGAGTTCCTGAGAAGAGGATGCCGGATTCGAGTAGTGAGTGGAAGTAAACCCCATTCAATACAATGATGACTAGGAAGAGTCTAGTACTCGGGGTGTGGCCGCAATACGAGGCAAAGTAACAGAATGCCTTGTAAGCATCCACGTTTTTTAAATGCTTATCCATGTAAGCACTGTCAGAAATCTAGTATATTATAGTAGCTTGTATATTTGTCATTTATTCTGGGCGTGTGAAATAACAATTAGTATATATGTTGTCCGTTGCTTTAAACAGCAAGCTGCTGTAAATTCTGTGAAGTCCCCAATAAACTGAGTTATATTTTAAACAGTGCTGTCCTGTCTTATTTCCCTTGGACCGAAAAACCGAAATATCAAGTCGAAATATCAAATTTGAGTTAAGCCACTTTTGACAGATTAAGTAAAAGTCCTCTACAAAGGCATCTAAAGAGAAAAAAGACAAATTAAACTTTACATGGTAAAGTATAAGGAAAGTATTGCAAGCATGTCGAAAATCGGAACTTGAGTTTTCCATTGATCTATATGTTTTGAGCACTGTAGAATACGAAAAACTTATTTTTAACAAAACTGTAATTCGAAAAACAAATTTATTTTTAACTGGTTTTTCAGGAACTAGACTGTCAGCGTAAAATATTCTGGCTTTAGTTGGTCAACTGAAATAATATTGTTCTTTTACGAACAAAATTCATATAAAAATTATTAGTGAGAAATGGATTAGGTTAGGAGAGGGATCCATCATGACAGCCGTAAGATTTATGCTAACTAAAATTGATGATACTCTAGGTCATACATCGCCTCTTCCTGTAAAGCCCTATCCAAGGGGATAAGGTCGATGGAATTATTTACCGGACAGAGTCGAAGAACATCTGTCAATTAAAGACTCTAGCAGATAATGGTTTTGGGAAAATAATACAAAATCAGGCCCTCGCCTCCTCTTCTAAGAGTCCGTATGTGTTGCGCGGAACACATATCAGAGGAATCTTAGTGAGAGACAGATTAAGAGAAGTTATCGTCTCGACAAGCTTGAGTCGTGTCATTTTTCGAGCGGGCCTTGTGCTCCATTCTAGCGATCGTCCAGTCACGGGAATACGATCAACGGAACAATTCACTGGACAGGATCCAATGGTTACCTGTCAAGCAAAGATTCCAGTCGCCGACGGTTTTGGCCGCAGCTTACAAAATCTGATCCACCCCGCCGACTGGGAGAGTCTGGTTTTTTCAGCAGTGGCGGAGGGGGAGAGGTATTCACACAAGAGCCCTGTCACTCAGGGAAACAGGGTGATTCATTAATTCACCACTCACAAGTACAGATTTATGTGCCCCTTAGAGGAGGTGGGTTATGGCTACAGAGCTAAGACTCATGAGCACATACAGCATTCTTTTTGATCGAGTCTCTTATTTCTATTTTTATAAAAATACATATCATACGCTCTGTAAAGTACAACCAGCTTCCGAGGTGGTAAAGTGAGAAACAAAGCCCTTAATGAGAGACGAAGGCTCTTCATAATGCTGCTGAGGTTAAGGAATGGTAGCGTTCACCCCCAAAAGAGTAAATTATAACATTCAAGACACCAATATCACTGAGATCGCAAATGTTGCTCTTACATTTGGAAGATAAATGCAGTGTACCTACATGAGTGTTCCATGCAGTAACATAGTACAACACGCAGTGTGAACTGTGAGTGGTACCATGCTGCAGTTGGACATGGTACTACATTGCTTGAAAACTAATCTCTTGCCGAAGTAATTTTTAGAAAAGTGGTGTATCAACGACACAACATGTATACATTATACATTCTGAATTTCCTCTGTTAAAATATTACCCTTGATTCATGAGCACATACAACATTTTTTTTATCGAGCCTTTTATTTCTATTTTTATCAAAATAGCTATTGTCTCACTTCGACATTGCAAACTTTTCAGACGAGAAACAAACAGTCATCGGTGTTTTATTTTTTTTGCATATTTTAGTAATATTATAACTACTTTATTTGCTCAGATAATTAAACTTAGTATTCATCTCCACAATTGCAGTAAAAGCAACGGGGCATGTCATGATAAACATTCTTTTTTGTGCATGAATCGGTTTGTGATATAAAAAATCACTATATACAAAGCTGCATGCATTTACATAAACAATTTCAACATTTGCAACAAAAGTTTGAATGCTAAATTGTCAGCAGAAATTTTCAGATATATATTTACGTAAATTTTATAAGTTGAAATTATCTTTGTTTTAAAATGCGTAGATTGGTCCCCCTTTTAATAGTCATATTATCGTGTAGTCAACTTATTACGGATCTTTCTCTTCACGATATAAATTGATATTTATAGTCGCAAGGCAGCTACAAATAAAATAGAAAATTATCAAAGAAGCAATCATACCGGATGCAAAAGCTTGAGACGTTAGGCAATAAATACCAATTCGATCACAAAGAATTATTGAAAATAACTATTTACTTTGAGACGTTATCAATCCCAATCTCAAAGCAAATAGCCCCAGGCATTTCTGAAGTCGATAAACATATATTATTATGAATTAATATAAATTTTTGAATAGTCCTTGGGCGATTGCCTTCAAAAGTCGATTTCTACACACAATGGACATAACCTTTCTGGAAGGTCGGACGGTCTGGGTCTCAACAACAACACAATGGACATAAAATGGATGATTTCAAGATATATCGATGAATAATCGAATATATTTTTATTAAAGCGTTTGATTCAAAAAGGATATTATATAATGTGAACAAGATATAATGTGAGCAAGATGTAATGTGATATAACATCTATAGACATATCAATGAATGCTTATAAATAATATAAGCAATACGAAAAGTTAATTCGTTAATTAAATCCGCTACTGTGATGGAATTGTAATTTCTTATTGTCGAAGTGGGCTGGCTCTGCATAGTTAAAAGTCGATTTTTTAAAAGTAAGAAAATAGAAATTATGAAATTTTTGAACACATGAAGGTTATCATAAACTACGCCTATAATTTTGCTTTGTACAGAATTTTGATTCAATTTCTAAATATATTGTGGGGCAATAATTTCACATTGCCTTAAAGATATTAATTACGGTATTTCATTCTTTAAAATTTTCAATCGAAAATCATGTATAGCATTTCTATATGAATAATACAGGGATTTTATTTACTGGTGCATTTACTAAAACATAATGCGAAATAAAATTGTCGAATTTTATTCATTCCTAAAGAATTATTGATATTTCCAGAATTGCTGTCATATGTGACTTGTAGACTGATGATAGCGCTATGACCTTTAAAAATAACTAAAGTACTTCGACAAAATTTTGATCTCTTTTACGCAGAATTTATAGTTCTGACAAATAAACGATTTAGAGGTGCAAAAAAAAGTTCTGGCCTGAAGTGACGGAGAGAAATTTCTTTTTTACAAATGTATTTAAAGATATCTAGAAATTTTAGAATAGTTTTAAATATTGGGATATATGCGATACATTGCAAGAAGCACAGAAGTTTTGAGAGAAAGAGAGAGAGATTTTAATTTTTGGTCATGTTCGGCTACTTGTTGGCGAACACTATAATTTATTGGTACTTTTCTCTATGTGGAAGACCTAGATCGTCCGACTCACCCGTGGACATGAGAAGAAGTTTGGACGGTCGATCTTTTCTTTGTGTGTATTTTTATTAACAGTCACTTTTTAGGTTAAATTGACTCCTCAAAAATTGTAGTCAGAAAAGTTAGAAGGAAACTTTAAAAGTTGGAAGTTAACATTAAACCCCTGATGCTTAAAAATATACTCCTGTGGAAATAATCCATATCTATATATGCTAATTGCCAAGTGTCCGTATGTCTGTCTATCTGTCTCTCACGCTTCGTTTAGACACTTCCCGAATACATAGAGACTTGCAAGTTGGTACACGGTTCGGTCGTTCGATAAAACCCCCTGGAAAAATCGAATTTTTCGAAAACGTTCTCTAGAGGGGGTGCTCCACACCAAAACGTTCGAAAAGTAAAATGATAGGAAAGCATGCTTTGCGATAAGATAGAGACTTCAAATTTGGTGTATGGGTAAATCGTTCGAAAGGAAGAAAGTGTGCAATTTCAGATTTCCAATATTTTCTATTTGGGTGCCGCACACCAAAATGTTCGATTTATCGAACAAATGAGAAACGGCTCCTTTAAAATTTGAAAGAGGCTTAACATTTGGTATATGGACTAATCATTTGACGAAAACACCCAAGATGAATATAGTTTTTCAAAAATGTTCGTTTAAGAGGGGTGCTCCAGAGTAAAACGTTCGAAAAGTGAATTGATGAAAAACCATGCTTCGGAATGAGATAGAGATATCAAATTTGGTATAAACGTAGATAGTTTAGAAGGAAGAAATTGTACAATTTCAGTTTACCAATATTTTCTACTTTAGGGGGTGCCGCACACCAAAATGTTCGATTTTCGGAATAAAGAAGAAACGCCCTTTTTAAAACATGATAGAGTCTTGATATTTGGTATATGGGCAAATCATGTGATAGACATCACAAAAAGAATAGTGTTTTTCAAAAATGTATATTTAAGGTGGTGGGTACGCCACACAAAAGCATTCGAAAGGTGAAATTCTAGAAAAGCATGCTTTACGATGAGATAGAGACTTCAAATATGGCGTAGGTGTAAAAAGTTGGAAAGGAAGAAAGTGTGCAATTTCAGTTTTCCAACATTTGCTATTGCAGGGGGTGCCACTCACTAAAATGTTCGATTTGCCGAACAAATGAAAAACGCCTCCTTTACAATGTAATAGAGGCTTGAAATTTAGTATATGGGCTAACCATTTGATAAAAAAATCAAAGATGAATACGGTTTGACAAAAATGTTCATTAAGGGGGTGTTACGCAGAAAAACGTTCAGAAGGTGAAGTGATAGAAAAAATATGCTTCTCGATAGGTTAGAGACTTCAAATTTGGTGTACGGGTAGATAGTTTGAAAGGGAGAAAGTGTGAAATTTAAGATTTGCAATATTTGATATTTTAAGGGGTGCCGCGCAATAATATGTTCGATTTTCCGAATAAATGAGGCACGCTTCCTTTTAAATGTGATAGAGGCTTGATATTTGGTATATGGGTGAATCATCTGATAAAAAACGCAAGACAGAGTTTTTCAGAAATGTTGTTTATGGGTGTGCTTCACAGAAAAAGTTCCAAAAGAGAAATAATAAAATAGGGGTGCCTCGGGATGAGATAGACTAATGTGGTGTACCGGTAGATATTTCGAAAGGAAGAAATGAGAAAATTAAGTTTCCCAATATTTTCTTTTCTAGGAGGTTCTGGACACCAAAATATTCGATTTATCGAATAAATGTGAAAAGCGAATTATTAAAAAATTTACATTATTCAGGGGTTGCTTATTGCGAGACCGTTGATTTTCAACGGTATTCGGCTAGTTTATACTAATTGTCAAGTGTCCGTCTGTCCGTCTCTCTGTCTGTCTGCCTGTCACGGTTTTTTAGGCACTTATCGAATAGATAGAGACTTGAAATTTGGTACACAGCTCGGTCGTTCGATAAAACCCCTTGGAAAAATCGGATTTTTCGAAAACGTTCTCTAGAGGGGTTGCTCCACACCAAAACGTTCGAAAAGTGAAATGATAGGTAAACATGCTTTGCGATAAGATAGAGACTTCGAATTTGGTGTATGGGAAAACCGTTCGAAAGAAAGAAAGTGTGCAATTTCCGATTTCCAATATTTTCTACTTAAGGGATGCCGCACACCGAAATGTACGATTTTCCGAATAAATGAGAAACGGCTCCTTTAAAATTTGATAGAGGCTTGAAATTGGGTATATGGACTAATCATTTGATGAAAACACCCAAGACGAATATAGTTTTTCAAAAATGTTCGTTTAAGGAGTGTGCTGCAGAGGAAAACTTTCGAAAGGTGAATTGATAAAAAAACATGCTTCGCAATGAGATATAGATTTCAAATTTTGTGTACGGGTAGATATTTTGGAAGGAGGAAAGTGTACAATTTCAGTTTTTCAATATTTTCTATTTAAGGGGGTGCCGCACACACAAATGTTCGATTTTCGAAATAAAGGAGAAACGCCCCTTTTAAAACGTGAGAGAGGCTTTATATTTGGTATATGGACGAATCAGTTGATGAAAACAAACCAAGACAAAAGAGTTTTTCAAAAATGTTCATTGAAGAGGGTGCTCCAGAGAAAAACTTTCGAAAGGTGAAATGACGAAAAACTGTGCTTCGGGATGGGATAGAGACATCAAATTTGGTGTACGGGTAGATAGTTTAAAAGGAAGAGTATGTGCAATTTCAGTTTTCCAATATTTTTAATTTAGAAGGTGCCGCAAACCTAACTGTTCGATTATCCGAATAAATAAGAAATTCCCATTTGAATTTTGATAGAAGCTTGAAATTTGGTAAATAGGCTAATTATGTAATGAAAACCCCTAAGACGAATAGAGTTTCTCGGAAATATTCAATTAAGGGGGTGCTCGAGAGTAAAACGTTCGAAATATGAAATGATAAAAAACATTCTTCGGGATGAAATAGAGATTTCAAATTTGGTGTACGGGTACATAATTTGAAAGGAAGAAAGTGTACAATTTCAGTTTTCCAATATTCTCTACTTCAGCTGGTGGCGCACTCCAAAATGTTCGTTTTTCGGAATAAAGGAGAAACGCCCCTTTTAAAACGTGATAGATGCTTGATATTTCATATATGGGCGAATCATCTGATAGAAAACCCAAAAATAATGAATATTTTCAAAAATGCTCATTTAAGGGGGGTGGGTACTTGTTTTCCAATATTTTCTTCTTTTCTGCACACCAAAATATTCGATTTTCCGAATAAATGTGAAATGCGGATTATTCAAAAATGTACATTGTAAAGGAAGATTGTGTATGGGTAGATAGTTTGAAAGGGGTGTTGCTTATTACGAAACCGTTGATTTTCAACGGGTATTCGGCTAGTAATCTCAAATGTTGCTAACAATATAAAAAAAAATACGTTTTATACATTAATAGCAATAAAATATTGTGTCGATCGGTATCAGAAAGGATTAGTTGAGCTTCCATCGTTAAAAAATATATATAGCTTTTCATCTATTCTTACGTTAAGTGTCTGTCATGCGGAATTTGAAGCAAAGAATATTTAAATTTTATTGAAATTAAACTCTATACATGGGATTTAATAAAATAATTCTGCAATTCAAAATACTTTTATACAAAACGTTCGAATTTGCAGATTTATTACAGAAGTACTGCAACAGTAACTAGCCCACTTTTGATGCAGAAACTTATGGTCATTAACACATAAACTAATTAAAGTTCACAATTGTAATTTTTGCATTTGCTATATTTGAAGCATGGAATTTTTTACATTACTTTCAAGAGAAACATTTAGAAAAATATTAAAACGAATAATAGTCTATATTAAGAATAGAACCAAGGAACTGAAGAAAACTGGAAAAATGAAATGGTTTTATTTTCCCCAAGCACATGTGCCACGAAACGCAATCGATTAATCCCGAACGAAATATTTTAAAGCGTTTTATTAAAAATGGGGTTTTGAATGAAAATAGGATGTATGGGAAAAAAAGCGATTCATCTTCCATTTGTGTTTAAATGCATAAATTGTTCTGAACATTGACGTTCCACAGTATATTGGGATATACTTTCTTTTTCTAATGTAATTTTTAAAAGAAAGATTTTATATTAGGACATTTTGCCTTAATACGTGGGAAATGCTATACAGAAATTAAACATTTTAAATACACCATTTGTCACAAATATGTTTTAAATGCGTTTATTAATTTTTTAATGATTTACTATTAAAGTTTAGAGGAAGGATAGCCCAGCAGTAAGGGCAAAAGGCTCGTACTCGGAGGTCCCGAGTTCGATCCTAGAATCCACCCAAACCTATCCCCGTGTCTACGAGGTGTACGGGTATGATACATCCGTAAGTTCGAAAGTTCATCTGAAAGATGATGGGTCAGGGTAAAAATAGTACGGACTCTGCGATTGCCCCTTCCACTGGGTCCCCGTTTAAATTGGGCGATATCAGGCCAAGTCAGGCTTATACGGTGTATCTGGGGTCTTTGGATCAAGAGAAACTGCAGCCATTCTTCCTTTACCCTTGCCTTAGATTTTGGATTTGTTATATATATATATATATATATATATATATATATATATATATATATATATATATATATATATATATATGTATATATATATATATATATATATATATATATATATATGTTAGTGAGGTGGCTGAGCGGTCAAGGCAAGCGTTTCCTCCTGCTCACTCAGCTGCCGGGTTGTGGGTTCGAGTCCCACCTGAGGGCATAGATTTTTTGTTATTTTGCGTAAAGTGTTCCGCCCTCACTGATGCCGGGGCAACGTCATGTGACGGCTAAGTGGATCACGATTCTGCATGTTAAATATGTGAATTATCAAATGATTATTGGTATCAAGTGTTTCTGCTAAAAATTATAAAAATTATATATATATATATATATATATATATATATAGCATAAAAAACGTATAAGAATAAAGTAAAATCCACAGATATCCAATTTTCCTTCAGAAGTTGGCGCAACGCAGCACATTCTCCCAAAGTGACAGATTCATAAGAAATAAAGGGGGGAAATGACCAAATGCAAAGCATAAAATGGTAGAGGGGGATGGCGACCCCTCTTTCCCGTTTCATGCTTTTATACCCGGGCAACACTTACGGTACCAATGCCATGCAGTAGCCATTCTTCCGGAAATGTGCCAAGCCAAAGACACTCGAAATTGCAAAGCAAACATAGAGGAAGCAACCAGGATCGCAAAAGAAAGGAAAAGAATGGATATGCAGCAAATGCCCTTGTCGATTAAGACTGAACGCATTATATATATTTTTCCAGTTTACGCATGCGTAATTCGGTATTTTCACGTGCATCATTCTATACCTCTGCCATATCCCTTAGGTAAGCCTTTTCTCCCTTTTTAGTATTAAATAGGGAATTATAATAACAGGTCAAGAAGTCAATTGGATAATGGCGTTTTATTGTCTCTTTTATAATATTCCTATTATGCACAATGCAATCTGACTTGAAAGTATTTATGCGTTGATTTCTTTTGAGGTGACCAATGACGACATTTCTGAAAATGTTTTTGGTCAAATTGGACCTCCAATCAATAATGTGATTGATTTTTATATTGAAATTGTTTCTCTTGTGATATAAGACAGTATATGTACCATATCTACTGTCATGTTTGAGTGTGATGTCCAGAAAATCAACACAATCTTCCTCCTTACTTATATTCTCAATCAATTCCAGTTCTTTTGGATAAAAAGTAAAATCAAACTGGGGTGTATTCTTATATTGTCCAATAAGGACATCGTCAACATAACGAAAATATGGTATTTCATGTGAAATATGAGTGCCATTTTCAAATTTACACAAGCATATATCGGCGAACACGGATGAGCATCTCCCTCTCATCGGAATACCCTTTACCTCTTGAAAATAGTTGGTACCATCAAATAAGATGTTTTCAAACAGCACTATGCGAATTAAGTCCTTATATTTTCTGAATGTAATATGCTCCTTTAAGTCATATATTTCATGTAGATCTTTTAAAATCTCATATAAATCTTCCAGATTGATGTTGTTGAATAAATCACGAAAATCGTAACTTTTAAAACGCATATCCTTTTTATAAAATTGAAGTCTGTTGATGACATCGTAACTATTATTTATCGTTACAGTTCCTTGTTTTTTGAGTGTAATCATAACATTTTGAAGTAGATTTAAAAGTTTTTCATTTGCAATTGTTAAATAGGATCCACATCCTACTGTCACCGGCCGGAATTTGACAGGATTTTTATGAAGTTTTGGTATGAGTACCAGATATGGAAAGTTAACTGCTTTAAGTTCGATACCGATGCGTTTATAAAGAGCTTTAATTTTATTTGCCAAACTTTTCCTGTTTGCTGTAAAGGGGAGTACATATATTTGTCAAGATAACTATTTTTTAAAGTATCGACGTAGTATTTTCTGCATATGAAAGCGTAATTTGATACTACTTTATCAGTATAAGTTATAACATATTTATCTTCATATTTATTGACTGCATTTTGTAGAGAAGGAAAATACGTTTTTGTACAACTTAGAATGTATAAAAACGTGCTAATTGTGTTCCGTGTTATTTAACATTAGATTATTCGATATTCCAATTGTAGACATAGATTGACGTTCGGTTTATTTATCAAATATTTATTTTGCAAGTAAAAATCCGCTTTTATGGGAAACATAATTTGTATTACCTACTTACTTATTTACATAACGTTTCTTTAATTATTCTTCATCACCCAAAAGGCGAATTCTCTTTCTTCGAATGGGGGAGTCGAATTCAATTCGTAGAGGGATTACTGGAAATACTTTGATTATTAAGATTATTGACGCTAGGAAATGGTATTTCTTTATATTCTAACTCACTTTTCTAACTAACTATAATCACAAACTTGTATATTATGCATATAGCGAAATTAGGTATAAATAAAATATACGGACACAGTGAGTTGAAACAAGTTTGCACTTAAACTTGCACTAAATAAACTTCACTCTGATCCTGCTGTTAACCTGAATTCAAATGAGGTCACCGTTGATAACAGCATTAAATAATGCGACTGCTTGCTGCGTACTTGAGTGTTGTTAACTTCACAAAGATTTAGTCAAATGCGGAAAATAATTTTTCTTAGAATTGTTAAAAAGGAAACTTTAAAAACGTCTTTGATTGTTTCTTTTCAATTGCTAGTTACCTTTGTTAAATGTAAACAAGCGTAATTAGCTATATTAAAGAAACAACCAACTTGAATCAAATTGGTTTGGTACTTGTTTATTTGTATATGTAGTTATAGTTATATTTATTTCTCTTATTAATATTAGACCAACTTGATTTTAAAATTTATAAAAGATATGCATACGCTTTTAACTCAAGAATTTTTTTTCATTGATATGTATTTTTAATTACTAGCAGCTAACCCATTCTTCGTACGCAGTATATAATATAAAGAAACTTAAAATTCACAATCATGTGTATTCCTATAGTATACTAAATGACATTGTTAATCAAAATATTCTGTTAAAATATTTAATTTAATGCTCCTAAAAAGAAGTTTAAGAATATCTGTTCTCGTTATACAAAATTATCTTCACCGGCAGATCTGAAGAATAGAACATCCTGGCCCCTTTTGTAAGCAAATTTACAAAAAATATGAAACTGAATCGATATATGCAAAATAAAAGCGTTAAAATTGTATGGGTCCCGTACTACTTATATACGCAAATAGCCTGTATTAATAGCAAATAACCTTTATTAATAGATTACATGTATAAATTGAAAATATCAATAAACCTGAAGGCAGTAATTGATTCCAATATATACCAAAATGATAGTGCTAAAATTATTTGGGAAGATATACCCGTACTAATTATAATAACTTAAATTAGAAGATATGTCCGTGTGTTAGTAGAAGATTACCCGTATTACAATATGAGTCTCAGTCTTTACCAAAATAAAACAGATGACGTAATAAATTAAAAATATCAATAATCCCCGTAATCTTTATACCAGAAGGCAGTAATTGCTTCCAATATATGCCAATATATATCAAAATATATGCCACTATATCTGTACTACTTATATTCTCGTAGATTAGAAGATATACCCGTGAATTTGTAGAAGATTACTCGTGCACAATACAATATATGAGTTCCAATAATTTGCATCATAATAAAACAGTGGCATAATAACTTGAAAATATCAATAATCTCTGAATTAATAATCCCCGAAAATATCAATAATAATAATGTTTATACCTGAAGACCACAATTGATATTATCCAGTCAGAAATGCGATGTTAATGAAATTTATTTTATATACATATATTTATTATTCAAATCTGCAAAGATTTAATAAATATCGTCTGCCGCATAAACATATTGGATTTAAATCCGTTGCTAAGCGACATGATATCATTTGCTTCAAATAAATTGGTGGAAATAATATTGTCTGAATAATGCTATTTCAATGGAAAGTTTGGCGACATTTTCGTCAATTTAGCGACATTTTAAAAATTCGACAAATTTATCGCCAAGTGGGACTGTAGAACTGACAATCCCACTTGGCGACAAATTGACGAAACATTATCACAATACTATCCCCTAACAAAACACAATTAATTTAATTTATTTAGTGTAATTTTATCAATTTCTTGATATTTTTATGGATTTACAAACATTTTTATCAATGTAGTGATATTTTAAAAATTCACTAAATGTGTTACAAAGTAGGACGGTTGGGCTGACATACAAATGCTATTGAAACATCATTTCAGTATTCTCTTGTAAAAAACAAAATTAATTTCATTGATTTAGCGTCGTTTTTATCAATTTGGGGACATTTCCATTAATTTGACAGCGTTTAAAAAAGTTGCCAAGTTAGCGGTATTTCGCTAAATTCGTAGATCGAAATTTGCAGATCTGAAAAATAAAACATCTCGATCCCGTTTGTATATACTACATGAAACCACTGAAATTATATTATAAGATTATACCAGTTCTACTCGTATTCTATTTCAACAATCGGCTAAATGAGTTTATTGGCTAAACACAATATATGAGTTGATTGGCAAAACACAATATATAAGTTTGACAACTCTTTGCAAAAATAAATGAAAGTGATGTACGCAGTCCGTAATTAATATAATTAAAAGAAAAATCAAACCGTTCATTTAAGATACATTTTTATATCCATTTATTATTGAAATCGAAAAAATAATAATAAAAATTAACAAACAAGTTTGATACAATTGTGTTACTGAGCAACATGATATAAGAAAGAATCGTGCTCATAAAATGCTGATAATTGAAAAACCATTTTGATTTCTTATTATTTTTCATTGTTGAGTAGAAGCTTGTGAAAAATAAACCATGGTGATAGATTTTCATTTAAATTCATGTTTCAAACATTCATGTTTTCAAACAATTCATGTTTTCAAAAAGTGAATAACTAGTGCTAAAATCTCCCACCAAACTCAGAAATAGAATTTTAATTCACTTCCACGTTACAAGCCAGAGATCTCCAACCTTTTTCGTTTGGAGGAACCAGGGACGTTACAAGCCAGAGATCTCCAACCTTTTTCGTTTGGAGGAACCAGGGAGTTAGAGAATAGCATCCCTAGGGAAAAGTTTCGGTTTTCATTAATATCTCAACAACTCCTGGTCCTAGAAACTCGAAACATAGACTAAATATTAAGTGGGGTTATTTCAATGCTATTCACAAAATTTCTTTAAATTCGGTTCAGCCGTTTTTCCGTGATGATGAGACAAATGAAAGTTTCGGTTTTCATTAATATCTCAACAACTCCTGGTCCTAGAAACTCGAAACATAGACTAAATTATAAGTGGGTCTATTATAAGGCTCACAAAATTTCATCAAATTCAGTTCAGCCGTTCTCCCGTAATGATGGGACAAACAAACAGACAGGTTTTCAATTTTATTTATATAGATTTTCAATTCCGGCACATATGTGGTTTATTTTTCTATTGCTAGTTATATTTGTTAATCTTTGCTCAATATTTGTGTTTACTTCTATTATAAATGCTATCTTAATATTATTTTAAATATTAAAATAAATCTTTTTACGCATATGAAAAATTCCTTTTGAAATTTTATCCATTTGAAGTTAAGAATATTTTAAATGTATTTACACTTACAAATACGCATCTATATTTATGAAATAAAAAGGGAATTTCATATGCTTTTAATATTTTTATTTATAACTATATTATATGTGAAAAGTCATCTATATTTTTTATTTCCATAATTGTGCAATGTTTGTATTGCATAATCATAAATACGAAACCTTATTTTATAGTCTAACTTTATAATTGTTTATTCCTCTATACTTAGTACAAAATAATTTTACATTATTTGAATGGAAACATTTAAGAAAATATTTTAACTTGTAGCAGTTCTAAAAATAGAAACAAGAAAATAAGGAAACTACTGAAATGAAATGGTTTTGTTTTTCCAAACACAAATGTCACAAAAAGGAATCGATTAATCTCAAAACAAAATGGTTTTTGTAATGCATTTCATTCAGAATGTTATTTTGCATAAAAGTAAGATATTTAGGAAGAGAATTATTCATCTTCCATTTGTGTTAAAATAAATAAAATTTGTCGACCATTAACAACTTATTTTGACACACACTTCCCTTTCTTAATTTAGTTTCACGTCGATACAATTTTTTAATGCTGTTTATATAGGACAAATGCTTTGTGGAAATTCCACTTGAAATATTTGACATACCTGTGATTTTCATATTTATTTGAAACCAGCAGAATACTCGTTCTTCGTACGGAATATGTAATATAAAGAAACTTCGGATATGCCAAAATGAGAGCTTTAAAATAGTATTAGCAGATAAATCCGCAACACTTTTATTCTGATTCAATAATTAGATAAACACAACGTATGTTTGAAAAATATTTGTCAAAATGAAACAGGTGACGTAAGAAATTAAAAATATCAATGATTCCTGTAACCTTTGAAACCGAAAGCCGTAGTTGATATAATCAAGTCATAAATGTAATTCCAATAAAAATTATTTTTATATACATCTCTTATTTAAATCGGAAGAGATTTAATAAAAATCACCTGCTGTAGAAACAAATTGGGTATAATTCCGTTGCTTAGCAACATGATATCATTTATTTTTTCAAATAAATTTCCGAAAAAAATATCGTCCGCATAATGCTATCTTTACGGAAGGTTCGTTTTTAACACTTTACAACATAGTTGAAAAGTGTTTATGACTTTGTTCATTCTGTCTGTCTGTCCGTTCACACGATAACTGCCGTATAAATGACTTTATCAAAATGAAATTTTAGTATGTTGTTCAGACCGTCTGTGGGACCTATGGGAATATAAATGAATAACAATACCCAATTAGTTTTGGACCTAATTTTTCAAACATGTTTTAAGCGAATTTAAAATTCACAAATTGCTGCGACAGTTTTAGGAAATATTCAAATTATCCCATAAAAAATATGAAAAAAAAAATCAGTAAAATATATTCGGTAGTTTTTTAAATAAACATTAAAATAATAATTACATCCATATTATATGAAGAGATCACGTGACCCACTTCAACGTATAATTTGGTATCCATCTTGTGTCAAGTTCGTGATTTTTAAAGTTCTTTTATATTTAGTGTTGTATCCGCCCTAAAACCGCTATATTTATGCTGCCGCTTTCTATTTCTGTGCATCTATATTTTGAAACCACGCAATTACAATATATTTGAGTTTAAATGATGAATGCCATCCATTTTGTGTCAAAATCTTGATTTTTAAAGAAGTTCTTTTTAATTTATATTAATGTTGGATCCGTCCTAAAACCGCTTTATTTTTGCTTAAATTCTGTGCATCTACATTCTAAAACAACGCAATTACAATATATTTGAGTTTAAATGATCATCAAACTTTGATTATTTCTACAACGAAGCCTAATTTTCACTTATGGAGAATGTAAACAAATAAATATTTAGGGTGAGTTGTATAAGAATTGCTGAATTTCTTTAACCAAAAATTATTTAGCTCTGGAGTTTGCAATATAGCTGATGTGAATGAAACATTCATTGACTTTACATAGAGAAGCAGACGATTCTTTGGATGAAGTTTTAAGCATATAGTTAAATTACTTGTACTTCCAAGGTTTTAAATTTTTAAATAAAATAAATTATTGTAGTATTGTGATGAATAAAAGGAATGGAATAAAAGTGTACGAATGAAATATTTGCAGCTTTTACATAGAGAGCCAGGTGATTTATATTTCAATGACGTCATTTGAATAAATTTCATTTTTTTCGATAAAGTTTTAAGTTTCCAAATATAATAAATTATTGTAGTATTGTGATAATTTTAGAAATATTACCACTGAATGTATCGCATTTTAGAGTTGTTTAAACCAGGAAAGTTATATGTCAATGACGTCATTTGAATAAAGTTCATTTTATAGATGACGTTTTAAGTTTTCAAATATAATAAATTAATGTAGCATTGTGATAATTTAAAAAATATTACCGTTGAATGTATCACGTTGAGATGTTTAAATAAAATTGCATTGCAGTTGGAAAGTGTTTCATAATCAATACTTTATGCTTGATTGATCTTTCTTGTTTATTAATATATCGACTATCCCTGGTCCTATGAATTAAAATCATAAAGTAAGTTTTAAGAGGGACTATTTCAAGTCTACCCACAAAATTTAATGAAATTCGGTACAGCCGTTCTACCGTGATGATGAGACAAAAACTTAAACACACACACACACATACAAACATATTTTCTATTTTATTTATATACATAATATGGTTGAGAGTTTTTGCATAATTTCATGCTTATAACTTTATTTGTAATTGTATTTTTGATTGCTAAGTTAACTGGTGTATCTTTTACTGCTAGGTATATTTGTGAATAATTAATAACTAGTTATGTTTTTTTTGCTACATATATTTTCTTGCGCTGTTAATTTTATTGTTTTTGATTTTAAAAACGAGAGACATTGTTGTAAGTCACAATTACTTTTAAGTTATTTATGAGTTTACTGATTCTTGCAATAAAATCAATGACAAATAAGTTTTAAATTTTACATTTGGTCATTCAAAACGTCTTTGTCACGCCTTTGTCTTGTAGTTAGGCTGGTTTATTAAAACGTACCATTTAAACTAATTAATCAAGATCTCTTTATAATAATAGTCCTTATTTAAAATTAATTAAACTTTACCATTTCCCTGATTTTAAGAATGCCAATATTAAATATCCGTGTTTAAGATCTTTATACATGCATAGGGTAAACCTAAAGAGGGATAGTTTTTATAGATTAAGTAGTTCGTAAAATACTTTCATTTATTTATTTTTTATGTGAGACCAAATAGGCTATATTTAATTCAGGCAATATAACAATGAAACTGAACAAAAGAGTCAGACGACAAAAGCACCAGGGTTCACAGTTTTGCTTGGAGTGGTTTACGGCCCATAAATTCACGAATTAGTGATGCCATCATCAGATGGAAAAGTCACGATGTCTACCTGAGTGTAACCTATGCTTTCGGGCAAAACTCGAACAAGCTCCATCAAAAAGGGTTTCCAATCGAGACCGACCCCTAGATATCATAAAAAGCAAAACCAATCAAATATGCGGAAGGCGTGGTTCTCAGAAACAAGATAAAATAAAATCAAGATTACCACACACACACACACACACAAACGGGGGGAGTTTTTGCATAATTTCATGCTTATAACTTTATTTGTAATTGTATTTTTGATTGCTAAGTTAACTGGTGTATCTTTTACTGCTAGGTATATTTGTGAATAATTAATAACTAGTTATGTTTTTTTTGCTACATATATTTCCTTGCGCTGTTAATTTTATTGTTTTTGATTTTAAAAACGAGAGACATTGTTGTAAGTCACAATTACTTTTAAGTTATTTATGAGTTTACTGATTCTTGCAATAAAATCAATGACAAATAAGTTTTAAATTTTATAACATTTGGTCATTCAAAACGTCTTTGTCACGCCTTTGTCTTGTAGTTAGGCTGGTTTATTCAGTTGGAAAAGAGTCTTATCGCTAATTGGATGAGATTTGTTTGAAAAGAGACGTCGTGTTAAAAGACGGTAGAAGTTGGAAAATGTTGGATGAACTACAAAAATGAAAGGTTCCACTAAATGGAGAACGATGAGGTATTTGTTAAAATCAACTCAAGTCAATGAAGTACCATATACTCTAAGTCAAGCTAGCGTGTATTTGTGTGGTGGGAGGTGGGAAACAATGGCGCATCGCCCCAACAATGGCATCATGGTAGAAGGTTGTTGTTTAATGGATTGGAAGTTTTGAAGTATTTACATGGTGTTATAACGTGAAGTGTTTATTGAAAGTAGTACTGGAAGAATCCGTCTATGATGTAGAATAGAATGGTATAGTTTAATTTACTTAGAAGTTATTGAAGTTATTTATAGTGAACTAATGAGTGTTTTGGTTTTTCATGTTGTTAGTAAGATTAAGTGAATCTGATATTTTAATGTTGAAGTTAAATCCCAATGGCGTATATTCCTACGTAGTTGAAGTAAGCTTGGGGTTCTTTGAGCCCTTTCTTATTACTTTCCTTATATACATAATGTATAAGGAAAGTATTGTGACGGGGTCGAAAATTCGAATTCGAGTTTTCGACGGGAGAGCACGTTTCAAGCATCCCTGATCACGAATCAAACATTTTTGAAGTGATGTCTGTGTGTGTGTGTGTGTGTGTGCGTGAAAGTATGTGTGTGTGTGTGTGTGTCAGTGAGTCTGTGGAGACGATAACTGATGAACGAATGGACCGATTTGAACCAAATTTTGTACAAAAATCAGAATCCGTAAACACTGGAAGCCTATTGTTTTTATACGGAATCGAATATTCAGAACCCCCCTGAATTTTCGAATGAAATTTTGAAAAAATCGTCAAAAAATAAAAACCACTAATAAAGTTACGCAAATAGACATTTCTTATGTAATTTTTTATTAGAAAACGATTGGCATAAATTTTAGAACGCTAACATGAACCGTTCTCGAGATATTGCACTTTTTTCAAAAAAAATTATCAAAAAGTCATATAAAATAAAAAAAAAATTCCTATTGAGAAACCTGTTCACTTTTCATATGTAATACCATGCGATAAATTGGGTGACATCATTCTCGTGGATTTAGCTCGTTCCATTCATGAAAAAAGATACTTTGAGTAATACTTTTGTGTTTGAACGCCAATAGTCATTTATCTGCTGTAAGAATAACTTATTTCTTCGTTCATAACGCTTGGCGAGATTTTGGCGACAAATGTGGCGGAATGTCGCCAACTTGGCGACTTTTTGAAATGTTGCCAAATTAACGAAAATCTCGCCTAATGGATAAAAATGACGCTAAATCAATGAAAATGACGACCAATTGTCGAAAATTCAATATCTTGGAAAGAATATTTGTATCTACTATACGAAAAACCTATTTTTTTTTACTGTTAAAGTAGTAAATTTATTACATTATATAAGGAAAGTCATGTGTTGCCCACATCAGATTTTTTGACTTGAATGTTTGTCAAATATTTCTAAGTGCTTTTTTGTTTGGTTCAGACTCGGAGGCGAGTCGGTGTTGATTCTGATTTAATGAATAATTCTTGAAAATTCTGTTCTATAGATTGGTGTTAAAACTTTCATACATTTACGACTGATTTCGACATAATTGGACTTTGAATGATTGACTGCGGGACAGCCTTTTTATTTATACCTGATATTATACCTTATATAGTTTATACCTTATATTATTTATACCTTATATAGTTTTCTATATAGTATACTGATAATACTATTCTAAAAAAATGATATATGTACCGATGCTAGTACATTTTATATTAATTATTGAAGAATTAACTGACGTCATGGATTTCTCTATCGTCTCTTCTGTGCTCCTTTTGTCATCTTGACTTGAAATATTAGCTGACGTCATGGGTGTTCTTCTGTACATAGATAGGATATCCCTTCGTTTACTTGTGATACTGAATTGATAGCTTTCTACTAACATTACTCACTTTTGAACAATCCCGAATGACGTCATCGCCTATTCCGTGATAGCGAGAGTGTGCTGTTCGAATAACATTCGATTTTGTTTATATTGCCATTGATTTCTTACTTAATTTTAATATTTATTATTTTTGAAATGTTTGTTAATAGTTAAATATTATATGTGTGTTCGACTGTAAAAAATTTATTTTATTGAATATTATTATCTTATTGAATTTAAATTATATTATGTGATATCCGTATAACGATAGATAAATATCCCTTGGGTCTAGGTTTAAAGGGTTATAACGTTAGAAATATTGATTTTTAATTAACTTTGATGATGATGATAATGGCACATACATACTCACTAGAGCTAGACCTAGTACTGGAGCTCTTTACGGGTGAAGATCTGGTTCACAATTTCCCCCATGGAGGTAAACTGCACCAACCAGGAGTCCTTGCAAGAGATCTTTTGGTCTAACTTGGGGCATTTTTATTGCTAAATGGGAGAACAAATTGTCCAAACCCCTGCAGACGAAACTAGCTAAGAAATGTATTCAGTCACTGATTGAGAACCTGTTAAGGATCGACAGGGTATTGAAATCTACGGAATTGGCCTTGGACAACTGTCGGGATGAGGGAAAAGGAGACGTGTCTTTGTACGAAGAGAACTTAAAACTGCTTGATACGTCTCAACAGGAAGTCATGGGAGAAGTTATGGGAGAAATAAACCAGCCAAGGTTAAGACTGGAAAAATCGAGATTTCCGTTTATAGCCATTGAAGCTATTTTGGAAAAATATAATACTGCGATGAAAGAATTCTCTACCTACCTTTCACAAACATTACCTAAATTAAATCTGTCAGTTGATGCATTGGTGGGAGCGGAGCGTTCCTCCTCTCCCCTGATCAGGGCAAACGTCGGGCCTCGGTCTCTAATACTCTACTTTAGGAGGATATGCCTCACAAGGTAACTAGCAGAACTATTATATTTACCTCTACTTCTGGAACTTTCTTCAGGGAAACTATGAAGTATTTTCAAAAAATTTTCGTTTCAATGACGTTTGTTGTGGAATCAACAAATTTTACAGCTTTCGTGGTGGAGTATTGTTGATTGAATATCCAGATAATTGGGTATTCAGTGACATCTATCAACAGCTGGAGAGTGCTTCGAACTTTAAAAATAAATATAGTATTGAGGAAATAATCAATAGATGGACAAAAGTTATACTATTCAATATGAATGAAGATCTGAGTACCGACTAGGTGAAGGATTTCGTGTATTCACAAAACCTGAGTTTTAACGATAATGAATATATTAATGTTTAGCATTAGGGCAAGACGAGGACGACACTGAATTCTGGAGGTCTAGACCTCCCTTTTTGGGAGTACTGTGGAGGCCGGAGTTCTTTATTGCTTTTGGCACCGGCACTTTTGCCGAGAGTTCATCGGTGTCCTTCCTGTATGATTTGCGGGAGGTTGGGCCACACATCTAAAAGATGTGAGATTGCCCAGGGTTGTTTAACCTGTGGAGAACGACATGAACCCGATAATTGTTCAGGGGTTACTAAATGTATAAACTGCTAGGGGTCAATGCCAAATTTGGGACCAAGCTAACAGTAGACCATTCTTGCAGGTACAGAGACTGCCCCCAGTTTATAAAAAGTGCGGAGATCTATCAGCGGTACGTGGATTATTAGACTTAGCGCTATTATGAACACTGTATTATTAGGGTAATTTTTAGCTATCACTTTAATTTTATGCTGTTTTTAATTATTTTACTTAAAAATATTATATAACTCTAATCAAGTATACTTTATTATTACAGTGTCTTTAATTTATATTGTGTAAGAAATATTATATATTTGTAATTAAGTGTGCTTTATTATTTTGGTGATATACTACTAGAACATATTCAGTAGTCCATTGTCCTTAATGGAGTCATGATTTTTAATAATACTGGAGTTATAATTTAGTTCAGATTGTCGTTGATGATAAGAGTTTTCGACTTCTATGAACTTCAAAGGGATCTATTGAGATGAGTTTTTGATTGGATAATTTTGATGCTTGGATGCTATGTTTTAGTTGATATTTCTGTGTAGTACAAGTTGATTAGGGGATTTTGCGCTTGTTTTGGGTTCTTGATAACTTTAATGTATTTTGTGTTAGGGATTTTACTCGCTGATTTTGTGAATTTGACTGGGGGTTATCTCTGAAATATCTGTGTAAAAACTTTTCAGTGATTGAGGATTATTCTTGATCTTAGTTGTTAACTCTTGGTTATAATTTAGTCATGCATTTTAAAATAAGAAAGTATTTATCGACATGGATTATATTTGTTTTGAATTTGTTTTAAATATGTCTATTGTTGGGGATTATTATCGTTTTAATTAATTTTTATTTTTAACTTTGGATACTCTTGTGAGATGGCCGGATGACGTTCTATTTATTTTTTATTTTAGATGTTGGTATAAATTTTTATGTTGTTAGTTTGCGACTAATGTTATGAGTAGTTGAATATTGGTTTTTAAATTTTCGGTACTTATTTACTTTTGGTATTTGGCGGATTGCTAGTTAGCCTGTGTTTCTGATTTTTAATTCCAGCTATTTTGATTTGAATTGTAGTTGAGCCCAAGGCGTCGATTTTTGAGCTGTTGGCGACAGGGAGATGTTCATATTATTGAAATGGTTGTGGAATTGCTTTCTTAAATTTTAATGCCTAGTTTGTTTTTCAATATTTTCGTTTGTTTATTGTGCTTTCGCCGCAAAGCTGTGGTTACCTTGTCCTGATAAATCCCACTTTGATTATTTTCTTTTGGTGGCGGGGAGAATTTTTCAGTTACTTTTCATGATTTTTAACTGCGTCTTGTCTTAGAATGGTGGCCAGGGTTCCTTTTGTTATATTATGATTGTGGATTTTGTCCAACAGGTTGCTGGTTACTGTGTTGGTTGTTTGGGCTGCTGGCGTGGGATTGTGCCTCCTGAGGACGCTGGTGGTTCTCTCGCTCTCTATTTATGTACTTATTTATTTCTTATTTTTTATGCATTTTATTTTATTTATTTATTTTTATTATTTGGAGTGGATTTTGTTGCTGAACGTTGTATATTCGAAGTATATTAGTGGTCCCTTATTGTTTTGATTATATTTTAGAATTTGATTATGTGTTTATATATTTTGTGGAATGGAGATCATATATTTCCCTTCCGTCTAAACAGATACCTTACAACTTCGGGTAAGTCGGACGGTCTGGATTGAAGAAAGAAGAAAAGAAAGAAGTTTAGCCAGTGATCATTAATTCAGTGTAAATGCATAAAGAGGCACCTGCCAGCAATTGTTTATTTACGATAAGGTCGAGCGTAGATGATGTTCAGTAATTATATCCGGCTTCACATCTCCTGTTAGGTGTCACACAGGAAAGTCATGTGCACCAGATGTCACAACGAAAAGGGTTACTCACGGACTTAAAGTGTGTGACGGAAATAAATGAGTGACAGAAATCAAGGATCACACAAACGAAGTAAATTGGATATTAAGTACTATTGCGTAATTTTGCATTGTGTAAATTCAATAACCCCAGGTCCGGCTGCCCAGGCTTACAACATGCAAACTGGACGCACAGGCACACACGAAGGATACCACATCAAGTTGGGAAAACATGAGTCAAAAATAATCTTAACTAAACCTTTTTTTATTTAAATAAATATATATCATATGTAATTAAAGAAGTAGCAAAGAAGATATTATGGGCCCTTTCACTGTACTACATATATCAATATAACACTTGGCCCTTGCACTTCTGTAAAATGACTCTATCCACTCATTCTATGTAATGATATATTTTCACACAAATTGACACACGATATTTCTCATAGAAATTAATTTGAGAACCATATTCATTTTGAGGAATTTGAATATTAGAGAAGATTTCACTTTTAGTAATCATTCACGTTACCAGAACCAGATATCGGTTCATTCCTTTCAAGACCAAAAATGCTCTCATTTAGAGCGGCGCGACTAACACTGAAGATCTGAATTCCACACCACTGTAAGGGTCAATCACATACACGCAGTGGTTGAATTCTTGCAGAGTAAATTCACTCTGGGATTTATGGAAATGATCCAATGATCCAAATACTTTAGCTGTACGCACATCTCGCCCTTAGAACGCCCAAAACAATGCCGAAACTCAAATGGAGTAACCAAACGACTCCTTAGCATGGTTCCACAATCCTGTCCTACCGGACGTCATCGCGTTCTAATCCTTATCTCAATTTCCAGGACTTTCCGAAATTTAGATCTGAAATAAATAAATGAGAAAAGAAATTGTCTTGGCCCACTCGGATTATAAGATTCCTTCCGAATCAAAGTTATAATCCGAAAACACAAAAATGACCGTTGGGTCGTAAATTCCTTTGTGTCCGAATTTTTCAGGAGCGAGAAATAAAAGCTCCTTCTCCAACGAAAACTCAGGGCCAAGAGGCCCTACTACTGTTAAAAGAGGAATCCAGGTCACCTCGACCTTCAACTTCATGCACGAAATAAATGTAGCATTCAACGGCTTTTGTGCGGAACCTCGCGCCACTGTCTGCAGAAACGAAACCACTGCCCTGGGCAATAATTAAAGAAATAAGAAATTACTTCAGAACATCTGCAGGAGCGAGATCCCACGCTTTCTGCATGAAAAGTGCAAACTCGAACAGAATTAAAACCTTGGAATAAAAATGACTTCCGAAAGAGCATGTTTTCGGAACGAAATGAAAAATGTCGTGTTTCGCACTCATAATGTCATAAAGCACTATGACATAGGTCATTCTCAAAAAAGATTGTTAAGGGGTTTTGTACAAAATATTAGTTGAAAATGTATTTAAATAACTTAGTATTACATAAATAAATATATAATTTAAGATAAATTTTGTGGTTAATGACCAATGTGTTGCCCTTCAGATATGCAAGTTGACTCACAATTTTGAGGTAAATTTGGAGGGTTATTGCGTACACATGCAATGTACGTAGTTGTCGCTAAACACACGGATATATTATTTAAAATCTAAATATTATAATTTACAATTTAAATATTGATATTTAATGTATTTTACTGCATTTATTTCAGCTTTATTTTCACTACATTTATTGCCGCTTTATTTTCACCACATTTATTATCGCTTTATTTTCACCACATTTAGTACGCTTAAACATTCATTCAATAGTCCTCTTTTATTATATGCAACATTTGGTGCCGCTACGCTTAATTTTCCAACATATTATTTTAGGCATGTATTACTCGTGATGTAATTTTAAAGATTTCTTTGGATTTGCATGATCTTATAAAAGAAATGTAGAGAGCAACTACTGTTCTAGTCAAATTATTCTACCCTATGACAGCGCGTTGCATATAAGCAAGAAAGTGCTCACTTGTGTTCATTCCTTAATTTCCTGTGAACCATGATTTCCCAGTTTTTGTCAGTTACCAGAAAATATTGGATTTCTGCTGCAGAATCTTCCAATAAGCCGTTACACACTGTTTTACTTTGTGCTTTTACTCACACACACAATACATCGATTAGGATTAAGAGTTATAGAATTAGTAGTGGTTATGGATTAGTGATTACATTTGTGGTTACAGAAAATGCTTTTATCTTAAATGGCAGGAATGGTAGGTGCTTTTAGAAAAAAAAGACGTTATTTAATGGAAAAAGAAAACACATTTTAACTAGTATTAAATGTGATACTTTAAATGTGTACTGCTACTTTAGGTAGTTTACTCTTGGGAATAGTAGTATTACAAATACGCCTCATGCATCGTTTTCCGAGTTGTGCTGGTAGGCGATATCGGTAGACTAATAAACTGGACCAATCAATTTCCTAATGGGATAACCAGTGGTCGAAATGCTGTTGAGACAACTACATGCAAATAAACACAGAAATAAAAACAAAACACCCTGGGTTTTATAGTCGCTCTCAGTTTTTCACTGCACAGTAAATAAATTGTCTGGTCTATGGGAGACCGTAATTTTCAAGTCTCAATTATAATTCCTGGACATTCAGAATTACTATACATTTATAGTTACTATACATTAATAATTACTATACTTTTAGAAAAACAGAACAATTTTGGGAGTAGAACATTCAGTAATGGAGCAGAAATTGAAACCTATTTTTCGGTATTTTTAATTCTGGAAACCAGGATAACGGTGTTATTATCGTTATTTGGAAATATTCTGAAAATTTACGAGATAAATTGCAAAATATTTGAGAACAAATTAAAACGATTATATTGTAACTTACTTGTAAAAAAAGTATTTTCACCTATCAAATTACACATGAACATAGAGTATTAATAAAATCAAAAATTGTAAAGTAATAAGATAATAATTACGTTAGTATCCACCTCGGGCTGTAAAAGGGATCATTGATGGACTACTAAACAGAATAAAACATAACAAAGAAAATAGAAAGAAAAATAATTTTCTAAAATAGCTTCATTATATAAGATGAAAAAAATGAGATAAAAATCAAGTAGGATAAAAAAAACCCCGAAGTTTGGATTGAAGAAAATGTATTCCAAATATAATTTCATAGTAAGCTGGTTACACAGTATAAAACTTGCTATAAACAATAATATGCGGAATTAAGTGGATATAGAGATAAACTTCCGAAACTTTCTATTGTTATCAAAGACTAAAGAACCGAATGAATTGAGAATATCTTTGTAAATTAACAGTTGTTGAATGAAAACAGTTATTGAATGTTGATTAAATTATGAAAATAATGATTACCACTTTCAATTATATGATACAATGAGTAAATGAATTCTTACTGTGTTGTTCAGAATTTGATATAATAAAAATAAAGAATACTAGGAAATAATAGCTAAAAGTTCAATCTAACAATGAAATAAATGTGAAATACCAGTAATATTGATATATCGCTACTTTCATATGAAAACTTGTATTAAAATACCGACATAATTTTACTGAAAAGTCGGTTTTAGGAATACGATATTGGATGATTTATTCGGGGAGATGACGCACATTTTGCAATTTTGGATTCAATTCATATGATAAAGGGCTAACACAGCACAGAATTCGTAAGCTAGCAGTTTAATATCTCATTCAAAAACTGTAGGCTGAAGGTACGAAAAATACTGATTATAGGGAATAAAAATATATCTGACGTGTGTGGTGTCTTAATACACTCTTTTGCAAAATGCACCATGAAAAAAATTCATCATGAAAAGCTCAATCAAAGCACCATGAAAAAAGTGACTGTTTTTATTGAAATTAAATATGAATATAGCTCATACACGGGTAACGAAATGATTACAAAATCAAGGCCGCAGGATCCATCAATGGTAAGCAATTGCATATTGAATGTTCAAATCAGTAATTGGTGAAACCCTCTTTGGCGGCAATGCATGCTTGTATAGTCTAGATAAGGAGTGATAAAGTTTCCTAATGTCATTCTACGATACATTCTGCCAGGCTTTCCTCAATTGTTGCTCCAGATCTGCTACATTTCGGGGTGCCCGAATCTGGCGATCTAGCATGTCCTATACATGCTCGATTGGCGAAAGGTCTGATGATCTTGCTGGCTAAGGAACAGTATTAACAGCACGGAGACAGTTCACAGTTATGTGAGCCGTATGCAGCGTGGCATTATATTGTTGGAAAATGGCCCCGGAATGACTTGCCATGAAGGGTAACGCAAACGGCCACAGGATTTCATCAACATATCGATGAGCTGTTAAAGTTGTGCGCAGGATGACTAGGGGCAACCTGCTGTCGTAAGAAATAGCACCCCACACCATCACACCAGGGGTAATGGCTGTGTGCCTGTGTAAAACAAAGGCTAATTAGGACCGCTTGCCCTGGCGCTTCCACACACGTACCCGATGGTCATCTGCTGAAAGACTGAAGCGTGATTCATCGCTGAACATTATGCGATGGCAGTCTGCTGGCAGCCATGATGCTCGACTACGACACCACTCCAAACGACTCTGTCGATGTTGTGGGATTATGGGTAGACGTCTTAAAGGTCGTCGTGAGTGTAGCTCGACTTCAGCCAAGCGCCGTGAGATGGTGGAAGATACCACGGGGGGTATGAAAGAGGTTGTAGCACGTTGGATGGCGGACACTCATCCGATATTGTCTCGCATTCGTGCACATTGGCCCTCCAGAGCCTTCATTCCGCCGATGAGTTCCTTGCAGCAACCCTTTCTGCCAGCACCTTTGCACAGCAGTGTCTGTTTGGTGCAGGTTGCGGTCTATTGTTCTTCATGACCAGCCAGCTTCACGCAACCCGACTATACGACCAAGTTCGAACTCATCTAATTGCTTATAAGGTCTTCGGCAACGTCGTAATGGCCTTATTGGTTGTCTCTCCACGGAACTGCAACGTCCATAACGAGCAAAGATAAACCGTCCACACGTTTAACCTTTTATAGGATGCTAGTTGCGAAGTAGAAACGCTGGCTATGACCGAAGTTGACATTCACTGGCCTTGCAAATTTAATCATTTGCATACTTGATATAAATGAATTTTCAAGAGAAATTTCTAGATGATCGGATTATTTTTTAGGGGTACCTCGTTTGTTTCTTTGCAAAAGAGTGTATTTTGATAGGGGTCCATTCTTTGAAAATGCTTATACATATTTGTAAAAATTTACGAAAGGCAGTTAAGATAACATTTAAAATTATATACAATTTAAAGCAAATCACTGTTATTAACCTTCAAGGCAGATATTCTGGTTCATGCGCAGGGAGCATTTTTAGAAAGTTCTTTCAAAATTAAACCCCGACTTCCTTGATCAGCTATCTACCCAAATCTGATAGACATTAACTGTATATAGCACATGCGATGCTAACTCGTTCTATTACAACCCCAACCCTCATGTGAGGCCACATCCGAACCCAATGAGCATAAAACAAACAAAATATTTTTAGAAATCAAAATAAATTTATTAAAGAAAATGGAATTAAATGTTTCTGGGGATTATCTATGATCTCATGAAAAATAAAGCATTTTTAATGGATGCAGAATCAGTAGCTAAACAACAGCAAAAATACTGTTTCTTTTTGTCAAGTGGTCATCGGTTGAGATATGCTGGCATTCGAGATGCTGCTCTACAACTTTCTTAAGATTAAATTTTAATGGCGCCAACGCAATTCAATTCCGTACACTTCCAAATCTTTTCGATTCATCTGAACGCATCCTCATGTCGCACTTCTGCAAGTTATTGGAAATCGCTACAGAATTTTAGCTTACTCAGTGGCTCGAATATTGCTTACCAACCTCGATAGCAGCGAACTGATTCAAAATTTCTTATCGATGCATGTGTGGCACCTTCACAATCGTACCTGCTTAAATACTACCAAAGTTTGCCACCTAGTATCAATAACAATAATTGCACAGAAACTATTATACAAAGCAATCCGTGCAGCACTTGGAAAGCTTCATGACTCCAAGAATACAGCGACCACGGTACTAATGCAATCATAAGAACTACCAGTCCCTACATAATACGTATGGCTGTATGTGACGCGAACGGTCAGAGTGTATGCCGATCAGAATTTTCAGAAGTAATCTCTCATGCCACACGCCAAACGTCGCTTTATCGCCAGTTCTGGTTTATTCTCGCTACACGTGCAATTGGAGGGGAAAGACGAATTGTTTAATAAAGAATATTGTTCATAATTTGATTGCATATCAGATTGCGTATGAGAATGTCGTTAGATACATTTGTATCAGATTACTTAGAAGATTATTATTTGTAACAGATTATCTAGAAGATTGTTTAGAAGATTATTTGTATCAGATTATTAGGGAAGATGTTAGGAAACTTATCAAAATATACAGTAGTATTTCAAAAACTGGTTTGATTATTTATAAATTAAATAACAATCCGACTAATGTGGTTTTCAAGTAATACTATTAAAATACATGTATTTAAAAACTTTGTGTGTACTGCATACGGATTGTTTGAAATTAGTTAAAGAAATGTTCGACACACATACATATAATTTATTATTTGAATAAAACGATTCTAATTTCGTAGAAAATATATGTGTAGAATCCGTATAATATTCAATTCTTATATAGTACAAGAATCCGTAACGAAATTTGAAGATTATTTGAAAGGAGGAATTAATAAAATATTTGTCATTTTAAAAATGCAAAATTTGTAACATTTTAAGAAAATTTGCTTGACATTTTTCAGTTTGTGGGAGCAATGTTGCTTTTTCGACACACGTAGGATAATGCAGCGTTTTTCAAGATGTGCTTGTTCTGCGGAACCCTTGGGGTTCTACGACGTAATAGTTTCAAGTAAATTTTCTTAAAAATTTAAAAACGGGTAAAGTTTTAATGCTTTTATACTTTTAAATTAATTTAATTTTAAATATTTTATTATTAAATTGAAGAATTTTAAATGTTATTGGAAAATAAATAAAAATATTTCCTAATTTAAATATGGTAAACAAATATCAAAATTAATTGCACTTTGCATTTAAAAATTCCCTGGCCAATTACATTTCCAGCAACTTACGTACGTGTAATCGTTCATTCAAACTAGTAATATATTTTACAATAATTTTTACGTCTAAGTTTGGCAAAATAGAAATTTTTAATACAAAAAATTAAAAAAATATGAAAAAGCCTTTATGCAATGGAAAGTGATGTGTACACTTCAATTTCGAAATAACTATGAAGTATTTCTATACTTTTTAGCACACTTATTTCATGCAGTCATATGAATTATTGGACAAACCAGAAGTTACATATTCAGACCAGGAAATCCTTAGTGAACCCTACCAATCCCTCCGGAATTCAATATTTAATCTATATCAGTCTTCATCTAAGCTGTACCTAAAGCAAAGTCTGAAAAACAGATGTTGAAATGAAAATATAACTTTTTGAATAGGAAGTGACATCTCTCTCCCGAACAAGAAGTGGAAATCCTTCACGAACCCTACCTCCTCCGTAATTTTATGCTGCATCCATATTAGCCACTATATCTTTTTAAACATCTAAATCTTACGAAATAGATGTTTAAAAAAATTCGTTAAAAACAATGGCAAATTGTAAAATTTTCCCACCAAAATCTGCATTTCAAAATTATTTAGAGTAAAATTATATTATTATTTTTTGTACACACATGAGATAAATTGTCTGTGACTTACAGTTTTAAGTGGGTTGTGAACAATATACATTTACACTCAGTTTTATCCGTCACAGAAATGGATCTAATATAACAATTATAGGTCTGAAGGACTAAATAAACTTTAATTGTTGTATACCGATTTTAAAGTATATTTATGACGTAGAATGTAAAATCTCACTAATTTGATATTTATGGATTTTTTTTTTGTGAAATATAAAGATATATATATATATATATATATATATATATATATATATATATATATATATATATATATATATATATATATAATATATATATAATATATATATATATAAATATATATAATATATATATAATTATAACCTCTAGTCTTGACATTTGAAACTATAATATTTAAACAACTTTTTTATTAAAAATAATCACTTCACAATATTACAAACTTAGCAGCAAATATTGCGCAAGGTGTAATATATGGAATGTGTATATCTACATAATTTATTTAATACTGCTTGTTTATTATGGACCTGAGATTAATACTTTATTCCTTCAGGCATTTACTTAACTCATAATATAATGCTGCCATCTGGTGCACTTTTCTTCACGTTTTATCTGATATTTGTAGGCAATATGCATTTTGATTTTTAGCACAGTTTGAAATCCTTTCTTGATGTTATTGAGTTTAAGGGATCTTTATCCTCTTCCACAGTTCCCTAGGAAAGTTTTTTATGGATTTGTAATCATTTTGTATCTTGATTATGAAATTCGTGAAGTTATCGTCTGCAGCTGCAGAACTGCGTAAGGAGTTAATATACAGATGGCTACATGTTGTCTATTTTTTAGTAATTTATATAATCAAGACATATTCCAAACACTACTTTTAGGTATACTCCAGATATTCACTTTTTTATATGTACTTTCATATTGTTTTTATATGTACTTTCAAATTGATTTTTCCATGCATTTCTCATAAGCAATATTTCTTATACTTTTTTACTAAAATGAATATACAACATGATAATTTAGCGACTGGCAAAATAGAACATAAAAAATCTTGTGCCCGGTATTTGGGTATGAATAGGGCATTCCAAAGATCGACATCCTGTTACCCTAATCTGACTGAAGATGTGATAGACACAATGCGCCCAAGGGATTTTAAATTTCAAACATGTGGAAACAAAAACTGCAAAACTTGCCCCAATGCGGAACCTTCTCAAATCAACAGTGATAAGAATTCACCTATTTTTTGTAAAGTTTATAGATGCATATACATGCTTCGATGTTCAGTATGCCAGATGGCATATGTGGGACAGACTAGTACACCTATACATCTAAGAATAAATGCACATCGCAATAACATCAAACATTATGATAAGGATCGAAATTTAGAAAATCAATTTGAGTATGAACACTTCTACAAACATGGATTTGATTCAGTAATTATTTCAATTTTGGATATAATTCCTAATTCCTCAAACAGAATTTACTATGAAAACAAACTAATTTTAAAACACAATATATCATTTCCTTTTGGATTAAATCAAATAGTTAATGGTCACAATATAGTAAAAAATGATTTATTCAATGCTTTCATTCTAACTCCAACAGTATATTTTTTGATGCAAACTCATTCACACAAAACTACACGCACATAGAGGAGTATACACAAAAACAAACACTCCCTCAACTTAGACTTCACATCTTAAATAAATCATCAATGCACACTTTTTGAATCTAACTATAATTGGAAATATATTAGAAACTGGGTTTTCTCCATCAAAAAACCACATTTAAATAAACTTTTTAATTCACTCATAGATCTCAATAATAAAAAGCAATTCGGACACCTAGTTTTTGACCTATTACTAACAAGAGCAAGACTTCTAGGAGTACAACTCACACATTCACACAAAAAAGAAAAAACCAACCAATCTTATTGTGTTATTAATTACACAAATCCTATATTTAATTATTTCAACTTCACACAAATATTTAAAAATTTCCAAACCTTTTTTCCTATTAAAAATGTTAACATAGTAAAAGCATATAAATATCCAGTACCTTTAGAACGTAAAATATATAACTATAATCGTTTATCAAAACGATTGAATAATTCTGTATCTTGTTCGTGCAATGAAACCTGCTATCTTCCCTTTATTGACCCACAACATGGACACATAATCACCGGAAATCTTGATTTAATACAGGAACCTCATCTCAAACAATTTCTAAGCTATGGATCCAAATACAGAATACCTCTTCTTTATAATAAAAAGAAAATAATACAAGCTTTTGACATTGATCTAGACAAATATATATTTAAAATGTCAGGTAAATCCCACTGCCCATTTGAAGCCTTCAAGAGCTGGAAAGTACAAATCACTAGGCATGTAAAACATTTGATCCAACACTTTCCCATTCCAATATATAAGCATAATTACCAAGAAATCGTTAAAGAAATCAAGTCACTACAAGACAAATTTGTAATCACATATGTTGACAAGGCATCCAGTAATTATGCGTTTATTTGCAAAAAATTTTATTTGGACGAACTTAAATTGCAACTCAGTACCTCTCTTTCTTTAACTCCTTTATACACTCATATCAATGTTATAAATAAACAAATAATAGCTTACTACAAACTTCTTAAACAAAAATACAATCTCGATTTTCCTTACTTGGTACTCATACCTAAATTCCATAAAACACCTATTTCATTTAGAACAGTCACTATAGGATTTAATTCATATACCAATGCAGCTGACAAACAACTTCTAATCATACTCAATCAAATTTATGTTTATTTTACTGCACAAAAAACACATATAATCAAAAATAGTATAGAACTAATTAATAAAATAAAACTAATCCCTTACATACATGATGTAAAAACTTTTGATTTCAAAGACCTATTTAATAATATAGACATTAATGATTTATATAAAGTCATACTACTTTTATATGAACAATTCACTCAAGCACAAAACATATCTTTTCCAAAATTCAAAACTTTATTAAAATTCATTTTGTTCAAACAGTATATAGTTCAAGGAAAATGCATATACAAATTAAATAAAGGAATACCACAGGGAGGTAAATCATCCACCATACTGGCCAACCTTTATCTACATTTTTACGAAAATCAGAACCCTTTCAACAGTCATATAATGTACAGATATATTGATGATCTTATTATTATTGGAATTACTAATGAGGCCAATGAATTAAATTTTGATTTCTATCCACCTAATCTACAACTCATTGAAAATGTATATACAACCAACTGGATCAATTTTCTAGACGTTAGTTTAACAATTAAAAATGCAAATACAATAAAATTTAAAATCTATGACAAAACAGAAACTTATAACTTCAAAGTAAATAAACTTCAACATTTCTCTTCCAATCTTTCCAAATCTGTATATAGAAATATTATTAATAACCAGTTATTAAGAATCAAAATGTTAAGCACACCTTATTACTACAAAGAACATCTTCATAAATTCATCAACACCGTTATCAAAAATAACTACCCTCCCAATCTTAATTTTCTTTTATTAAAACACATTTTAAATTTAAATTCAAAAACTTGCACCAATTACAGCAACATATTGACAAATCATACTCTAGCATTTCTAAATAATTCATGATCTCCATGTCTTCTTCTAACAGTTAAACAATTCGTATAATTCACTTTAACCTGCTTTGCGAAAACCGCTTAGTCAGTAACTAAAATTTCACTGTAACCTGTTCTGAGATGATTGGTAATACACATGCTTTTCCAGAAGTACCACAGTACTAGGGGTAGATATGTTTTCATTTTATTTTCATTATATTCTTTTGATATTACTTTATAATACTTTGCATCCTCATTTCAATAATTAGCCACAAGCTGGTGTAACAGAATATTTTATATTCATGTTTGATTTTTTTGTGTATTTGATCCTCTTTGTCTTTTCTTCTACGTCGGGCCATTTACATTATTTCTGTAATACATTTTACAGTTGTGTAAACAGAAACGTAGAATCAGCATTAATGAAACATGTATGGCCCTTGATAACGTACATGGTTTCAGAAATGCTTTTCATATTCATTTTATTAACACTTTACAACAAAGTTGAAAAGTGTTTATGACTTTGTTCATTCTGTCTGTCTGTCTGTCTGTCTGTCCGTCTGTCTGTCCGTTAGCACGATAACTGCCGTAAAAATGACTTAATCAAAATGAAATTTTAGTATGTTGTTCAGACGGTCTGTAGAACCTATGGGAATATAAATGACTAATATTACCCAATTAGTTTTGGATTGAACCCGGGTCGAAAAAATGAAATACATTGAGCCCTATGGGACCTAATTTTTCAAACATTTTTTAAGCAGATTTAAAATTCACAAATTTCTTCGAAAATTTTAGGTAATATTCAAATTGTTCCATAAAATATATAAAAAAAAAAATTCAGCGAAATATATTCAGTAGTTTTTTAAATAAAAATTCAAATAATAATTACACCTCTTATATGAAACGATCACGTGACCATGATATGAAACGATCACATGACCCACTTTAAAATGATATATGGCATCCATCTTGTTTCAAAATCGTGATTTTTTTAAGTTCTTTTTAATTTATATTGAGTGTTGTATCCGTCCTAAAACTACTTTATTTTTGCTTAAATTCTGTGCATCTACATACTAAAACAACGCAATGACAATATATTTGAGTTTAAATGCCCATCTAAATTTGATTATTTCTACAACTAAGCCTATTTTTCACCTATGTAAAATGTAAACAGCAAAATATATAGAATGAGTTGTATTAGAATTCCTGTATTTTTTTAACACAAAATAATTTAGTCCATGGAGTCTGCATGGCTGATATGAATGAAATATTAATTGATTTCATAAAGAGAAGGACGATGTTTTTCGATGAAGTTTCAAGCATAGAGTTTAATTTTTTGTAGCTCCATGGTCTTAAACAAAATGTTTAAATAAAATAAATTATTATAGTATTGTGATGAATGAAATGATTGGGAGAAAGTTATGAATGAAATCCTGTTTTTATAGAGAGATCCAGGCGTGTTATTTTTTCTATGACGTCATTTGAATTAATTTCAGTTGTTTTCGATGAAGTTTTCAAATATAATACATTATCGTAGTATTATGATAATTCTAAAACTATTACCGAGGAATGTATAACATTTTAGAGATGTTTAAAGCAGGCAATTTATATTTCAATGCCGTCATTTGAATGAAGTTCTTTTTTTTAGATGAAGGTTTAAGATTTCAAATATAATAAATTAATGCAGTACTGTGATAAGTTTCAAAATATTACCGAGGGATGTATTGCATTTTAGACTTGTTTAAATAAAATTGCATTGAAGTTGGAAAGTGTTTCATAATCAATGCTTTAAGCATGATTGATCTTTCTTGTTCCTTTTATATTCACTAGAATTCATTTATTCAATTTCCAAACTTCTTGCTAAAGTGTAGCTCATCCTGCTACACTTGGCTTCTGTTTTGCAATTTTTTACCTTTACCTTCAGTTTACAAGCATTTTTCTTTGGTATTTCTCGGGTATATATATATTACAAGTAATCATAAAATTCTTCAATTATATATATATATATATATATTGTGTATATATATATATATATATATATATATTCATATATCTTATTTTAGCCGTACTTATTCATTCTCTTGAAATTATATTTTCATCTTTTTATCTTGAAGCTTTAACTGTTGAATATATCTTTTTATTGCTTTTACGCAGTACAGTTTTTATTACTCTCTTTGGCAACAGCAAATCACATCTTTTCATTTCTGCATATGGCAACATTGGTCTAACCATATTTTGCTTGTCATGGTTGCTCTCATGAAATGTTTTTCAAGGTATTTATGTTTCCTTTATTGTTCCAATCTATATGCTTGTCGTCCATATAACACAAGTTTATAGATAAAATCTATCTTGTGTTTCAGAAACAAGCATTTTTGTGTTCATTTCGAAGGGATATATGGACCCGAAGAGAATTTTTTCGAAATGAACTTATCGTAAGCCTAAATCTCTTCCATGTGCAAGCTTTTTTGCTTGATTTTTTTGTTTTCTTATTTGCATTCCTCATTTTTGAAATTTGTTGATTGTCTTTGTCTTTATGACCTGCATTACGCTTTATTATTTCCTCTTTATGTCTTAATTTCTTTTATTTCTTTGTATTTTGTAGAAAATTTTGGAATAGTGTATTATGAGTTACTACATACATTCTAACTTTGGATTTACTAATTTATATTTATATATATATATATATATATATATATATATATATATATATAATTATATATATATATATATATATATATATATATAATTATATATATATATATATATATATATATATAAAAATAAATTATTAAATCCAAAGTTAGAATGTATGTAGTAACTCATAATACACTATTCCAAAATTTTCTACAAATACAAAGAAATTAAGACAAAAAGAGGAAATAATAAAACATAATGCAAGTCATAAGGACAAAGACAATCAACAAATTTCAAAAATGAGGAATGCAAATAAGAAAACAAAAAAATCAAGCAAAAAAGCTTGCACATGGAGGAGATTTAGGCTTACGAGATTAGGCTTACGAAAAGTTCATTTCGAAAAAATTCTCATCGGGTCCATATATCTTTTCGAAATGAACACAAAAATGCTTGTTTCTGAAACACAAGATAGATTTTATCTATAAACTTGTGTTATATGGACGACAAGCATAAAGATTGGAACAATAAAGGAAACATAAATACCTCAAAACGCACCTCTTCAGTGCAACCATGACGAGCAAAATATGACTGGATCATCGTTGCCATATGCCAAAATGAAAAGATGTGATTTGCTGTTGCCAAAGAGAGTAATAAAAACAGTACTGCGCAAAAGCAATAAAATGAGTTATTCAACTGTTAAAGCTTCGAGATAAAAAGATGAAAATATAATTGCAGGAGAATGAAGAAGTACGGCTAAAATAAGATAATAAGGGGAGAATATGAGAATTTTAGGCTAATCGAAACTTATTAACTATACTATTGACTAAATATGCAGGATATTGATACATTTTACTGGTAATTTTGAGGTTATTAATGTGCAAAGCATGAAATTTTTTATCTGATAATCTATAAATTCTAAAAAGTTGATTAAGTATAATATTTCTAAACAATTGAATCGAGTTGCAGGAATTAAAAGGTAATAATTTATTAATATTAAATTTAAAAAAATCTTTTTTATCATATAATTTAGTAACTATCCCATGAGCAGGTTCTATAATTAGATTTAAATCCAAATAATAAACATTATTACTAATAGAAGTTTCATTAGGTATTAATTCCAAATTATCCGGATAGAAATCTATATCTATGACATAGTTATCAGTAAATACAAGACAAATCAGATCATCTACATATCTATAAATTTTATAATCAGTTGAAGTAAAGAATTTTTCATAATGATATAGGTATAAATTAGCTAACATACTGCTACTACAGCCACCTTGTGGAACACCTGAGACTTGTAAGTATAATTTATTACCTTGAAAGATATAATTATTGAAAAGAACAAAATGGAGAAGCTTAGGAAAATTGGTAAATTTTGTAAGATTAGAATGTTTAGTAATATAAGCATTATATAAAGCTAAAATGACATCATATAGATCAGTGATCTTAATATTATTAAATAGATCTTTAAAATCAAAAGTTTGAAATCCTATTATTTTACCATGCGTTATATATATATATATATAATTATATATATATATATATTATATATATATTATATATATATATATATATATATATATATATATATATATATATATATATATATATATATATATATATATTTATATATGTATATATATATATATATATATATATATATATATATAATATATATATATATATAATATATAAATATATATACAATATATATATATAATATATATATATATATAATATATATATATATATATATAATATATAATATATATATATATTATATATATATATATATATATATATATATATATATATATATATATATATATATATATATATATATATATATATATATATATATATATATATATATATATATATATATATATATATATATATATATATATATATATATATAGGATGACCAGAAAAAAGCGCCCCAAAAGTAAAATGAAACGACAAAAAAACGGGTGAATAAATATGTTTTATTCCAATTACAGAAAAAATATATATATTCTTAATTTATGAAATCCCAAGTTCGATATGTTTGCCATCACCTGCAATGGCATTTGGTTGTCAGTATTTCAGTATTGTTTATTCCCAAAGTTTGAACGATTTATGTACAGTGGTTTTCGAGATATTACAGTTCTTTATTGGGGCGCTTATTTCTGGTCACCCTGTATATATAATATATATAATATATATATATATATATATATATATATATATATATATATATATATATATATATATATATATATATATATATATATATATATATATATATATATATATATATATTTATATATATATATTGACAAGTCAGGAAGTCTTCATAATTGCAAATTATAAATTGTTATTTTTTCCTTGAAGGAGATGCAAGTTCCAAATAAAGGTTTAAACTATGTTAGTTTTATTTAGTATTTTGCTAAAAGAAATCTTATTTTGCTAATACATGTTCTAACATTAAGCAACAGTTTTCCGGTTTTCCCTAATTGTAATTTTGTACCAAATTTCGTTCGAATCGCTTCATTCGTTCGTGAGTTATCATCTCCACAGATTTACTGACACACACACGCGCGTACCCATGCACACTCACGCGCTCACCCATGCACACTCACGCACTCACACATGCACACTCACGCACTCACACATGCACACTCACGCACTCACGCGCTCACACATGCACACTCACGCACTCGTACATGCACACTCACGCACTCACACATGCACACTCATGCACTCACACATGCACGCTCACGCACTCACACATGCACACTCACGCGCTCACTCATGCACACTCACGCACTCGCACATGTATGCACACACACACACACACTCGCACGCACACACATCAAACACATACATGCATGACTTTAAAAACGTCTGATTCGTGGTCAAGGTTGCTTGAAACGTGCTCTCCCGACAAAAACTGGAATTCAAATTTTCGCCTATATATATGAAAGTAAAATTCAATCCATTGCCTTAGAGCTATAACTTTGTCAAATTATTCAGTTATGACTTGAACGTAAATGCGGAGTCCATCCTCCTCCACGTTATAGAAGAGGAGAAATATCACGTATCTCGCTTCGAAATAACCTTGAGAAGGAAACCGCGCGTCACGTGATACATTTGGCGATCGCTTCGAAAGCCAGCCAATATCCGCGTGTAATGTGAGCGGAGGGGGCTGGCTTCGTATACACTCTGGCCGATCGCGTATGTGACCGAAATAAGAACATCACTAACTGTGAAGTAATACCTACAATGATACCATATTGTGGCGATATAAGATAAGAAGAAACTTAAGTTACACTTTTAATTATTAGATTCATTATTTTTAATCACATTAACATTGCCGTAAATTCATATATAGTGGAATTATTATTAATGTACATTGCTCGTTGTTGTGCCGCAATAAACCCTCCAATTATTTTCACCTTTTGTGTAAGTCCTGAAAGAATTATTAATTAATATAAAAAGATTAGACTATTTAAACTTAGACAATATTATTTATTAACAACATCAATTTATCAATAACATCAATTTTCAATAATTATTTTAGCGAGGGGACATATGCGACCAGAATTATTAGATTTACGATAGTGTCTAGGACCTGTGATAATCTGAGCACATACCTTCCAGTTTAGTCTTGGGCTTATCATCTCTCAAAGACTTGCATCAGTCTTAGTGCTGAAGTACGGTCATAACTCTGTGGTGTGTGGCTTCAACTCGTACTTTTAATGCACTCGTACATAGATCTCTTTCCATTACTTTGGAACCTCTACGGGACACTCTAGAAATCTATTGGTTGTTTTATGCTTCTCAGTCAAAATCGTGATCGTTTCTCTTTTCATGTCTGATCTCCATCTCTGCTTTTCGTTGTCTACCTCTGATTTCGTCTACCACTGCACTCTGTTTCTTTCGTCTGCTGTGGTTCTCTCGGCGGGGGGTAGCTCCGCCCTTCTTCCCCTTGGCGCTCACTGGTTCTTCTCAACCCAATGGCATCATTTCACATTAAGCAAGGCCACTCTCAGCCCCTCTGGTTTGGCACCCCTAAATTTATAGTATTATAACCCTAAAGTTCACGTTGTCATAACCCCCGGTGCCAGCCAGACTACCGCTTTCTTTGCCGTTCTGGCCACCATAAATACTCAAATAAAAGTGTCTCATGTGAGAACAATTTCTGGTCTCACACATATAATTAGGAAGTTACAACTTTCTTTCATCCAACTTTGCATTTTGTAATTGTATATATAACACTATTAACTATAACAAATTTGCGAATTACTTAGTTCTAAAAAAAAATCAAAATAGAGGGATCGTTCATGAATATAAGGTTACACTCAAACCAAATGTAAAGAGAAGAGTTTCTCTAGAAATTTGTCATAGGCTATGAAAATGTAATAAGTACGCTGTTTGTTAACATAATAATTTTGACTGTATAGGTATTTGCTACAGTGTGTTATCAGTTTTTCTGTTCTAGATGCATAGAAGACAGAAGTATGCTGTTGAATTCATGTTTAAGCAATTGCCTTAATGTCTTTATCGGACTGAAAATGTTAACCAGATCAGTGCTTCTTCAAGGTTTGAAAGAGATGAAAGTTTCTGGGAGCTTGATTTAGAATGTAGGGCGGATATTACAATGGTTTTGACCCTAGAGATTTGAAAAAGTTGCGTGTTAGATGTGTCGTGTCTATAATCGAAAATTATCGTGGAGGAGGATCAAAACGATCTCTCAGAAGACAGGTTAGTTTCCTCTCGCAAAGAGGAAACCAGTTTTTCAAAGTGGTCACCAATTTGAATTGTCACGGCGCATTTCAAGACATGAATAACATGTCAATGGCACAACTTTAAGTACTAGAATCTTCTTGTTTGCTAAGACACGTTTGAATTTTCAATTATACAACCATATTTAACGTATGTTGCCATGGTAAAAAAATTCCAAAAGAGTGGTTACTATTTTTCTCTACGCAGCTCTGGACGAAGGATACAAATATAATGACCAATGTTTATACGCACAAACAACATGCAATGTAGTATTTTTTCCAAGATTACGCAGGACTAGATATTTAAATGCTAAAGTTTGAGAAACTCAAAGCGTCGAAATGTGCCCTTAAAAGTCCATGTTGTCTGCGATCTTGATTCTGTTAGTCTTAAACATTGATGAAAGTTATTTATTGTATCCTCTAAAAAGCTGCATGCTGCATTATATAACGTCGACTAATTTGTCCTTATACTTAACTAGCAGCGTACACGTTCTTCGTACGGAGTATATAATATAAAGAAACTTAAAATTTACAATCATGTGCAAATTCCTATAGTATACTAAATGACATATTTCATCAAAATATTCCATTAATATATTTAATTTAATGTTCCTAAAAAGAAGTTTAAGAATCTCTGTTTTCGCTATACAAAATTAACTTCACGGGCAGGTCTGAAGAATAAAACATCCTGGCCCCTTTTGTAAGAAAATTTTACTAAAAAAGGGAATTGTATCAATATATGTAAAACGAAAGCATTAAAATTGTATGGGACCGGTACTACTTATATTGTCGCAGATTGGAAAATATGCCAGTGTGTTAGTAGAAGATTACCCGTATTACAATATGTCTCAGAAATCTTTGCCAAAATAAAACAGATGACATAATAAATTGAAAATATCAATAATCCTCGTAATCTTTATACCAGAAGGTCGTACTTGATTCCAATATATGCCAATATATATCAAAATTTATGCCAATATACCTATACTACTTATACTCTCGTAGATTAGAAGATATACCCGTGCATTTGTAGAAGATTACTCGTACAACGTACAATATATGAGTTTAAACAATTTTTGTCATAATAAATCAATGGAATAATAACTTGAAAATATCAATAATCTCTAAATCAACAATCCCTGAAAATATCAATAATACTAATGTTTAAACCTGAAGACCGTAATTGATATTATAATGTCAAAAATGCAATGTCAATGAAATTTATTTTATATACCTATCTTTATTATTCAAATAGGAAAAGATTTAATAAAAATTGTATGCCGCATAACACATTGGATTTACATCCGTTGCTGAACGACATATCATTTGCTTCAAATAAATTGATGGAAATCATATCGCCAGAATAATGCTATCTCCATGAAAGGTTTGATGGCATTTTCGTCAATTTAGCGACAATTTAAAAAATCGCCAAATTTGTCGCCAAGTGGGACTGTAGAACTGATAGTCCCATTTTGCGACAAATTGACGAAACATCATCTCAATACTATCCCCTAACAAAACACAATTAATTTCATTTATTAAGCGCAATTTTATCAATTTTATGATTTACAAACATTTTTATCAATTTGGTGATATTTTAAAAATTCGCTAAATGTGTTACTAAGTAGGATGGATGGACTGACCGAAAAATGCTACCGAAACATCATTTCAGTACTCTCTTCTAAAAAAACAAATTTAATTTCATTGATTTGCCTCCTTTTTTTCAATTTGGTGACACTTCCGTCAAGTTGACAAAGTTTAAGAAAAGTTGCCAAGTGAGCGATATTCCGCCAAATTCATAGCTCTGAATTTGCAGATATGAAGAAAAAACATCCCGATCGCGTTTCTATATACTAAATGAAAATACTAAAATTGTATTAGAAGTTATATCCGTTCTACTCTTTTTCTATTTCAACAATCGGATAAATGAATTTATTGGGTAAACATAATATATGAGTTTATTAGCTAAACACAATATATAAGCTTAAAAACTATTTGCCAAAATAAATGAAAGTGATGTACGCAGTCCCCCAATTAATATAATTAAAAGAAAAATCAAATCGTTCTGTTCAAAAATTTATTTTTATATCCATTTATTTCTTATTCAAATCGAAAAAATAATAATTAAATTTAACAGACAGATTTAATTTAATTGCGTTTCTGAGCAACATGAATTAAGATAGCATCTTCCTCATAAACTGCGAAATTAAATAACCATTTTGATTTCTTTATACTTTTCATTGTTGAGTAAAAGCTTGTGAAAAATAAACCATGGAGATAGATTTTCCATTTAAATTCATGTTTTCAGAAAGTGATTAATTAAAGCAAAAAAAAAATCTCCCACCAAACTCAGAGATAAAGTGTTAATTCACTTTCAAACGATTTTAAACCTTTCCGTTTGGATAAACCACGGAGTTAGAGAGTAGAACTCCTAGTAAAACGTTTCGTTTTTCATTAATATCTCGACAACCCCTGGTCTTAAAAACTTGAAACTTGGGATAAATTTATGAATTTATGGGGGGCTAATCCAAGGCTATCCACAAAATTTAATTAAATTCGACTCAGTCGTTCTCCCGTGATGATGAGACAAACGAAAGTTTCGTTTTTTACTAATATCTCAAGAACCACTGGCTGTAGAAACTCCAAACATGGAGTAAATTTTAAGTGGGGCTATTTCCAGGCTATCCACAAAATTTCATCAAATTCGGTTCAGCCGTTCTCCCGTGATGATGGGACAAACATATAGACAGACAGATAGATTTTCAATTTTATTTATATAGATATACACGTTGCATTTTGTTTTTGAGCTTTATATTGTCCTTATTTGGAAATCATTTATATATTGACTATCATCTACGAAACAAAAGTTCTTAAAATATGCATATCTTCACTTTATAAATAATTTCTTTTGAAATGAAATATTTTATGTCACGGAGTGTACAAGGATGTATACTTGGATGTACAAGAGTGTACGCATCATTTATAGGTAGAATAGTTGGTATTTATATTAATACCTGTTTCATTCGATTAATGTTTCACCCATAATCACATTTATTATCGTGTTTGATATCAGTTCTCACGTATTCATATGTGTAATCCAGTATATCCCTAAATTTATTTAAAAGGTTTTTAGGCTTTCTTGCAAAACATGCGAGGTCCGGTCGATCAAAATTTTGTCTGTGATTAAACAATGAATATATTTCTTATTACTATGCTAGAAGATATATCCGGCGTTGCCCGGAATTTAAAGCATGGATTAATTGAATTCATTCATTCAATTTTTTAAAAGACGTAGTCGCACCTCTCCTGCTTTTTAAAATCAGAGAGCTGTAGTTCAGTACCAAGTTTGTCAAGTTTGTCAGTCTTAATCGTGGAAGCCGCACAGCAATTTTGCAATTCAACTAAATAATATCACAGTGAATCTTCGTCATAACTTTGCTATTTTCTAGTACTATACTCATAATGATGCTATAATACAAATGAAAACTAATAATAAAATATATTTTAATATTCGTAAAGTTAGAAAACCGATAGATAAAATCCACTTCGTTAGATAAATAGCTCTTTTGCCGTCTCGAAAAATATCTGTTATATTATCTTTATCGTCTGCCTGAAATGAAAACGGGTTCTGAAGAATTTTGACCGATTTTGGTTTTAAAATATTTATAACTTTTAAACTAATTCGAATTTTTAAAAATCAGATGTGATCAACACATGACTTTCCTTGCAGACTCACAATCACATTCCCTTTATTTCTTCAATGATTCATCAAATTGAGTTTAATTGCACAAAATAACAGCCATATTTATTTTAGATGATACTGAATTTGCCCTTTTAATTTAATTTTTTTTTAATTTGGTAACTGGATTTATTTTCAGAGGTGGCGTAGAGGAAATGTAAAAAAAAGAAACTAAAATGTCTCGAGAACGGCTAGTCCTAGAATAATGGGGTTGGTTTTATTCCTTTTGTCGTCAATAATTACGTATAAAATATGCATTTAATTGATATATTTGAGCATACATAGTCTTTTATTTGTATATTTAACGTTTTTTGTGGGCCATTTCTCAAAAAAAGGCAGGATCTTTTCTTTCGAATCGTACCAAATCTAATCAGCACCAGGTTAACCTACATGTGATTTATCTACCAAATTTTGTGAAATTTGGTCTAGAATTTTATCAGCTAGACTGGATACAGGCAATTTTTGCGGGCCATTTCGCAAAAAAGGCAGGTTCTTTTATCCCGAACCGTGCCAAAATCTAATCGAGACCAGCATCACCCACAAGGGACTTACCTACCAAATTTTATGAAATTCGGTCAATTTGTGTTTTAGTTGAGTGGATACAAAGTCTGTACAGACAGACAGACACTAACACAGACGTCACGCTAAAAATAGTTTTTTCGTGTTCTAGAGGTCCCGAAACGTGTAGATCCGTCGAAAACTCGAGCAACGATTTTCAGCACGATTCCAATACTTTCCCTATACATTACCATGTATTGCAGGGAAAGTAAAAAATCTGATGTGGGCGGCACATGACTTTCTCTGCAGACTCAAATTCGTCTTCTCTTTATTTCTTTAATTACTCATTGAATTGAGTTTAATTCCACAAAATAACACTGAATTTGTACTTTTAATTCAATTTCTGTTTTTATTTGGTAACTGGATATTTTTTTAAAGGCGGCGTAACAAAAATGCGAAAAAACTAAAATATTTCGAGAACAGTTAGTCCTATAGTAATGGGGTTGGTCTTATTCTTTTCCTCGTCAAAAATTACGTATAAAACAAGCATTTAATTTATACATTTGAGAATACGTAGTCTTTTACTTTAGATTTGGCGAATTTGGTAAAAAAAGCAGGTTCTTCTTTTCCGAATCGTGCCAAAATATAATCAACACCATATTTTCCTACGAGTGATTTATCTACTACATTTTTTGATATTTGGACAATTCATTTTTTAGCTAGAGTGGATACATGAGATTTTTGCTGGCCGTTTGGCAAAAAGAGGTGAGTTAATTAATCCCAAATCGTACCAAATTTAATCAGCATCAGAGTCACATACAAGTCACTTACCTATAAAATTTTATGAAATTTGGTCTATTAGTTTTTGAGTTAGAGTGGATACATGCATTGTACAGACAAACACACACACAGACGTCACGCTAAAATTAGTTTTTTCGTATTCTAGATGTCCCAAAACGTGTAGATCCGTCGAAAACTCGTGTTACGATTTCCGGCACGATTCCAATACTTTCCCTATACATTATCCTGTATTGCAGGAAAAGTAAAAACATTTCTCTAATATACATTGCTTGGGGACCTGAAGTAACTTTGTTGCAAATTTTGCGCTGTCCTACGCTTCTATATTCCGCTTCAGACGACATACACAAACACACAGGTACACAAACAGATATCTTCTTCTATTATGCAACAATATTATGTACTTCTATAATTTAATATGTATATTGTCAAATTTTGAATATTGTGGAGAAAAACTAGCTAACATTATTCTCATAAAAACAAGAAATATCTGTATAATAGATTATCTGAGATTTGTATCTTTAAATATTTTTATTTGTTGCCAAGTTTGCGGATTTTCTATTTCAGTCATTAGTGGTTTGGATGAAAAACTTATCTATGTAATGAGTAAATAATTGGTTTGCGCCAAAAGTTTAATGATTAGTCATTACTAGAATAAATTATGAAGTTCTCTTTTTTAATGAATAATAAATTTGAAGTGTACCTTCTACGTAATGGGTTGCTGCAGTAGCGATCCATTCATGCATTTTTAGTTACATTTAATGCTGGTAGAGACACCATGAAATTGTTTCAATGGTTCATGTTAAATTGTTATGGGTGAGCTTGCAGAATTTTTAGTCCTTGTAACTCTTTAAAACGAAATCTGTGTAATATTTTTATAAACTGTAAAAGCAGCGTCCTGGATTGAACTCCACTAGTGTTTAGAATTAGTCGCAACCATGAATATCGTGGAATATTTGAGAAGTAGTTTAAAATTGAGTTAGATTTTGATCGTACAAAATATCCATTTATGTTCAGTTACAATTACTATAATTTTATACCACGTACTTTTTCTGAGACTGACATTTTTATTAAATTTTCTCGTTTATTTATTACTTTCTCCGAAGTATTTATGTAATTCTTTGCATTTTTATATATTCGAAGTTTTGTTGCATTTAATGCCGATTACAGCCATTATTCGATTTTATGTTTCATACTTCAAAACTTGATTAAATAAAAATGAATGAATCTTCAAGTTACCAATAACAAGAGTTACCAATAAGATTTAGACAAGTTACCAATAAGATTTAGATCATTTTCACAAAAATGAACTATTTTTGTATTAGATTGATGAGCCTTAACTGCCCAAGAGTAATTAATCGAAAGTTGCGAACGCAGATATTCTATTCATAAGGGGTTTTCCAGGAGCTGTAAATAGCATTTTTAATCAAAGTTTAATATCTGACATTCGTATCTATAGAAGACTGGTTTCAATTGAGAGTACGTGTGGAAAGCTCTACCTATCACAAATGTACGAAATTGTTTGGAATCTAATATAAACTTATCCTGGTCAATATAGTTGTGGTGCTAAATTGAGATGAATTGATTGAATAGGTGAATTAATATTATTTAGGTGAATTAATATTATTTAGGTGAATTAATATTATTTAGGTGAATTGATATTATTAATTCATTAAATTATATGCCGAAAAAATGAATCTTTACTTGATATTACGTTGTGCTTGACAATTGCACCCTCCAATTTCTGCTGCTGCATATAGTACATTTTGTATACTTAAGCTCTCCACTATAAACGAGTTTCATTAGTTCGATATCAATAATTACTCATAATTAAACCTAATCTATTTATTTGCACTTAATATTCATAATATAATACAGTAATTACTAAGTGCTCTTAAGGGACATGGAATTATGTGATGCCAGACCACAGTAATTAAATTTTGCTAATAACGTAAATTTATCTACAGCCTCATTAAAATAAGATTATTAATTAGTTGCATTACTCCACTTGTTGCTGCCGTTCTCGTGCTGTCGTTGAATATTTAAGTAGGACTCATTGCATGTCACAATTTAAAATTGATGAGGTTCATATACTCTTTACTAGGCTTTGGGTCCGTTCGGCTATTTCTTAGCAATTTCCACATTAGTGCAGTTTCACCAGCTCTTTCTTTATTTCGACCCAGACTATTCGACCTACCCGAAGTCTTGGACGTCCGAGACAGTGCCACTCAATTTAGACCCAACTACAATGAAGGCAACATCCACAGGGAACTTACCCTTCTTCTACTTCCACAAACCTCTCGGAATGACTTTCGGATCCACAAATTTAACGTGCCCATTCTCCGCATAAACACGGGGATGGTTTGGGTAGAGATAAAAATCGTCTCATCGCGTCTTAATTTCATGAATATTTTAAGCGATATTCACCAGCTTCACCCTTTTGCTTTAGGGCAAGGAATGGCCCCGAAATCCCGCTTTTCAACACGGGTTGTCTTTTGAGAACATTACGTAAGGTGACGTGGAATCGGCCTGTGAGGATTTCCATTTAGGCAGCTATTTCATGCGACTGTCATTAAGTTTCAAAACTTTTGCAATACCTTTGTTTTACCCAAACATTTTCTAAAGAATCGATTTTTCAAGATCTGAAAATTCTAGTGGGGGTTGGGATTTCATTAAGCATTTCCACTTTCGGTTTTAAAAATGTTATTTCGAATTAAAAAAAATTGCATTTTCCTTGAAACATATATTTCTCAAAATGGCTATAGCTATATCTTTGATGATGGCTGATTCATCATCGAAAATTTCAGAGGAGGTAGAGGGATTTTCCTCGGATTTCAATCATGGTTCTAGAGATGCAACTTCTCATGACTGTACGAATTAAGTGTGCAAAAGAGTATAACCACTATTTATAGTTCAAAAATGAATTGTACACACCACTTGTCATCATATCAAGGCTCCTTCATAATTTTTTTATTCATTTTTATTTCAACAAAGCTTTCATATGAGACAGGCAGAAATAGGTTTTTAGTTATTTTTATTCAGCATCTTACTGTAGGGTGATAAAATGTAAGAATATTTTCTGGAATTAATCTCGTTGACTGAAAAGAACTCACTAAAATCCATATTATGGTTTTGGAGATTTTTGAGCTAGATGCGTGTAATACAAAATTTCCTTTTAGACATTGGATAAAACTGTTTAAATCAGTTTTAATTCCGTTTGCAATTTTATACTTAAAATCAATTTCTTCTGAACATTGTGTAAAATAACTATTTAAAACAGGGAATGTTTTATTTCCATTTGAAAAAATATTAACTTTTAGGAATATTTTAATGCCAGATCTATTAATTTAAAAATATTAGAGTACTACATTTGCGAAATACATTACTTTACATTCTTAATTTTAAAAAAAATGATATCATTAGAGGGAGATAATATGTATTTTATGGGACGTAATTTGACATCGTCTGCCAATTTGCATTTTATCTTGTTTTTAACGAGTTTATCAAATTAAGTCTTTCCCGGGGAATGAAAATAAAGAATCATTTTAACATTAAGGGTATTATCTTAAAGATTGAAATTTGAAATAGATTTTATCAATTGATATTTCGTTTTCTCTCATGAAATCGACGTATTTGCTAAATTGGGGTTCATATAAAATACACTGCACTACATAGAACATTTAACATAGCGAAGTTGGGTCGCTACGCAAATTGGAGGATATATTTAAATAGTTGTGTAAAATATTGCAGTTGCAACTCAATCACTTGATAGTTGCGAGAGTAAAATAATTAAAAAAAAACATCGGTGAAGCTAAGTTTGCATGTATGAGTATCACTTCATCGGACTGATATCGGTTTCAGAAGCATATTTGAGGAGTGAATACTTACGACGGCATCGAGAATCACATTGCCACACAGACAGTTATTATAATAAACTGGATCAAAACTTGAAATGCAACGTAAACAAGGAGCATGCGCACGTTTTGAAAATCATTGGATTTCCTGCTTTAGTGCAACAAGCCTGGACTAGAGTTCCCAAATGAGAGCATATTAAGCGGGATAAACAGAAAATAACTGAAGGACAGAAACTAATGTAGTAGCACCACATGATGTTAGGAAAGGAGAGTGAAACGAAAAACAAAGTAGAAAATTAAGGAAATCTGATTTTGAAAGGCAAATAAGAAAAAATAAATAGAATAAGTTTATGAACTGAACGTGCAAAAAGAGCGGAATAGAGAAACAAAAATTAAACATGTTTGTGACATACTTCAGAGAAATAACGTATCATTCACAAATTATCAACCAGATTACTGGAATGTTTACTGATATAAAAGGCATAAAAAATGCAGATCTAAAACTAAAGATCACATTTGAATTATTGAGTACTCCAAGCGTCTGTAGGTCTTTTACGACGCTGTCAAATCGTCTTGTGGGATTTCCCCCCTCTCTTCCTAGATCTCCCCGGTTTGAAAAAGTTCAATGTTTTCCTGAGATATGGGGCTTTGTATCTCTATAAGTGTTCCAGCCATTTAATTTTATTAAATTTATAACACCAGTAATATGTAGCTCTGTATAGAGCTTGTATAGCTCATGGTTGAAACGCATACGCCATACTCTATTTTCACACACTCGTTCAAAGATGGTTTGGATAGATTTTCTTTTTCTTCCAAATGTGTTAAGTTTGTTCTCCTGCAATTTGTTCAATATTCCAAATTGTCCAATATTCTCTGGCATATAATAAAGGGCATTTAAAATTATGAAATATTTCCACAAATAATTTTTTAGGTTAAGGTAAATTAATAAATTTTAGGGTGATCTGATATATAGTTTTCATACTTTGACTAGTAAGAAAATAATTGAATGATAGGAATATAAACAAAGACACGTATGTCTTCATTTAAATCATTTTAAGTCAAAATTATGCTAATTTTATTCAAAGATCAATATGAACTTGTCTAGGCAGCATTTTGTGGTGCTGAATATATACCAGACCTAATTAACGGCTCATAGAATATAATTCAAGTAAGGTAAAGCAGGAATGCTATACGTGTATATGCAAGATTAAAAGTAATTAGTTAAATTTGGTGCAGGCAGATTGTGCAAGAATACTCCTAGAATAAAATTTAAGCTGAGAAATATTATATTTTACTGTTAAAATGATGTTTAAATAAAGTTATTGATAATGCATATATCTCTTTAATAGGAATATAATTTGTATATTAGTATTATTTGCATATAAATATCCTCTACTAATTTTACAATTATTTGTGTCACAAATCCATTTTTTGTGGAATTATGCAAATTGATATTTCGTTAACAGATTAAAATTGCACAAAGGAACATGTTTTTGTACAAAAATAAGACATTTTTAACTTTGTAGTTGAATTTTAATTTATGATTATTTCATGAGGATTTTTTTATGACTGGACTTTGTACCTGACGTTGACTGGAATTTAAAGCAGGAATTCATTGAATTACTTTATTAATGATGAATAATGGGCTGATATTAGAAAAAAGAATCCCAGCTTTAATATCTGAGTAATGCAGGTTGAAAAATGAAATTTTATTAAAATATCTAACTAATTATATAACGTCATCAAAATAGCGCAAATAAGTGAAATATGATGCATCGTATAACCGAAAATATCAATCAAAATACTGTATCAATACTAGAAATATAAATCGTAAAGTTTAAACGAAATGAAACTCCCAGAATTGCAAAAAATCCTACAAATTATACAACCTTGCCTAAATAGCACAAATCGAATGAATTAAATGAAAAAAATTCTATAAAAGTAATATAAAAGCTTAAAATGATAAAAAATACAATACTTGCCTCTGCAAACAACACATGCGGTCTTCAACGCATGAAATTCAGAATGAATAAAGCATGATTTGTGTTCGTCTCTTTAATGGGACTGCATTCTAGTGTATTACGAATGCGATGAATGGAAATTGAAGCTGTTCGAACAATGGAGTGAAAAATTTTACATTGCATTGATGCCTTATAAAATACAAAACTGATGAATAAATGAACCCAGAAAAGTATTTTTACTTTCCCGACAATACATGGAGAGTATTGGAATCGGGTCGAAAATCGCAACTCGAATTTTCAACGGATCAACTTTTTGCGCACCTTGTAACATGAAAACACTATTTTTAGCATGACGTCTGTGTGCGTGTATCTGAGTGTCTGTCTGTGCAATGTATGTATACACTCTAACTCAAAAACTAATTTTGCAAAACTTGGTATCGTTCGACCAAATTTTGAAAAACTTGGTAGGGGTAAGTCGCTTGTGGGTTACCCTGGTGCTGATTAGATTTTGATATGATTCGGGAAAAAGAAACCTGTTTTCTTTTTTTGTTTACGAAATGGCCCAAAAAGTCGTATATATCCACTCTAGCTGAAAAACTAATTGACCAAATTTTGCAAATTTTGATAGATAAGTCAATTGTGGGTTACCCGTGCGCTGATTAGATTTTGGTATGATTCGGAAAGAAAGAATCTGCCCTTTTTTTCGAAATGACACTCAAAAATTGTACATATCCACTCCAACTGATAGACTAATCGATTAAATTTCACAAAACTTGGTAGATAAGTTGCTTGTGGGTTATGGAGTTGCTGATTAGATTTTGGTACAATTCGAGAAACGAAATCTGTCTTTTCTTACGGAATGGCCCGCAGAAATCGCCAATATTTAAAATAAGATACTACAAATAAATCAATTAAATGCTTGTTTTATACGTAATTTTTGTCGATAAAAAAACTGAAACCAAACCCGTGACTTTAAGATGGACCATTCCCGAGTTATTTAAATTTTTTTTATTTTGAGAAACTGAAGACTTTTTTCACTTTATATAAAAAATTATGTAGTGAAATTTCTTAAAATCTAGTTGTTACTTTCCGAGAGGGTTATCCTGATATTGATTAGTTCTTAAGATGACTCGGAAAAATATTGCTAAATGGACTGCACAGATCATGAAAATCTGAAATAAATGACTAAAGGTGCGGAAATATATTGATTAAATAATTAATTTTTCACAAAAGACTGACCCCAATGACTCTAGAATGAACCGTTCTCGAGATATTTTAGTTTTCGGAATTTACGGCGGTAAGGATTTTAAGGTGATTTAAGTTGCCAAATGAAACGAAAATACATTAAAAATGCAAATTGGATATAATATCAGAAAAGTATTCATGTTATTTTCTGCAATTTATCTGAATTTAATGCACCATGAAATAAACAAGAAAGATAAATCATGCTTAAAGCATTGATTATGAAACACTTTCCAACTTAAATGCAATTTTATTTAAACATCTCTAAAATGCAATACATTCCTAAGTAATATTTTAAAACTTATCACAATACTACTATAATTTATTATATTTGAAAACTTCATCGAAAACAACTGACATTCATTCAAATGACGTCATAGAAAAAATAACACGCCTGGCTCTCTCCATAAAAGCAGCATTTCATTCATAACATTTTCCCATTCATTTCATTCATCACAGTACTAAAATAATTTATTTTATTTAAAAACTTAAGACCATGGAGCTACAAGTAATTGAACTCTATGCTTAAAACTTCATCGAAAAAAATCGTCCTTCTCTGTATGAAATCAATGAATATTTCATTCATATCAGCTATGCAGACTCCATGAGCTAAATACTTTTGCGTGAAAGAAATACAGCAATTCTTATACAACTCATCTACATATTTTGCTGTTTACATTTTACATAAGTGAAAAATAGGCTTCGCTGTAGAAATAATCAAATTTGGATGATCATTTAAACTCAAATATATTGTAGTTGCATTGTTTCAGTATGTAGATGCACAGATTTTAAGCAAAAATAAAGCGGTTTTAGGACGAATACAACACTCAATATGAATTAAAAAGAACTTCAAAAATCACGATTTTGATACAAGATGGATGCTATATTTTATTTTGAAGTGGGTCACGTGATCTTTTCATATCATGGTCACGTGATCGCTTCATATAAGAGGTGTAATTATTATTTTAATTTTTATTTAAAAAAACTATTGAATATGTTTTGCTGAAATTTTTTTATATATTTTATGGAATAATTTGAATATTATCTGAAATTTCCGAAGCAATTTGTGAATTTTAAATCCGCTTAAAAAATGTTTGAAAAATTAGGTCCCATAGGGTTCAATGTATTTCATATATTCAACCCGGGTTCAATCCAAAACTAATTGGGTGATATTATTGATTTATATTCCCATAGATTCTACAGCCCGTCTGAATAACATACTAAAATTTCATATTGATTAAGTCATTTTTACGGCCGTTATCGTGCTAACGGACAGACAGACAGACAGACAGACAAAATGAACAAAGTAATAAACACTTTTCAACTTTGTTGTAAAGTGTTAAAAATAAGAAAATGTATGTGAGTCTGTAGAGAAAGTCACGTACTGCCTACATCAGGTTTTTTGTTTTGGAGCAATGTGTAATATTCAATTTGTCTCCTATTAATTTATGAAGATCGGATGGTCAGTGGGTTAAATTGGTTGGAATATTAAAATCAAACAAAATATATTTGTAAAAATAATTCACAAAAATTTGGTTATTTATAGTACAGATTACCTTTAACGTTTTTTAGAAAGAAAATTCATTGATCTTTCTGATGGTGCTAAAATGGAAACTCTGCAATAATATTTACGATTACCAAGCAACCGATTTGTACTTAAATAGCTGAAAATGGAGCTTCAATAGTAAATAAATAAAGAGCTAATTTGAATAAATAAAAATCTCGACGAGGTGTTTCCTCTCAGGATCAGAGGTACTCCTGTACTAAATTTCATGTTTATAAGTGGCTTAAATGTTTTGCTATACACTACAAAAACAAACGAACAAGCAAACAGATATCTTTATTATTAAAGATAAGGATCGGTTTATTCCCGAAACCGGCTCGTCTGTTATGCTTGTATTATATGATGTTTTTATCCACACGTACTAATATTTATTACTGTGAACAACAAAAATTACATTCTGGTTAATTTTTAGAAGAAACAGCAGGTGTAGAATAACTTATTTAAATTCAGAAGGACTGAAAAAATATAGAAATATGTTTTACCCCTTTGGGATTATTCAGACGAAAGAGATTTTACTCTCAGATACTTGATTTTTAAAATTATGAGAAAATAAATCTGAAAGCTGAGACGTATCGAATGTGACCAAAACCGAGATTCGGACTCGAGTAGAAATGATCGTTTAATTAAAAAAAAAAAAATTGGAGTTTTTAATTATTCCTTTGCATCGTCACCCCTAATTCAAAATTTCTTAATATTACATTTTTTCGTTGACCTGGAAGCTGAGACTGATCAAATGACATCAAAACAAACAAGATTCTAGCTAGAGTGGAAATATTGGATAATTAAGCAAAGTAGTTTCCAGATTTTTTTTTTATTATTCCTTTGCAACGTCACTCCTAATTCGAATTTTTGAAATTTCGCATGGTCTCGAATCTGCGACGGATTGATTGATACCAAAATGAAGATTCTAGCTATAGTGGAAGTGCTCGATGATTTTGATTACTCACTCACTCACTTCCTCACTGAGTCAGTCATTCAGTTCAGTACATATTATATAGGTATGTATTTATCCTTGAATACAGATTTATTCGCAGATCGTTCAATTTCAACTTATGAAGAAACGAGTGGTAATGCGAGGTAAACTTATTGATGTAAACACTTTTATTAACAGCTAGCTTCTCGTTCAGTTTCAACTTATGAATAAACGATTGGTAATGCGAGGTAAAATTATCGGCGAAAACACTTTTATTCACATCTTCTCGTTCAATTTTGACTTATGAATAAACGATTGGTAATGCGAAATAAAATTTATCAGTGAAAACATCCATATTCACAGCTTTTCGTCCAATTTCAACTTATGAATAAACGATTGGTAATGCAAGGTAAAATATGCAGGACGTTACACCATCTCAAGAAATCGGCATCTTACATCTATGTAATGTAAAAGGTTTCTGCATCTATATGTAAAAATTCCGAAATTAAAATTGGAAATAGTAGTGTTAAATTTGTTGACTTCCAGCTGATTAATCAATCATGCAGTTTCCATATTATATTATGCATCAGCTTGAATACTTCACAGAGAATTCAGGAAGTGCAAGCACGAAAAGGAGCAGTGTATTTAATATTTAATGTTTATCATCGTAGAGTTTTGTTCTTTTCACAGTGCTGCACTAATTTGAATAAAAAGTCTCGACGAGGCGTTTTCTCTCAGGAGCTGAAATACCCATGTACTAAATTTTATACCTGTACGTTGCTTAAATTTTCCGCTATGCACTACGCAAACAGACGAACAAGTTATCAGAAATGATTGAATTGTTTCGAAAGTAGACGGCGGCATTTCGTGCTAGAAACTAGCCAAGAAATTTAAAAAATTCAATTAAAGTACAACAAAAAGTTCAATTATAATTCAAGAAGAAATTCAATAAAAATACAAGAAATTCAATAAAAGTATAACAAAAAATTCAGTTAAAATTCAGCAAGAAATGTAATAAAAGTACAACAAAAAATTCAATTAAAATGCAACAAAAAATTCAGTTAAAATACAACAAGAAATTCAATTAAAATACTAAAAAGAAATTCAATTAAAATACAACAGGAAATTCAATTAAAATACAACAGGAAATTCAACTAAAATATAACCAGAAACTCAACAACCACAACTAAATTCTCAACATATCGTACAAATTTTTTTTTTAGATTTATTTAAAACTGAATAATAGTAGGCAAATAGCAGGAATATTTGGAGCCCGGGAGATACTCAGCACATTTTATATGTTTGGTTGCAACTCGCGATAAAAGGCGATTACGTCTGAAATTTCATACTCTGAAACCTTAAAATATATACTTAAGAAACTGTAAGCAAATTATCCAAAGAATTGAAAACTGTTCGGTGCATACGAATTCAACATTATATCTCTGCGTTGTCTTATTCGAATATCCCAGTACAGATGCAGCTTCTTTCCGTAATGGGAAAATTACTTTCTTTGAAAACTTTCCGTTGTTTAAGTCAGACATATATGTAAGACTGTAAAGAAATATTTGTAAGACTGTATGAACTGCAATAAAGATAATTAATAAAATAAACATCAAAATGAAAAATAAATGTTGTAATATATAATGTAAATTTTTATAAATCACATTATGATAAAATATTTGTTTATAAAAAATCTGATGTGGGCGGCATATGATTTTCACTACATACTCAAATTCATTTTATCTTCCTTTCTTTTATAGCTCATTAAATTGAGTTTAATTTAAAAACAAAAGCAAGGATAATTATTTGAAAATATTCGTTTTCGTCTGGCGATTCAAAGAATTTTTAACGACAGCGTGGCAAAAATACGAAATGACTAAAATAGCTGAAGAACAGTTAGGAGGTTGGTTTTATTTTTTCATCGTCAAAATTTCGTATAAAACAAGCATTTATTTGATGCATTTGAGCACACGTAGTCTTTTATTTTGGATTATTTTTGCGGGCAATTTCGCAAAAAGGCATATTCTTTCTTTCCAAATCTAATCAGCACCAGAGTATCCCACAGGTGATTTATCTACCATATTTTGTTAATTAATATTTCATTTGTTAATTAATATTTCAGCTAGAGTGGATATATATTTTTCTTGTGGGTCATTTTGCAAAAAAGGCAGGTTCTTTTTTCCTGAATCATACCAACATCTTATCAGCACCAGGGTAACCCACGAGTGACTTACTTACCTGCTAAATTTTATGAAATTTTACTTATTAGTATTTAATCTAGAGCGGATACATGCATTGCACAGACAGACACACATACAGACATACAAAACCTCATACAGACAGGCACACACATACAGACAGACATACACATACAGACAGGCACACACACACACAGACAACAAACTAAAAATAGTTTTCTCGGGTTCCAGATATTATGAAGCATAGCATATAGATGTGCACGATGTGCAAATCACTATTAATGATCACCGGGCTCGACCCATAAATAAAGAAGGGAGGAATTACTCATCGTAAGTAAAAGTATAAGGTAAGTTTAATTGTTAGCATGATGCCTCCTGACAGATACGACGGGACAGTTCGGCGCCAAGGTGTTTAGCATGAGACAGAGGTTATAAATTTTCTAACTATGAGATGTCGAAGTAAATGTCAAAAGTGAAACAACAAATCTCTTGAAAATGATGGCCTCTGTTAAGTGTTAAGTCTCCCCTGGGCTAGGACGAGACCTCCTGGCAGTAGGGAACCCGCAGTTCATCGGATTTTATTGGAACGCATACAAAATGAGCGTTATCACGTAATCCAATAAATAGTTTGGAATTTCGTCCCACTCATTTCCACGCAAAAGTGCTGCAACGAATGAACGGACGAGTTTAGCGCCTCATTTTTGTTCCTCCCTCTACAAAATGTGAAGGGACCCGATTTTAGAAAATCAGTTAGATTCCATTTTTTTTTCATTCTCGTGAGAGAGGGTCTCATTTTTCATCACTAGTCCCGGCAGCGGATCGAAGCCTATACCATTTGTGCAGGCTACGGAAATCTGGAACCTTCATCACCTGCTATTTCTGTTGCGGTAGTCGAAAAAAACCTGCCACAGGAAACAAAATCCTAGACAATTCATGTTTGAGCATTATCTACACCTGTAGAGCTCGGATTCCGGACTAAATAGGCATCAGTAGCGTCCTAGGGTAATTTCCTGCAGAATGAACTGGAGTGGAACCAGATGGTTTTTGATCATCCTAATCAGGCAGCAACGGAAGTAGCTTTTTTGTTTGGTTGCCACGAAGGGCCCCTATATAGCAAACAACTCGACCCGTGAATGCAAACGTATCTTTTAGCGGGATCTTACACCGACCGGCACCGGCTTACGCGCAAGTTCCCCGACCCTCGAATCAGCGCTGAGCCAACCGGCATCGGTCATCGAAAGCATACTTCGTAAAGTATACTCCAGGAGCCAACCGGCATTTGGACGGTGGAGCGCACAACGGACCTTGATTACAAGCCCCTGATAAAATACCAACCCTCCGCAAAAGTCACTGAAACCGTTTGCTCCCAGTGTTCTGTGTTTCATAACCTATCCCTGGCCTCTAACCATCTGAACTTTTGGAGGTGGTCTCTTTTAAATAAACAAGTCATTCCATCAGTTTTGGAGGTATTGTGTCTTTAAAATTCAATTGTAATGCTAATATATATATATATATATATATATATATATATATATATATTAATCTACCTATAATTATATCAATATAAGCTCTAAGCTTGGGAAAAACTCTTGCACAATCAGCTCGAGAGAAGTGAATGCAATCAATTATCATTTTTAGTAAACAATTATCGTATAATTAGTAATATTACAGTACACCCCGAGGTCAAGTTAGATACGTTCTAAATGTATAATGTCTGTGTATTATTAGTTTCATAATCGATAGTTTCATAAACAGTTTCATAATAAAAGTGCTAGTGGCCACAAAATTGTCTGGTTTTCTTAAACAAATGCAATGTACTCAGTCTTTCAGATATTACTTATACGATCCCTGAGTCAACTGGGGGACACTATTGTAAGTGGTAGTGTTATATTTATGTAAAATTTTTCCTCATCGCACTATAGTGCTCGGAACGTGTAGATCCGTCAAAAATCGAGTTGCGATGTTTGACACGATTGCAATACTTTCCTTATACAATGTATTGTAAAAATACATGTTTAGAATGTTTGTATTAAGAAAAAGCGTATAGTTATCAATAACATAGGCCTAATGGAACTTGTAAATAAGTCAAACGAAATTTAGAATTGCATCAAGTCAGTCTTTATTCAAATTTCTAGACCTTTGTCTTCTTGAACAGTTCGAGTAGAAATGGCGCAGTAACATGCATATTTTGCATGAAATATCGCTTTTTGTTAACCCCGAACTTCGCTTCTCGTATTTTCTGTGCTTCACTGAGCTTCTCCTCTCATATTTTCTGGGCTTCACTGAGTGTTTCACACACACCCTCTTCTTTTATAGAAGATAAGGATGACATTCAATTCTCCTCAGACTTTAAACATATCAATCTTAGTTTTCGTCATGTATCAAACAAAGAATAAATGTAGTTAAGAATATGCAGCAACATGAAAAATTTTGATGTTTATAAATGTATATGCGTGATGTTTAGGAAGGAAAACAAAAAGTTTTACCTCTAATTTAGTGCAGCACTTCTCCCTCCCAATTTTTAGTGAGGCATCTCTAACTGTTTAGAAGAGATGCCGCACCCAAATTTTCGCAGCTGAAGAACCAAAAGTGCAGAGACAGATAAAGGCAATATACAAACATAGGAAACTTTTAATATGTACAAATTTAATAGTTACTGCGGTTGCAACTGATTTAAAAGCATTATAGTAAGAGTAACAAAAGCTTAATACCTACTTCAAGCACAAAATAATTTGCAATTTATCCAAAATAGTACTGATTGTCCACGGGATAATTATGAATACTTCTCTTGATTGTCTGAGTAAGTTCAAGTGCACTTACATGTGTAACTTAAGCAGGATATTTTAAATTAATGACTGCGGCACATCTCCTGAAAATCCCCGAAATTGTCTTAAATAAAGTTCAGTATTAGCAGGGCCTGATTAATGCACGGCACTCCGGGGTCGCGCCATGGGTCCCAAATTTTAAGGGGCGACTTAAATTTTGTATGTGATAAAAATGTAAGCAGAAATACTTTTTTAATTAATTTAAAACTGGCTCCGTATTATCGGAGCTAGCTTGGCTTTTTTCCCCGACTTGCCACTTTTTATGATGAATTTGAAACACCACCTCTCGTTAAGTTCTGACTGTTTTTTTTATCAGGAAAACCGTTGTAAAGGATAATGCAGATAACCGTCCGCTCACAGTACTGTAAAGAGCCTTGCTGTCCTAACCGAGAATCGAACCCCAGATCTCCGAACTGGTCAGCCAACGATCTGCCGTTGAGCTACTGGGACGAAATTGCAAGCTCTTATTGTCGAAGTGGAGGCTGCATTCTCTACTCTCTAATGTCAGATTGGTGTGCAACTGACAATCTGACTGATGGCACCTCCTGCTATTTTTTTACCTCAGGTTAGCCTCCTCAGACTACTATTTTTTCCTAGGTTAGTATCCTGCGTGGTCATTATCCTTCTAATTTCAAATCGGCGGTCTATATCCCAGAGTCCACTGAATCCGTGCTAGTCGTACTAGGGTCACTTTCAGACCTCCGATATTTCATTTAACTGTTCTTATTTTCTCGGTTCTTTCTTTTTATTTTGACCCTTTTTATTTGTATTTTTTTCTAATTTCTCTTTTCTAAATTTTATTCTAAATTTCTGTGTTTGTTTTCTATGTGCCTAATTTTTTTTCCTTTCCATATATTTTCTTTTTATACATTTCTAAATTTTACTTTTAACATTTTATTATTTCCTTTAATTCTAATCTATTTTTCATTATGTTAATATACCTCACTCTAAATTTTATTTTTCAATGATCTTTTTGTCTATATTCGAAATAACTCTTTTCCCATTTTTGAGAAATGCACGTACTTGTCAAGTTCAAATATAATGTAAAACTGTCTGTTTAATCACAATATTTTTCATCGATTGTTATCTTTTTAGACTTAAATAAATGTTCGTTTGGCGAGATGGTAGACCTTGGGTGCCTCCTGAGTGCAGGAGGTACCTTTTCTCGGCCGCGCAGCTAGCTACTCTAAACCCACTATGTTAGTCGCAAGGTCTGGGGTCTTCAGACCTCCGACACCTTTGTACTAACCTACAGGGTTGATTTGTTTGGACGCCATTGTAAAGAGCCTTGCTGCCTCAACCGGGAATCGAACCCTGGATCTTCTAACTGGTCAGCCGATGCACTACAGTTGAGCTACTGGAACGAAACTGCAAGCTCTTATCGTCGAAGTGGACTAGTAAAAACTCTTCCAGTTTTAGAATCTATTACGGCAGAAGAGATTCAAGATTGGATGAATGAAGATACGCAACTGGAGATATGACCGATGACATAATTATAAATTTAGTGAGAGTGAGACAAAACAAGAGAGTGAAGAAGAAGATGATATACACCCAAGAGAAGGCTCGAAAATTTTGTATACGTACGGCCTAAATATGATTAAAACCGCACTGCAATATATCAAACAGCAGGTTGAGAGAGTACACTTGGTATATACAGCATATATTAAACAAATACACAATTAATTACATATGAGTTTAATGTATATATATATATATATATATGTATTTTACACTATTCCTTAATGGCATGAAAGGGCTTTTCCTGTAATAAAGCTTTTCCTGTGTTAACATAGTTTGATCATATCCAAGTAGTTTCTTCCCAGTTCACATTAGTTCTGATAATTGGGACTATGCTGTATGAAGTATGGGGAATGTTGCCTTGTTGATTGAAAATGTGTGAAATTTCAGTTATCGTATTTTTTTTCATAATTTTGAAGGATAAATATTCGACAGTAATATCATCTTAATCTGAATTATCGTAATTTTCCAGTGAAATTTGCAAGTCAAATAAATTTACATATAATAAAACGCAAACGTATTTTTTTTAATTGTGCATATGATAAGTAGAATTATAAAGGTTGGGAAAAATCTATTTTATTTCTAAAAAAATTGGGCGGGTTTTAGTTTTTTCTGGGAATACGCCATTTCTTGGTTTGTATAGAAATAAGTTTCAAGGAAGTTAATGAAATAGAAACAACGTAGAACTGAATAATTGTTTTACTATTAGATGATATCATGAAAGAAAAGAAATATTTAAATTTAAATTGCCATATCCTATTTTATTCAAGAGTTGACAATAAGAATATAAAAATGGTTTCTTCTAAGTTATCTAGTAATAATCTTACAAAGCAAAATAAAATTATACTCCCTATTTTTCATACTTTGCGATGCAGCGAAAATATTGTCAATTGAAATGTTTGCGATAACAATTGAATCTTATTAAATACAGATTTATATTTCCACTAAACTGGATTTTATTTCCAGAATACAGTAATAGGGAGGAAAACTATTCTCTGTTGCTCGAGACTTATCATTTAGTTCAGAAGATCCAGTTTTATTATAAAAATTCAAATTCCTATCTCGACGTTTTTCTTAACAATAAGCTGATTTCTGATCAAATAAATTCGTAATAGAATTAACTGGAGTGCAATAAATACCCCCCCCCCCCCCTCCACCAAAAAATCGATTTTCAGTTTATCGTTATTTTTCTTGTCATTCGAATTCAATATTTCATTTAATATTTCATTTTAATATTTCATTTTTCATAAATAATGAATTAGATTTTGAAATGTTATGAATTCAAAGATTCGGATTTGACGAAAGAACAAAAATATTCTGATCTTTTTTCACGATATGTATCTTTTAAAAGAAAGATAAATATTGAAGAGAAAAAATCTCTTTCGTCTCAGAAGTCCCAAAATAGTAGAGTATGATTCTATATTTTTTTTCGGTTTCTCTCAATTTAAGCAAGTTATTCTGAAACTGTTGCTTCTTCTAAAAAATTATCCGAATACTACTTTCGGTTCCTTAACGATCGAAAATATTATCGCAGCGTTTCCATCTTTACACCATCCGGAAAAATCAAAGAAAGATCTTTTTAACGGCTTTAGTTGAATCCGTGGAATTATTCCTTCACATTTAAAAGAAAAATTGAAATATTCATTAATATATAAATAGTTAATGAAATTTCATATGTATATTGTAACAACCGAAAATTTAAAATTTGCACAATTCCTATTTTTGGCATAAATATTGAGTGATATATTTGTATTCTAATAATTAATTAATTTATTCATTTTTTGTAATTACTGTATTCTGGAATTTCTTTGAATTTTAATGTAAAATATCTCATTTTTTTTTCAAAGCTAGAAGGACTCCGGGTAGCAATCTTTCCTCTGTAAATTGGTTTTCCCTCTTTTGTTTCATACACGTAGTGCGGGGGATAAGGCTGGTTTTCTTTCTTTTGTTCCATATACATAGTGTGGGGGATGAGGCTGGTTTTCGTTCTTTTGTTCCATACACATAGTGTGGGGGATAAGATTGATTTCCTTCTTTTGTTCCACACACATAGTGTGTGTGTGTATGTGTGTGTGTGTGTGTGGGGGGGGGTAGGATTGATTTACCTTCTTTTGCTCCATACACATAATGTGAGGGGGGGGATGTGGTTGATATTCTTTCTTTTGTTACATACGCATAGTGTGGGGGATAGGGCTGTTTTTCTTTCTTTTGTTTCTTGTACATAGTGTGGAAGGGTTGGTTTTCGAGAATTTGCTGGGAGTTTCTGTGTAACTTTAATCAGAGATCAAACGGGTTCTTTAGAGATCTAAAATATTATAGCAGACTTTACAGGTATTTTCATTTAGGAAACGTGCTGTTGAATTTAATTAAGCATTTCCCATTTAAATATGTCCCGGGCACTTATTTATGACGTATCAAAAGCTTATTTAGGGTACATTACGCCCTATGCAGAGGGCGAAAAGCATATTTAGTGCGTATCAAAGGAGCTTATTTTGGGCGCATGAAAAGAGCTTATTTAAGGCGTATTGTGCAAAGGGCGGGAGGCTTATTTAGGTTGCAATACGCAGTCATATTTTTGTGTAGATGTGCACAGCACTCTGTCCAAGGCGTATTATGCACCTGCAAAGTGGACTAAGTCTCATTTAGACTCTTATTTTATGAGTATTACTCTCACACGTGCTCGCGCAGCGGGTCACTACGATTTTAAAAAAACTTGAGTGAATGAGTTCAATTAATTCGTGTTTTAAATCCCAATCAACACCAGGTACATTTTCTACGTGGTCGGAAACATTGTAAGAAAGCTGTTGTAGTTAAGAGCTTCTGCAGCGTGACTTAGCTGTATGTGCGTCCACGTAACGTTTTTTCATTTTTTGCTATAAGTTGGAATATTATTAAAGCGTTCTTTGGTTCGCTCGGAGTTCGATGTTATTTTAATCAGAAGTTCCATCTTAAATCCAGGGAAACGCGTTTGTTAGTTTACGTTTGTTAGTTGGTCCGACTGTCTGTTTATTTGGTCGCGTAGCGGAAAATTTAAGCTACGCACAGCTACGAAATTTGGTACAGTGATGCTGCAAGTAAGGTCAAAAGACACCTAGGAGCATATTTTTTTAATTCGAATTACTTTTTTTTGTTATTTTATACTGAACCAAAATTTTGAGCAATTTTCACATAAATCAGTGCTTAATCATAGAAAATATTGTTACCTACTTGGCACTATTAGAAATTGAAGAACGCTTTCCAACGAGTTTTGAATAAAATCTGTATTGGAATTAACCAACATTTCGCGAATTTTTGTAACGCAGCAGTCGTGGCGTAGTGTAACCATGTATTGTTGTTGTTGAGACCCAGACCGTCCGACCTACCAGAAAGGTGTAAGGTAACTGTTTGGACGGCCGGGAAGTGCCACCCAATTTAGACCGGAACCCAGTTGGGGAGGCATCCACAGGGACCGTATCCTCCTTCCCCTACCACCAACCTCTCGGAAGGACTTACGGACCCACATGTTTAACGTGATAGTACTCCGCATGAACACGGCGGCAGTTGTGGCAGCGTGCAAATCCAGTGCGCAAACCACAGGGCTACCGTGCCCGAAATGTGCCAACAACACGAGGTGTTCTCAGGTGGTCACCCACCCAAGTACTAACCGCGCCCGATGCTGCATGACTTCGGTGATCTAACGAGAACCGGTGTTTTCAGCACGGTAGGGCCGTTGGCATGTGTAACCATGTGCGTATCCGATCTTTTTATGTTCTGTTATAAGCTGCCGTATTGCTAAAGCGTTCTTTGGTTTTCAAGAATTCGCTGTGGATTTTGGTGTTATTTTGATTAGAGGTTCCCTTTGTAAATACCAAGAAACGTCGGATATTCGTTCTAGTTTATAATATAGGAAACAGAGAAGCCACATCAGAACAAACAGTGTGCCGGCATTTGATCGATTGGCTTCTTTGCTTCTTTTATCCTGAAAGATGTTTACTTTACCTCTGTAACGGGTTCATACCTTTACACATTTGTTTAACTTTGTTTACTAATGACAATATTTAATCATAAATATATTTAACAACATTTAAATTCAGTTATTGTAAAATATCAAGTTTAGTGCCTCTATTATTTTGCGAATTAAAATTGTTAAACATAAAAAATTATAGATCATTACTTATAAAACAGAGTAATTAACATAACAACTGAAAAGGATATACAGATTGTGTTTCTTAAAACATAATATATTATTAAACTCACAGAACTTGCCTATAGAGGCCTTTAACAAAGTTAGAATCGCGAGCTCATTGTAGTTAGCAATATCCATGGACAGGTTTCATGTTTGGCCCATGCGAATAACAGGTTAATGGTTGCCGTTATCTGCAATGGGAGCCTGATTATAATAACAATTAGTTTCATGAAATTTTAGTATGTTGTTCAGACGATCCGTAGAACCTATGGGAATATAAATGAATAATATCACTCAATTAGTTTTGGATTGAACCCGGGTCGAAAAAATGAAATACAATGAGCCCTATGGGACCTAATTTTTCAAACATTTTTTAAGCGGATTTAAAATTCACAAATTGCTTCGAAAATTTTAGGTAATATTCAAATTGTTCCATAAAATACATAAAAAAAATTCAGCGAAATATATTTAGTAGTTTTTAAAATAAAAATTAAACTAATAATTACACCTCTTATATGAAACGATCACGTGATCATGATATGAAACGATCACATGACCCACTTCAAAATGATATATGGCATCCATCTTGTTTCAAAATCGTGATTTTTTTAAGTTCTTTTTAATTCATATTGAGTGTTGTATCCGTCCTAAAACTACTTTATTTTTGCCTAAATTCTGTGCATCTACATACTGAAACAACACAATGACAATATATTTGAGTTTAAATTCTCATTCAAATTTGATTATTTCTACAACTAAGCCTATTTTTCACCTATGTAAAATGTAAACAGCAAAATATATAGAATGAGTTGTATTAGAATTCCTGTATTTTTTTAACACAAAATAATTTTGTCCATGGAGTCTGCATGGCTGATATGAATGAAATATTAATTGATTTCATAAAGAGAAGGACGATTTTTTTTATGAAGTTTCAAGCACAGAGTTTAATTTTTTGTAGCTCCATGGTCTTAAACAAAATGTTTAAATAAAATAAATTATTATAGTATTGTGATGAATGAAATGAATGGGAGAAAGTTATGAATGAAATCCTGTTTTTATAGAGAGATCCGGGCGTGTTATTTTTTCTATGACGTCATTTGAATTAATTTCTGTTGTTTTCGATGAAGTTTTCAAATATAATAAATTATCGTAGTATTATGATAATTCTAAAACTATTACCGAGGAATGTATAACATTTTAGAGATGTTTAAACCAAGCAATTTATATTTCAATGCCGTCATTTGAATGCCGTAGTGTATGCATAGTTTTCGATTAAAAAATTTAAATTTTTATTTATATATATATATATATATATATATATATATATATATATACTTGCATGTATGTATGTATGTGTATATGTTAGTGTGTTTGCATGTATGTTAGTCTGTGTATAGAACGAATGCAGCGTTTCGACCAAAAATTTGGTACACGTAAAGCAGAGTTCACTTTGGCGGTAAGAGACGGCAATTTCGTCCTATTAGCTCAGCATATTGCATCGGCTCTCCAGTATGAAGTTCCGCAGTTCAATTTCCGATTGGGGCAGTAAAGTTCTTTACAGTATTATGATCGGTAAATACTGGAGTCCTATTGATTTTAAACTCAATCAAATGTTCAGAAAACTCCCCAAATTTCTAATGAAATTTTGAAAAAAATCTTAAAAAATCAAAACCTTCAATAATGTTACATAAAAACAATTGTTATGTAAATTATTTTTTATGTAACATTATTTAATTTTCTTATGTTTTATTAGAAAATGAATGGCACAAACTTTAGAACACTAACATGAAACGTTCTCGTACACTTTTTATATGCAATAGCATGCGGCAAATTTGTTAACATCATTCTCGTGGTTTTAGTTCGTTCGATTGGCGAGAGATGACATTTTGTGTTATAATTTTGTATTTTGACTTTCAACAATTCGTTAATAATTTCTTATTTATATATAAGAAAAGCCCTGCTTCCGTCCATCAATAACGCTTGGTGAAATTTGTTGAACTATCACCAGCTTGGCGGTTTTCTTTTATAATAGTGTCAAACTGACGAAAATATCGTCAAAATTGTATAAAGACGCTAAATAATAAAAATGATGTCAAATTTAAGAATTAATTATTAAAATATTTTAATATATATACTTTATTGCTTTACTGTGGATGCTATCAATATTGTTAATTGTCACGTTAGACTAGGGCGAGATATAAGTTAATTGGGTACTTTGAAATAGTTTTACATGTTGCCATACCAAAAAACGCCAAAGGTACAATTCCACGTTAAAACATTGTACCTTGGATCTTCTACATAATTTTTTTCGCTCTGAAAGAAGTAAATTCATCGCATTTTGTAGGGAACGTCATGTGATATCCAAATCATATTTATAGTTTTGCATAAATAAACATTATATTTATTACATTGTTCTCTGTGTTTATTATTTATATGACTGCATGGCGTCTTTCACGATTTCAAATTTTATAAGAGAAATATAAAAAAAAGTAAGAAACATATTTGTCACCTAAAAGTATTTATTACGAACGTAGGAGATGGGACGGGATAGCCCATTGGTTAAGACACTGGAACTGGACTCAGAGGACCAGAGTTCGTTTCCCGGCTCTGCCCAAAATATTCCCGTGTTCTTGTGTTAAGACACGTTAAATCTGCTGGTCCAAAAGTCTTTACGAGCGGTTGTTGGCAGAGGAAGCGGTTGTTCACAAGGTCCCAGTGGATGTCTCTTCCACTGCGCTCCGGTCTAAGTTGCGTGACACTGTCCCGGCCGTCCAAACAAATGCCTTACACCGTCGAGTAGGCCGAACGGTCTGAATAGATAGAATGTAAAACATAAGAGATAAATTATATAAGCATAGTTAAAGTATGGAAAACTAATATCTGCTAATTATTCAAGACGGGTTAATAATAATACGAATTATTTCTTGTTATATCTAAATACCGTCTTATAGATTTTATATTTCTCTCATAAGTAAAATGCTTAACTCATAATTATTCTCATACGCAAATTTAAATATCTTGGTACTCTGAATTATTTTCTTTTAGACATTTAATTCAAGAAGGTATTACAACCATAATCCCATAAGCTTCATTGTGCTACAATCTTATTAAAATATTTATACGTTTGCAGAAACAAATCTCGTAGCCTTTCCTCGTTACGCTTCAGATGATAATATGTTTTATATTTCTTTTCTCAGCTATTTAAGTGCAATGAGATTAATTTTCACAAAAAGCTCAACAGAACCCAATTTAAATGAAACACTTCGTTCGTAAAAATTTAAGTATATTTACAAATTTAAAAATCTAAAGCTTTTGCATTCCTTATATTATAGTCACGAGGAATGAAGTAAAGATTAGAGCAATGCATTTAACATTATCATTTTACTGCGCATTTGTCCGGGTTTGCTTTCATTGTCATTCATCAGCAGAGTTATGGCGATGCGATAGTCAATGATAAAAAAAATCCCCAAAATGTGCAATTTAACTAATTATTTATTATGCCAGTGTCGCAGTAAAATAGGATTTTACTGGACATATTGTGTGTTTTATTATTTTACTATGTTGTGAGTTGCTAGCTACTTTTGCAAGAATAAAACAAATTAAGGGAGTGACGCTTGACTACGTGATCCACGCAGATGTTCCAGCGCAAGGACACAAGAAAAAAATTCAGGAACCTTTTCACGCCTGTATTAGTGGGCGAGTTAGAATACTGTACAGCACAGTTACTAAGAGATTTTAACATTCCAGAAAGAGTTTTCAAGGGCTCACTGTTCATAAAGATTTTGTGGGAGGCAGTCGCTACTTTCACGAGCTCCTGATATACCTGAGCACTGCTAAAACGGTTTTCGGACTGTCTCCATGGCTTATTATCATGTATGAGGACTATGAAGGATTACAACTGAATTCAATGCAGAAGGAATTTGATTTATTTGATTTGCATAAAGTGGATCAGAACACATAATTTTCTGCTAGTTCCTTACTATGCAAGGGCTGCCGCTCCTTCGTTTGCTAAGGAGGATATGGCGTTTGCGAGATGCAACAAAAATGCAACATAAGCTTTGTCAACCTGAGATTCCGTGCAGACATCAAGAGTGATATTTTCCCAAAGATGCAGGGAACCAATTGCCGATTGCTAACAACAATAAAGGGACTTTTGTCCAAAGACATAGGAGATTACGAGCAGACATCCATAGTGGTAATACTATCCCAAAGATGCTGTAATGAAATATAACTATCTAAAAGTGAATAATTTTCAGCACTAGAGCGGATTGAGAAAAAAAAACAGACGTTAATGACTTTCCAAATTATTTCTGTGAACTATACTGAGGCAAAGGGAAACTCCAAGTGGTGCTTCGTATATAGATTAGACTGAATGGCTTTGATACTTCAGAAACAAACTTAAGTGTTTCCTATTATATAAAATATAATAAAATGAAAAGATAAGATGATTTTGATAAAGTATAAATACTTAATGATGGTAATTCATCAAATTAGTTGCTCTACGTCCACAAAGTTGAAGGAGAAATTTGCTGCATTAAGTGCTTATTTTGTTTAAGATATGATTTATGGAATTTTAAATGAATAAGTTAAAATGTGTAAATAAAGAAACGAATTAATGGAATTCAAAATGAAGAGTGAATAATGGTATATAAATGATTGAGATAATTTAATGGAAATATAACATGGCGATAATTGATATATTAATTGATGATAATTGGATATATATAGATATAATATGAATGAGACTAAATGCACAATTTGATTATAAGTAATTAGTTGCAAATATTGAATATAATTATTTAATCTAAATATATATATATAACCTAATTAAAATAAAAAATGTTTTTTATACAATTTAATATTGAATTTATTGCCTTGACTCACCTGAGTAAATTAATCTTCTTCGCACGATGAGCCAGTATTACCTGGTAATGCACCTACGGTGATTGATAATGTACGGTAAGTGAAAGGGGATGTCTTAATTTGAATTAATTTAAAAACTGAGGCTAATTTTTTAGTTAGTCGCTTCCCACATTTGGAATTATTTTGTAAATAACAAGAAAGATCAATCATGCTTAAAGCATTGATTATGAAACACTTTCCAACTTCAATGCAATTTATTTAAAAAAGTCGAAAATGCAATACATTCCTCGGTAATATTTTAAAACTTATCCCAATACTACAATAATTTATTATATTTGAAAATTTAAACCTTCATTGAAAAAAATGAACTTCATTCAAATGACGGCATTGAAATATAAATTGCCTGGTTTAAATATCACTAAAATGCGATACATTCCACGGTAATATTTTTAAAACTATCATAATACTACGATAATTTATCATATTTGAAAACTTCATCGAAAACAACTGAAATTAATTCAAATGACGTCATTGAAAAAATAACACGCCTGGATCTCTCTATAAAAACAGCATTTCATTCATAACTTTCTCCCATTCATTTCATTCATCACAATACTATAATAATGTACTTTATTTAAAAATTAAGACTATGGAGCTACAAGTAATTATGCTTAAAACTTCATCGAAAAAAATCGTCCTTCTCTTTATAAAATCAATTAATATTTCATTCATATCAGCCATGCAGACTCCATGGGCTAAATTATTTTGTGTTAAAGAAATACAGCAATTCTAATACAACTCATTCTATATATTTTGCTGTTTACATTTTACATAAGTGAAAAATAGGCTTCGTTGTAGAAGTAATCAAATGTGGATAATCATTAAAATCAAATATATTGTATTTGCGTTGTTTCAGTATGTAGATGCACAGAATTTAAGCAAAAATAAAGTAGTTTTTGGACGGATACAACACTCAATATGAATTAAAAAGAACTTAAAAAATCACGATTTTGAAACAAGATGGATGCCATATATCATTTTGAAGTGGGTCATGTGATCTTTTCGTATCATGGTCACGTGATAGTTTCATATAAGAGGTGTAATTATTATTTTAATTTTTATTTAAAAAACTACTGAATATATTTCGATGAATTTTTTTTTTTATATATTTTATGGAACAATTTGAATATTACCTAAAATTTTCGAAGCAAATTGGGATATTTAAATCCGTTTAAAAATGTTTGAAAAATTAGGTCCCATAGGGCTCAATGTATTTCATTTTTTCAACCCGGGTTCAATCAAAAACTAATTGGGTGATATTATTCATTTATATTCCCATAGGTCCTACAGACCGTCTGAACAACATACTAAAATTTCATTTTGATTAAGTCATTTATACGGCAGTTATCGTGCTAACGGACAGACAGACAGACAGACAGAATGAACAAAGTCATAAACACTTTTCAACTTTGTAGTAAAGTGTTAATGAAATTAAGATCTCCACATCCTATTTGACTTACCTTATTTGGGGAATTATATTTACCTCAGAATCCTCCTCCCCATACTAAGGCTGTCAAAGGCAGGAAAAATTGCAAGCTTCAAAAATTAAATTGCGACGTTTTTTAACAAGTTTCATTTTGTTTAACAATGCATGGCGCTTGGAGTCGAAAATAGTTGTCTGAATTGAAAATTGGCTCAGTTAGGTACTACCCTGTGGTCGAGTTTTAACCTTTTAGGTTACCAAGGATGTGGCTTTTAGAGGGTTGTGAGAGATTTTTCACCCCCGTTTTGTCCACTCCAGGGAAAAAATCCACAATCTGATTCCGTTAGGTTCGGGTTAGTGGTTCATGCTATGTAAAGATAATGTATTCTAAGACACTGGAGGGCTGCTTGAAGGTGTTGTTGTTGAGACCCAGACCGTCCGACCTACCAGAAAGGTGTAAGGTAACTGTTTGGACGGCCGGGAAGTGCCACACAATTTAGACCGGAACCCAGTGGGGGAGGCATCCACAGGGACCGTACCCTCCTTCCCCTACCACCAACCTCTTGGAAGGACTTACGGACCCACATGTTTAACGTGATCGTACTCAGCATGAACACGGCGGCAGTTCTGGCAGCGGCGAGAATCGCGCGCTAACCACTGGGCTGCCGCGCCCGAAAAGAGCCAACAACACGCGGTGTTCCCAGGTGGTCACCCACCCAAGTACTAACCGCGTCCGATGCTGCCTGACTTCGGTGATCTAACGAGAACCGGTGTTTTCAGCACGGTACGGTCGTTGGCCTCTGCTTGAAGGTGTTGTTGTTGTTGAAACCCAGACCGTCCGACCTACCAGAAAGGTGTAAGGTAACTGTTTGGACGGTCGGGAAGTGCCACCCAATTTAGACCGGAACCCAGTGGGGGAGGCATCCACAGGGACCGTACCCTCCTTCCCCTACCACCAACCTCTCGGAAGGACTTTCGGACCCACATGTTTAACGTGATCGTACTCCGCATGAACACGGCGGCAGTTTTGGCAGTGGCTGGAATCGAACCCGGGCCTACCGAGTGCAACTCCAGCGCGCTAACCAATGGGCTACCGCGCCCTCTGCTTGAAGGTGTGGAAAATATCATTGAAAACCCATAATTTTCGTTTCGAATGGGGGATCGAAAATTTGAATCGAAAGTTCAGTCCATTGGTCGATACTATAGTGTGCAAAGATTCAGCTTTCTAGGCCACTAGAAGGGCGTATTTCCGGAAGGTCGGAAAAGTCTTGTCAAGACACTTCCATTTTATCCACGCTCAGGGGGGGGGGGGGGTAAATCAAAAATTTGGCTCCGTTGGATTTTGTATTGTTATCGATACTATAAGTGTTGTTGTTGTTGAAACCCAGACCGTCCGACCTACCAGAAAGGTGTAAGGTAACAGTTTGGACGGCCGGGAAGTGCCACACAATTTAGACCGGAACCCAGTGGGGGAGGCATCCACAGGGACCGTACCCTCCTTCCCCTACCACCAACCTTTCGGAAGGACTTTCGGACCCACATGTTTAACGTGATCGTACTCCGCATGAACACGGCGGCAGTTTTGGCAGTGGCTGGAATCGAACCCGGGCCGGATACTATAAGTGTGCAAAAATTCAACCTTCAAGAAGATTGAATATTTGGTCAGCTTCCGGTGGACCTGTAAAGATAAAAAACATGTGAAGCGCGTTTGACAATTATTCTTCAAGAATTAACTTTGGTAGGCTTTTGGTAGACATTTTTATTTGTGAATTTTACACATATTTACAAGTGACTTAATGTACCAGGCAATTTTGCTGAGAAATAAGAATTTTTCTTATAAGTTCTCATTTCTTGTATTTTATTATATTCATTCGCGACTGAATTTTTATAATTAGCCTTTTACAATTATGTTAAATAGAGTGTATTATTTTCAAGATACAAATTTCTTTAAGCTATATAATTGAGTTAAATATAATTTAGCCTAAAACACAAATTTTGGTACCGTTACTAATTTGTTTGATGCTGTATTTTAACGAATATTGTACATTTTAGCTATGTGAAATTTATTTTAAATTTTAAATAATTATTATTTACAACTACACTGCTCAAAACAATTAGGGAATATTGTGAGTTCGGTATGAAGCAGCCATATAATCGACTAGCTTTTTAACAAAGTTGAAAGAAAATAGATTAAAAAGGAAAATTATCACGTTTACAAACTTCGGCATTTGCAAATTTTGTCTGTGACGTTGAAAATTACGCGCTTTAAATAAGGAGTGAATATTGATCTGCAACATTCTTTATGTAGAAAGAGATTAGAAACAATTGACATGCGTTGAATGCTTCGTAGCAGTGAATACGATGTCTGAACAACATGATTTAGCCGAACCATCGGTCGTTTAGAGGCGGGTCAAACTCACTCTGTTGTAGCGGAAGCCCTTGGAGTGTCCCAAAGTGTCATTTCCAAGCTATGGAATCTCTTATGGAAACTGGAAAAGTTAGCCGAAGATCAGGACAAGGTCGTAGGTATGCAACAACACAAAATGAGAGCCGGTATTTAACACTAACAGCCAGAAGATATCGCAGTATGAAACCTAATCTTTTGCAACAGCACCTTCGGAGGGCTACTGGAATCAGTGTTACAACCTAAACGGTTCGAAACCGACTCCATCGTGTTGGTTTGTATGCTCGTATAAAAATGCTCGTATATGCTCTCGCTGTTAAAGTAACCAATGGTTTGTGTTTCTTTAACAGCGAGATACCGTGCTGCCCGCAGAGGGTGAGCACAAGGGCATCTCAGATGGAGACAAAATGAATGAAGCAATGTTCTCTTTTCAGACGAGTCCCCCTTTAGTGTACAACCTGGTAATAGGCGGATTATCACTTGGATAGAACGTGATACTCGAAATAATCTTGTATTTGTTAATGAAAGTGTCCAATTTGGAGGTGGCAGGATGATGGCCTGTGTCAGTAACTCTATTAATGGCCGAATTGTACATCATCAGAAATGGATCACTGATGGCTCAGAGATTTAGTGATGAGATCCACAGACCTTTTGTGTTTTTTACCGCTACAGCAATCGGGGATGAATTTCATTCTTATGGATGATAACGCTAGGCCATATCGTGTTCGGCTAGTGGACGACTTCTTATTCGTCGAAGGAATACTTCGAATGGATCGGCAAGCATGTTCTTCAGATATGAACTCAATAGAACATGTTTGGGACATTCTAGGGAGAAAGGTTGCTGGTCGCTTATCACTCCCAGAGCCAGTTCAGCAGCTGAAAACCGCTCTTCTGTAGGAATGGGAGATAATACCCCAATTTCTCCTTGATAATCTCATTGATTACATGCCTCACAGGTCTGCAACATTGCTTTCGGATAGGGGAAACCATACCACTTATTAAAACCCATTTTTATCCGAGAAATCACATTTTCTGTTCATTTTTATAACATGTACAAAATGTGATTTTTTTGTTTTCTGACAAAAAACAATGATAAAATTTAGTTATTTCTTGTTCTGTGTGTAATTTTCTTTTCTAACAGCTTACTACACCTATGGATCATATATCAGCCAACAAAACTTTTTCTCATCCGCAGTTTATTCCCAAAATCATAATATCCCCTAATTCTTTTGAGCAGTGTATTTCATTATTTGTGAAATGAGTTTGCGAAATATTTGTGAAAAAATCAGTATATTTAACACTATTTTGTCTTCTTGGGCATTCTTTTTTCATATGGATCCTTTTTTTTGTCCTTTCACTAATTTCGATATAATATTAATGTAATAGAAACAATTTCATAAATATCGGAACAGTTGTGAGTAATTGTTATTTGCAACTATTCTAATATTTGAGAAATAAGTTTTCCGAGTATTTCGTGCAAAAAAATCGGAATATGTAAGCACATTTTGTCTTCTTGGACATTGTTTTTACACACGGATCCTTTTGTTTCCTTTCAATCATTTACGATCTAATATTAATCTAAAAATAACAATTTCTCAAATACTCCAATAGTTGCAAATAATTTATATTTGAAACTATTCTAGTATTTGGGAAATGAGTTTGCAAAGTGTTTCTTGTGAAAAAATCCGTATATTAAACCACATTTTATCTTCTTGGACATTTTGCATATAGATCATGGATCCTTTTGTTTCCTTTCCGAAATTTACGATCTAATATTAATCTAATAATAACAATTTCACAAACATTAGAATAGTTGCAAATAATTGTTATTTGCAATTATTCCAATATTTGTGAAATAAGTTTGTGAAGTATTTTGTGTTAAAAATCAGTATATTTAACCACATTTTATCTTTGTGGACATTTCTTTTCTACATAGATCCTTTTGTTTGCTTTCAGTAATTTACGATCTTACCAAAGAAAAATGTTGCTAATACTTACTAAGCTTATTTAAAGAGTTTAAGGTATGCTGTAATTATCTTTATAAGATATCAACTACGGCGACGGTGTTGCAGTCAAAAACAAATACCATGTATACGGCAAAATAAGATTGATATTAATCCGACAGGGTGCAAGATTAAAATCGCCAGTAATACCACCTTCAAATAATTAAAGAGATTTGCATCGCTAATGAATGAGCGTCACTATGAGGAAAAACAAAATCTAATTAGATTTTTCTTGAAATGCAACACTATCTTATTGTACAGGGTCATCGATAGTATTTGACGTCTCAAGGGAATTATTTTTTATTTTATGAAATGTTAAGACTAGCTAATTAGATTTTATTAGATATAGCTTGTATTCTTAAAGATTTTATGCTGTAATTATTTATGTATTAAAAAGTGTAACATTATTCCACAACGGAATTGTTTTTAAAATATTTATGCCTAAACCATGTTGGTTTCTAAGTAATTAATGTAAAAAGAGAAATTTTATAATGTATATTTTTGATAAGAGAGCTGCCTTGTTTTGAAATACTTTAGAGTTTGTATATTTTAGATAAGTGATCAAAGGCTCATGGGATATATGAGACCCTTAATACTTGCGAATTTGGCACGGCGGTATCTGGTATAGTTTGACTGAAGTTTGAGCTATTGTAAGCAATATATAAAATATATGCCTCACAAATTCTTCATTAAAGAGTTATGTTCTGAAGTATTACAAAAGTAATATTAGTAAAGATAAATATTTTGTATATTATGACCACCATGTTGGTATTAGGACATTGATAAAATGGAATAATAAGTAATAGTTTTAAAGAACTGATTACTTGATAGACTACTATTATCTGTCCCAATATGTGTTTAAGACACTTTTAATAATGAAAATTTAATAATCTGGTAATGAATTATTAATGAATCTTGTTGAAACTGAGTCTCTACTGTTAGATTTAAACTGATTTATGAGTTTAATTAAAATCTTTCGGTTAAACATCTTTGAACAAAGATTAAGTGCTTGCTCGTCTAAGCTATTCATTTGTGTACACATTGTATATAAGGTAATTTTTAATTACGAAATTAAATCTGAATTACATGATGTTTATAAATAAGGTATACCCGTTTAAAGCCTCCTACAAAGACATTGGATGGAGACAAATTATGAACATTTAGTACATACTATTTAAAGCATACGGAAGCAATTATAGCAATATATCGGTGGTTTAAAAATATTGTTAGGATAAAATGCATAAAGGCGTTATGAGCCCTAAAAACATTTGATAGGGTGATGTTGTGCGAAAGCAAAGCAACTAAGTTACAAAACTAAATAGGAAATTTGATCATAACTTTTCTGTTGCTAAAGTTTTTATATTTAAAATTGGTACTGTGAGATAGTCAAACAACGTAAAATTCTTAAATATTCTGGACAGGCTGATTATAAGTGTAAAGTTGAAGATCGCTTACATACAACATGGAATTTTATTAATTAATTTTATTCTGTTGCTGAATTACACAGATTGAATTGGTCGGCCGCCCACCTTGCTGCTCTATGTCCTTGGATGAGCCGGACTGTCTGGGCTTTCGACAGATTGAATTGGGAATAGTGTAAAGAAGGGGAATCTGCTTTTCCAAAATCAATTGATAGGTATAGAGGTATATACGAGCAGTCTATGGTTTTATTGCAAGAAAGGAAAGGAATTTAAAGTACTTTTTCTTCAATCAATATTAAGCAGAAAAGCATTTGCATTTTACCTTTAATATTTATTATTCATAGAAAAACAATTTACTTAATTTTAGATAATTACTTAATTAGTTTATAGGTATTGCTTTACATTACCCCATCTTAATAATTGGGAATATTGAATATCAACTATTGTTTTTGTTTCTGTGAATTATTTATTATTCCTCATAGTTTATATATAATTCTTTCACTCGTTTATTTGTGTTCTTATTTTCCGACACCAGACAGATTCTTTCTTCTATTAGTGAAGCGTAAAAAGCTATTCGTGCGGTAATAACCTAGTTTTACAAGCAGTTTTTTCCACTCCACTTCTTGCCTTAATTTTATGGGCAGAAAAGAGCATCAAAGCAGTTCGATGACGGCTAAGTTAGCACTTCTTAATTTTACTGTTAATCCTTTTATCAGAAAACGTGATGGAATTTAGAACATGAAAATGTTTATTAATATAGATTGATTAATGAAAAGAAAATAATATGCAGCATGAAAGCTAATAATATGAGGACCAACTACCCTCGTCTTCTTGGGCAGGGGAGGGGGCCCTTTATCGGCCCTATTAATATGCTTATGGGTCTTTTTTTCAATGTCTGAATTTTAGCGAATTTTGGCGTTGAGTCTTTTAGCTCTTTTTGAATTTTTCTTCACCTGCCTTTTCGCAGTTCATAATTTGCGGTTGTTAAGGGTGCATAATGTTTCTTGGCCTGAGGAAGGAGGCGTATGACGACCATGAAACAATTGTAGTCACTTAATTAACGTGTGCCTGCTTTCTTCAAGGACGTATTGTATGTAAATTAAATGATTAGATTGCTCAAATCTTAAGTTTTACATGCGTAGGTCTGTAATTTGAAGTTGGATAATGTAAGACCCCTTTAACTTTAAAAAATAATATTAATGCTCCAATACCAAACGCTAAATACTTTAAAGCATATGAATGCTAAATACTTTAACGCATATTAATGCTAAATACTTTAACTCATACCAGTGCTAAGTATTTTAAAGCATATTAATGCTAATTAACTCATACTAATGCTAAATACTTTAACGCATATTAATGCTAAATACTTTAACGCATATTAATGCAAAAATATCGAAAAAAAATCAACTTTATCAATTCAACGATCAAAAAATCAACTTTATAAATAACTGCATTAGAGTTCTCCTGGGTACGTATAAATATTTGTGCTGGATAATTAAAATAAAACTATCGTAAACAGTTTTAATTTTGTAAATAATATATACTAAAAAATAAAGCTCGATTATAACTGTGAATACCTCTCATTGTAATAATATTATGGCATGCAATATACAGTATTATAAACTCGTACACAGATATATTTAACTAGTTTACTTATTGTTAGCAAACACTTTACAGCATCATTGTTTTCCCAAAATTATTTTGAAGCATCTATTTCGTAGGATCTACTATAGATAGACGTCAGATGACGACTAATATGGATTCAGTATCGAATTCCGGAAAAGGTAGGGTGGTTCATTAAGGATTTCCATTCCCCGTTCGTTTGCTATTTCCAGTTAGAAAAATTACATTTTCCTTGAAACAACTATTTTTAAGAGGAACTATGAATAGAGCTTAAATGATAACTGACATGGATTCAACATCCAATTCTAGAAAATGTAGGGTTGCTTCACTAAGAATTTCCACCCCCGATTCCTTTCTATTCCCTGTTCAAAGATTTTCTTTGAAACATCAACTGCTGAAGATGGGTTATAGATATAGTTTAGACAATGACTGATATGGATTCAGCATCAAATTCTGAAGGGGATACGGGGACTCATTAAATATTTCCTTTTCCGATTTGGGAGATATCATTTCCGATTAAAAAATTTACGTTTTCCTTGCAACATATATTTTTTAGGATCGGCTATAGATAGACCTTAGATGACGACTGATATGGATTTAGCATTAAATTTCGAGGGAGGATCACTAAAGATTTCAACTTCCCATTTTCTTCCATTTACTGTTCAAAATTGTTCCTTGAAATATCCATTTCTCAGTATTCTCTATAGATAGAACTCAGATGATGACTTATATGGATTTAATAAGAATTCCATAGGGTAGGGGAAAAGGGGGTTTGCTAAAGATATTCGCTTCTAGTTTTTTCACAATTCCAGTTAAATAAATTTAATTTTCTTACACCCATTTCTCCCAATCGGTTACCAGTAGAGCTTAGATGACGACTGATATGAATTTAGTATCAAGTTCCTTATGAGATAAGGGATTCACTAAGAATTTTAAAGTCCTGTTAAAAAGTTTCTCTTGAAAAATATTTCTTTTTTTTGCAGAATCAGCTATAGGCAATGCTTAGGTGATGATTAGGTGATGAAATTTAGCTAGGTGATGAGATTTGCTTAGGTGATGAGATTCAGCATCAAATTCTGATGGCGATCGGGGATTCATTAAGATATTCAACGTCCGGTTCAAAAATTTTCCTTGAAGCATATATATTTTTTACAGAATCAACTATAGGTAAAGCTTAGATGATGATTAACATACATTTAGCATCACATTCTGATGGAGGTAGGAGATTCACTAAGTTTTTCAAAGTTTGGTTCAAAAATTGTCCTTGAAACATATATCTTTTTATAGAATCAGCTATAGGTAAAGCTTAGATATTTATACAGATTTATTCTCAAATTCTAATGGGGGGAGATTTTCTACTTTCAGCAGTGGAGATGTCACTTCTGATTAAAAAAAATAAATGTTTCAATCGTCTAATTTACAGGTTTGGATATAGCTTAGATGATGGCTGTTATGAAGCATATCATATATCTGCACATAATGCAAATACTGTTCATGCTCGGGGTTAGCCCGAGGAATGCAAGGCTGGGGAGTAGTAATTACTCAAATGTAGGCTATGGGAACGGTAAGTAGTTGCTGCACGATATCTCCTCACAGACAAGATGGGACAGTTCGGTGCCATGGCTTGGATGCACAAGACAGAGGTTGTAAATTCATAAAAGGAGATGTCGTAGCAAATGTCAAATTGAAAACTACAAATCACTCGAAATTTATAGTCCCTGTCAAGTGTCAGATCGCTACGGAGCCCGGACGAGACCTCCCGGCTGTGGCAAGTCCACCGGTTATCAATTTCTATTGGTACTCATAGAAAATGAGCATCACTACGCAACTCAATAATTTGCTCGGAATTAGAGCCACCAATTCCTCACGCAAAAGTGAAATAACAAATGAGTGGACGAGGTGACTGGCACCCCAATTTTGCTCTTCCCTCTTCAAAATGTGAAGAGACTCAATTTAAAAAAAAGTTAAGTCAGATTCCAATTATCTTAGAGTGAGAGAGGGTCTAAAATTTTTCATAACCCGCGCCGACTGCGGATCGAGCAGCTACTAACTCTGGCAGTCTACGGTAATAGGGAAACCTGGAGCCCAGCAATATCTGTAGCGTTAGTCATATGAAGCTATCGCAGGAAACGGAATCAAAGTCATTAGAAGTTGTAACATCATCTACGATCGTAGAGATCGACTACCTGAAGTAAGTTAATAACGCACTAGTGCATCATCCCACATAACGAACTAGATTAACCCAGACGATTGTCATAACCATAATTAGACAGAAGCAGAAGTTACTTTGGTTCTCTTGGCACTGCACTGGCTCTTATGCAGCAGGCAACCCGGCTCTTAGTGACATTCTGAATCGCCAGCGCGAAGCCAGGATCTGGAGGCATGCCAGCACCTTTTAGCAGGAATATGGCATCAACCGATAGTCGGATGATGGAGAATATAGCGGCTCTGGCCTTAGCCTATCCACAATCTCCGCAACGTTACCTGTGACAGTAGACATTTGTGAACTGTGTACTCTCGCCTACCCAAGCCCTTTTCACTAGGAACTGTGAATGATTTATTTGTGGGATTAACAGCCATCTCATCTGTATCGGAGGTATCATAGCTTTCGTAAGTTTCAAGTGTGATGTAATGTGTATTTATGTATGAATCTAAATCTAGGCATCAGTGTAATTTTAAGTTTTTTGGGGGAAATTTCCCTTACTGCGCAATTGAATTTAATTAATGATAATTTGAGGTAGCAGTTACAGTAACAATCCCGTACACCCGAGGTCAAGCTCGGTACTTTAAATGTATAGTGTTTGTATTACTCGTATTATTAATGTTTGATACTTTATGTGCTTAAATAAATGTGTTAGTGGCCACAAATTGACTGGTTCCTTGAGTATACACTAAATGTACGAGTACTTTGATCTATTCAGATCCAACTATACCATTTTCAGGGTCAACTGGGGACACTATGGGTAAGTATTAAGTGTTGTATTTATGTAAATTTCATCTGACCACAGTGACATATGGATGTAAAATCAAATTTCAAAGAGTGTAGGAGATTTCCACTTTCAGTTCTGTAGATGTCACTTCCAGTTTTTCAGATAATTCAAATGACGGTACGAAAAAATTTGTGCAAAAGATTATAAAAATGTTGAAAATTAAGTGTACACACCTTTTATCACTATATGAGGACTTTTTCATAAATTTCTTGTTAACAAATAAAATCTTGTAGGTATTTATGTACTCTCTGTCACATTTACGGAATAGTTGTTCACTTCTTCAAGTTGGTAGGCTTTGGATGATGTACACTTTTCATTCTAGTTCTTTGAAGCTATATGATCATATATATATATATATATATATATATATATATATATATATATATACATACATATATATATATATATATATATATATATCTGAAAACTTATTTTTATCGAGAAACAATTTTATATTGCAATATATATGGCCAGTACTCCCAGCAATCGTTTTTCTCTCATGTAAGAGCTTCCGATAAAGATGATTCACTGCCTGTAGCAACTGACAGATTCAACACGCAACATACTTTAACCACGCATAGTTTTAAGTAATTCAAAGGAAGCGAGATGAAATTACAAACTCTATTATCTTCACGTTTTGCTGGAAAGTTCAATATTAGCATATTCTTGAAAGTATACAATAAGTATAGCTGTATCAACACGTAGTTTTCAGCAAGCTTCTAGGCATGCAAATGTGCAAATGTGGGAGGATAAAAAATCCATTACAGTTTAAGAAGTGTATTTTAAATTTTGGAGCGTAAGGAATTTTCATGAAAAGTATTCCGAAGAAGGCTATACTGGTAGTGTTTAAAATAGTACATCCTATAATGAATTTATACAGTGAAGAGTAGATATAGAGTCTCTGTAAGTCTTTTAAAAATTTTCAGAAATGTCATTCGATATGGATCTTGCATATTGTCAATTTTCACGCTCGTTTCATGCAAAATTATTTCTACTTAAAGATTTTTAAAATTACTACTGTACAAGTTGTGTAATTAGAAATTCAAGTAGAAAGCAAGTATAGTCGAATTATTCAGTATGTACAAATATATAGGGTGTCCCAAAAAGATTGAAACGCGCTTTAATTTTCTTTACCTGTTGGAGATAAGTGGGCAATATAAATTGCAAAAATGAATATGGTAGGAATAGTAGGAAATAAGACTAGGTTAATGAAATAGTCCTCTCATTAATTTTTGAAAAGTTATACTTTTTACATTTTTATACGATCCCCTTAGACAAATTTGGTCAATCAGAAATTTTTTATTTTTAATGCAACAAGACCATTAAACAAACAGCATATCTGTATCTTTAAAATTGAGCGAGTTCAATTTAATTAGAAATTGAACATTGTGAATGCGGACCATATATCAAATTAGAAATGTAAATTTATGTCATATCACAAAACAGATGAAACTGGATGATAATACATAGGATACCCAACCGCGTAGTGAGTACCACTGCTTTATATGATCTCTGTCTGTGTAATGCTTTATTTAGATACATTTGTGATAAAAAATTTTGACACATATTAACGTATTTTTGATCTAAACAATTTCCATCGTCAATTTGTTTCTGATCCCAATTTTCACTGATGAAATAGCATTTTACATGGTACGGAAAAGTAGTATAAATCAGATTTTTTCCTTTTTCATAATTCAGTTGATTTTAAAGATACAGATATGAGGGTTTTTTAATGATCTTGTTGCATTAAAATAAAGATTTTCTGATTGGGCAAATTTGTCTAAGAGGGTCATATAAAAATTTAAAAAGTGTAACTTTTTGAAAATTAATGGGAGGACTATTTCATTAACGTAGTTTTATTTCCTACCTTATATTCAACTTTTTGCAATTTACATTGCCCACTTATCTCCAACAGGTAAAGAATTAAAGCGCGTTTCAATCTTTTTGGTACACCCTGTATAAAGGATCTGAAGGGGAGTAATTTTGATTTTGAATTATATGCAACACTTTGAAATAAACAATTATTACTTTATTAATGTTAAACTTATGAAAGTGTATGAAATTTAATAGACAAGATTCTTGCCGTGTGGCAAGGACGCCTTTTATAACTTATAGTAAAAATCATCATATTGCTTTTTAGGTAAATCAATATGCACCATATAGAAATATTGTTTTAAATTTTACCATGCATCTATCTACTTATTTTATATTTACACTTGATATGGGGGCAGACGCGAAATATGAGAAATGTAAAAGTGATGAAAATGTGTAAAATTTCATAGAAAAATTCCCTGACATGTTGCATTGAGGGATGTCTATTTGGTGGAATAATAAGGTAGCTTCACAAGTGTTCTCCGTAAAACAATATGTGCCATAAAGCAATAATGTTTCATTTAACCATGCACTGATTATCTGTTCACTTTTGTTATAAGGGTTAGACCCTAAATATAAATAAGAAAGATCAATCATGCATTGATTATGAAACACTTTCCAACTTCAATGCAATTTTATTTAAACATCTCTAAAATGCGATACATTCCTCAGTAATATTTTAAAAATTATCACAATACTACATTAGTCCACTTTGTTACTCAAGTCCTCTGGACGAGTCGGACGGCCTGGGGTTTCCACAATACTACATTAATTTATTATATTTGAAAACTTAATACATCGTCGAAAAAAATGAACTTCATTCAAATTACGGCATTGAAATATAAACTGCCTGGTTTAAACATCTCTAAAATGCGATACATTCCTCGGTAATATTTTTAAAATTATCATAATACTACAATAATTTATTATACTTGAAAACTTCATCGAAAACAAATGAACTTTTTAAAATGACTTCATCGAAATATAAATCGGCTGGCTCTTTAAATAAAAGCAGCATTTCATTCATAAACATTTTTCCATTCATTTCATTAATCACAATACTATAATATTTAATTTTATTTAAAACTTAAAATCATGGAGGTACAAGTAATTTAACTCTATGCTCAAAACTTCATCGAAATATCGTTTTCTTCTCTGTAACATCAATGATTGTTTTATTCATATCAGCTATACTGCACACTCCATCAGCTAAATAATTTTGCTTTAAAGCAATGCAGCAATTCTGATACAACTCATTCTACATCTTTTGGTATTTACATCCTCCATAAGTGAAAAGTAGGCTTCGTTGTATAAATAATCATAGTTGGTTGATCATTTAAACTCAATTATATTGTAATTGCCCTGTTTCAGGATGTAGATGTACAGAATTTAAACAAAACTAAAGCGGTTTTAGGACGGATACAACAATAAATATGAATTAAAAAGAACTTTAAAAAATCACAATTTTGACGCAAGATGAATGCCATATTTTATTTTGAAATGGGTCACCTGATCTCTTCATATAAAGGATGCAATTATTATTTTAATTTGATTTTAAAAAACTACTGAATATATTTTGCTGAACTTTTTTTTATATATTTTATGGAATAATTTGAATATTTTCTTAAATTTTCGAAGCAATTTGTGAATTTTAAATCCGTTTAAAAAATGCTTGAAAAATTAGATCCCATAGGGTTCCATGTATTTCATTTTTTCAACCCGGGTTCAATCCAAAACTAATTGGGTGATATCATTCATTTATATTCCCATAGGTCCCACAAATCGTCTGAACAACATACTAAAATTTCATTTTGATAAAGTCATTTTTACGGCATTTATCGTGCTAACGGACAGACAGACAGACAGACAGACAGAGTGAATGAACAAAGTGATAAACACTTTTCAACTATGTTGTAAAGTGCTAAAAATGTTAAACTGATGAAAAGGTGTGAAAATTCGTAGAAATTATTCCGGCCATAGTACAATGAGGTATACCTTTTTGATGGAATATTAAGAAAACTTTACAATGATTTCTAGGTAAATTAGTATGTGCCACAAAGCAATATTGTTTCATTTTATCATGCACCTACTTATTTTCTGCTCACACTTATTATGAGGGTCAGACACCCAATATGTAAAATGTTAAAGTGATGAAAACGTGTGTAATTTACTAGACACGGCCATGTTGCCATGAGGGATACCTTTTGGCTGGAATAGTAAAGAGACCTCACGTTGTTTCCTAGATAGAACAACAATATGTGCCATAAAGCAACATTATTTTATTTTACCGTGCACCTACCTATTTTCTGTTTACTCTTGATATAGGGATTAACTACCAAACATGTGGAATGTTAAATTGACGAAAAGGTGTGTAATTTTGTAGACAAGGTTCTGGCCATGCTGCAATGAGGGACACGTTTTGATAGAATAGTAAGTGAACGTCATAGCACTTTGTAGGGAAAATATTATGTGCCATAGAGCAATATTGTTTTATTTTATCATACCACTAATTATTTTCTGCTCATGTTTGGTATAGATGTCAGACACTAAATATGAAAAAATAATGAATTCCATATTGTAATGTTCGATCATGATGAACGTTCCGAACTCATTATCAGGATGACTTATGGATTTATGTTTACAAGACCAATATTTCTCGTGAAAATTACCCATGAAGGAATTCCGTTTTGTCCATATCATATTTTCCTGAAGTATTGAAAGATTTTGTCACCATCCTAATAACATTTGAATTATCTTAATTTTTTATGAATAAAGTGACTACATTTAGGCATCATAGTAAAAGAAATAGCATTAGTAAGATGAATCCCAGTTGAAACCCAATGATTTTATAATTAGAACAGCCTGTAAGTTATCCACAAATTCATTTAATCTTCATTCCATACAAGCTGTACAATTCAGTTTTATCAATCCATCGTACTAAATTTCAGGTTTCTATCTCTATATTTTCATTCCAGACGCTTGTTTAATTTTATCCATGTTAACCTATGGCAAAGAGTCCCTAGCTCGTCTAGATTTTAGATTTTTTTTCTCGATGTTTCATGTTGAGCACAGATGCTGAGAATAGGAAGGTTTGTGATTTTTTAAAAACTCTATAAAAATTAGAAATATTTCGAACACTTTTGTAAAATGATATATAGCTTTTCGATACACATTAAAATATTTATATTTTACTGATTTTTAATAAAAGCATAAACCTTCCTCTTTTCAGCATCTACGATTGGGAAGAAACAAAGAAAAAAATCCTTATCGGAACCAGGTTTTTTTCCAATGGTCCTAGGTACTTGAAGTATGTAATTCCGCCCACATACAGCGGCCGAAGAGTGAACCATTTTGCCTTCATACAATGTTGCTCCAGCGTATTACGGGGGGCGGATCGCATTGCGGCCTTCAGCCTCCCAACTTTTACTGGGACCCAGTGGGGATGATTTCCATAAGGACCGCACTCTTTTCCTGACACCGAGTTTGCAGAGTCCATTTTATACGGTAAGAGTTTGCAATTTCAACTCAGTATCTCAACAGTAGAGCGTCGCCTGGCCAGTACGAAGAACCGTGGTTCGCCTCCCGGATGAGGCAGCAATGTTCTTTACAATGGCGCCTGAACACATCAACTTTGAAAGTTAGTGCAATGATGTCGGTGGTCTGAAAGGAACTCTAGTACGACTGGCACGGATTCAGTGGATTCTGGTATATTCAGCACCGATTTCAAATCGATAGGTCAAAAAGCAAGCAGGAAGTTAGCCCGGAGGATAAAAGTTGCAGGAGGTGGTCAATTAGATTGTTAGGTGCACGTTAATCTGACATTATAGGGTGCAGAATCCACATCGCTGATAAGAGTCCACATCGCTGATAAGAGCTTGCAATTCCGTTCCAGAAGCTTAACGGTAGAGTGTCAGTTGGACAGTACGAATATCTGTGGTTTTATTTCCGTTTGGGGCAGCAATGTTCTTTATAGCTTTTTGAAAGTACTTTTGATCCCACAGATTTAACAGCCCATACTCCTCGTAGACACGACACAATGGACGAGTTAGGGTGACAATTACAGGGACTGTATTTCCTTCCCCTGCCACCAACCTTTCGGAAAGACTTTCGTACCCGAAGATTTAACGTGTCAGTAGTGCGCGTAGATACGCAACTAAATGATCTTGTGTTTAGGAACTATTCCCCATAGGCTGACACAGTAAAAATGAAACAAGTTGCTGGAGGGAGTCCCTGTAATAGGAGGCAATATCCTGTTAACAGGAAGTTTGTGTGGCACTTACGCCGCAATTCAAACATTTTATTCTATAGTACCCTTTTAAATGCAAGGATACAATTATATTAAAGACGCATTTTTTGAAAGATAAACCCATTTACAAAGCTCAATTTCTCTTAAAAGAGAGCGTTTTGCATGTTTACAATAAATCAAAAATTTTGTACGAAAATGCTTTGCAAATATGAATTATGAAAAGCCGCTTGATGTGCAAGATTGTATACATTTGAATAAAGAGTTTATTTAATGCTGTATCAGGTTTATTGAATAATGTGGACAAAATATACTTTAGATGATTTATTGATTTCTACTTTTGCACTTTTCAGATTTTGCACTTTTCAATAAGTTAATATTTATTGATTATTGTATCTTATTTCGTTCTTACTGAGTTTCTTCTTTCTGACTTTTTCAATGGAAATATTTTCGATTTGCTTATTTAATATCAATTTATTTACGTATCTAGGTAAATTATACTTTATGCGTTATTGGAAATAGCGCTTTAAACGTCTAATATTAAAATTGATATTCACCGATTATAGTGCAAAGTTATGATTCTCCAAGCACTTAATAAATTGCAGCGATTTTCAATATATATGATTGATTCGTATTGAAAGAGGTTTATGGAAATTCGCTTCTAATAGATAGGAAAATAAGGTTAATAAGAGAATAAGGTTAATAACAGAATTTATTTAAAAATAATGCTTTAACTACTGTAAATATGTTTGCGCAATATTTTACATTCATTATTTCTTTTATTAGAATCATATCATATATTAAATTTAAACAATATAATTTTAGGTTTAGAAAAAATATGATTAATCTGATTACGCTTTTAAATTTGATGACGAGTATGTGTAGATCAATTTATTAGTTAAAAAACAAATAATGATATTTAGTTTCTCTTATTACAACGGGTTCTGAATGAAAAGTTCCAAAATGATAAAATATGATTCTATATTTTATTTAGTCTTCTCAATGCACTTAAGTTATTCTGAATCTGCTGTTCCTTTTAAAAATTTATCAGAATACTACTTTAGTTGTTCAATATAATAGATATGTGACAACTTAAATGTTTCGGCTTTATTTGAACACTGTGTCTTGAACTATAATTTTTAATTTAGTAAATTTATTTATAAAACTTTAGGTTTAGAATTTCCATACAAAAATTTGGTTTTGCCATTGCCAACTTACTTGACCCTACGACGTCAAGCACATGAAGATTAAGTAACTGCGGATTTTACTCCTGTCACTCACTTTAATTCTGAAATTTTCACGTATCCAGTTTGTTGATTTTCGTGCCACTTCCGTCTGTCATACTTTATTTTACGTTTAGCCAGTGTTTAGTTTTTATTTTAAGTTCTGTAGTTTTAATTTTTTATTTTAAGTTCTGTAGTTATAATTCTTGATTTTAAGTTCTGTAGTTTTAATTTTTTATTTTAAGTTCTGTAGTTATAATTCTTGATTTTAAGTTCTGTAGTTTTAATTTTTTATTTTAAGTTCTGTAGTTATAATTCTTGATTTTAAGTTCTGTAGTTTTAGTTTTGTTATGTCTATGTTGTTAAATGTTTAAGTTTTGATCGCGTGCTATTTTCTTTAAGTAGCAATTATTTAGTATGTCTTTACAGTAGCAGCCATGGGAAAAGAAAAATGCCTCACACATTGGGATGCTCCGATGTAAAAATTCAAAGCTACTAAATGAAAGCACTTTTTAAAAAGCAGATTTAACATAGTGATTGAATCAACATGTAATCTGCAAACCGAGCATAATTAGCCCGGTACAAATATTAGTACTTGTAAATAAAAACTTTTGTTCATAAATAGCATTTAATACAAGCGTAAGAATAGGAACTGAGTTCGGATATCAAACGATCCATATTTATAACAATAAAATAAGAGTAAATGAAAATGCCTGTTTCTTTATCTGATTGTTTGTTTGTATGTCTATCTGTCTATTTGATCGTATTACTAAAAATCTATGCAAAGCTGAGCTGCGAAATTTGGAACAGTGGTTCTGCAGTCAGATTGGAGTGATTTTGTTTTAATAGAATTCGTTTTTTAGCAATTTAATATTGAATCACAATTTTGAGCAATTTTCACATAAATATGTTTCGTAGTGCTCGAAAATATTATTGCAGAGTTTCCAGCTTAATTCCATCGGAGAAATGGAAGAATTTCTTTCAAGCAAAGACTGACCAGAATCCTTACTATCAATATACACATTTTTTGGATTTTAAAATAAAATGTATTCCTTTCGAGTTTTGAAAACATAATTATTTTTAAAATTCCTATATAGAGGAAATGACTGACAATCTGATCTACATAATTTACCAGAAGCTTATTTAAGTATTACCCACTGCTCCAAATCAAAAATCGTGTTTCTGCTATCATCCGTTCATTAATAATGAACTTTTCTGTAAAATTTCTCATATATTTTAAGATATTTCTAGCATCGTACGAGACCGTGCTTGAATAGATTTAGTCTTTCATCCTTGGGTTGAAGGCGCGAGGTTGAAAATTCTCCTTTTGCGCATGTGCATTTGGAAAAAAAATGTTGGTGTTGCGATATGATGTTATTCTCATAATTGGCACAGTCCTGTAGAAAGTTCCTTATGGAATTAGTTTTTAAGGCAGCTATGTCTTTCAGAGACAAGTTCTATGGACTGTGTTCTTGGAGTGAGATTTGCGATAATTTGACGTCACTCACATTTCAGGAATACGGTATGCAAAAAAAAAAAACTGGACGATAAAAGCAAAAATAATGTTCCAAGCGATTTTTTGGATGGAAAGTATTTTCGCTTAGAAAACGTACTGTTGATTTTATTATTTTGCATCCCTATTTTCATGCTCTCCACGTGCTTTTTAGAACGTATCAAATTAGACTATTTAGGACGTATCAAGTGAGCTTATTTAGGGCATATTTTGCCCTTGCAGAGAACGAAAGTATCGCGTATTTAAGGCGTATTAAATGATTTTGTTTAGGACGTATTCAAAAAGCTTATTTTGGGCATGTTATGTCCCACAGAGGACGAAAGGCATATTTAGGGAGTGAAACGTAGTCATATTAGGGCGTTGCAGTTATTCTCAGTGCGGGGCTCAAGTAGACTCAGCTACACGTTAGCTCTTGCAGCGGGAGACTACACCTTTTAAAAAATTGAATGAATGAATTCAATTAATCTCAGCTTTAAATCCCGAGCAATACTGTACATATTTTCTACGTGAGCTACTACAAGAAAGTTATTTTCGTTAAGAGCTATTGCAGAAGTTGTGGCGTAGCCGTAAGTTTGCCTGCTGAGCTTTTTTTTTTCAATAAGCGAGCGTTAAATCGTTCTTTGGTTTTTGAGAATTCGCCGTGAGTTCCGGTGTAATTTGCATATTAAATCTAGGGCAACGCTGAGTACATTTTCTATTAATTTATAAGCTTTTAGCTTAAAGTAGAGTTGTACATGAAAACAAAATATTTCTTTTAAAAATTAATAAGAAAATAATCCACACAGCTATATGAAATACATTTCATAAAATATTAAGAAAACTAAATTTCAAAATATTTGTTGTAGAAACTTCCTTTTTCTTTATTCTTTAGGAAAACATGATCAATAGAGATCATTTCATAAAAAATAAATGTTGCCAGATATTTCTTTCGTTAAATATAAAACATCTTCTAAAAATATGTTTCTGCCTTTTGATGGATTACATAAAATTCGATTGTTCTGTACATACTCCAAGATATGTTGCAGCTCTTTGTGTTCTGAATTTTAAATAATATGTAAATTATACATGATTCCTTGAAGATGAGTACACACATATATGAATTTAGAGGAAAATATATGAGCAGAACTGACAGAAAAATGTTGTGCGAGGGATTTATATATGGCATTTGAAAATAAGTGGTTTAGTAGCAAATGGTTTTCTTAAAACCTTTTAATGAACTTTTTTCAAAGCATACGTTCATGTATACGCCCCATGTAAAAACAAGTGCTCCCAGATTTCCTGCTCTAAGGCGACATTTTGTTTTCAAATGTAGATGAACCAACTGTATTTTTTTTATAGTGAATAAACTGGGCTACAATTTGGATAAACCTTTAAAAATACTCTTTCAAGATAATTACTTTATGGCAACACGTCTAAAATTATTAAATATAAAACAACTTAAAAATAAAAGATTTTATTTTCCCCCAATGGTGTGAGTTGTCCCCTCATTTCCTTTGAAAATAGTAATAAATTCTATAATAGTACCACTGTAGGTATTAGATTATCTGAATATGCTTGTGATATAAAAAAAAAACAAAAAAAAAACTTTCCATCCCCTTATCCCAAATAGTTATCTAGTCCTGTTTTTTGGTAAAACTTTTCTTTTAACAAACTGCAATAATCCCTGTAGTATTTTGCTTTTTTAGTCCTTATTTATTTAAATCTATCGAGATTCCATCTGTAATTTTAACCCTGTGCAACATCTCACTGTCAGGTGTGGCGTCTCATTCTTGATTCAATGAATGGTAAACCAGTGTCTGCATACTTAGATATCTAAATGTGTTATTTTACAAATTTAATAATTTCAATTTTATATGCTGTGACATTTGTATTTTTATGGGTTTTTTTCACTAGCATTTACTTGTACTTTTCAGCCATTAATGATATGTAAATTTTGATCGCAATTTGGTTGGGTATAAATTGCTCGTAAACCTTTTCCGCCTGTCTTATGTCTCTGATGATGGGCTTATTACTCTCTAAAGAGCTGAGGCTTGTACATATACTTTTGAGTTTTGAATGAAAATAGAGACGTATTTTTTAAGATATTACTACACCAAGGGCTGATTCTATACGTATGAAAGTGGCTAGGATACAGGCAAAATCATCAGCCTCTAGGACCAGTGAATAAGATATAAAGCATGAACATTTTCTTTAAATAAGGTCCAATGTATGAGGCCGGGGCTTTTTGAAGAAATGTTACTTTCCCTACATACGTAGTATAATATAATAGGGACATAATTGTAACATGGTTGAGCGTTTTTGAGGTGATGTCTGTGTGTGTGTATGTATGTTAGTATGTGTGTGTCCATATGTCTGAAAATGTGATATCTGACGAATGAATGGAGCTTTTTAGAGAAATTTGTTACAGACTTTACAGTCGGTGAACACTGGAAGTTTAATAATGTGAGACCAAATAAACAATTTTTAATTCAGGCAAATTCCGTGAAAACAAACTGAATAAAGGAGTCAGACAACTGGCACCCATGTTGATAGTCTTGCCTCAATGTATAGGTTACGCTCATGTAAACATCGTGACTTTTCCATCTGATAATGGCATATCTAATTCGTAAATTTATGGTCCGTAAATCTCTCCGAGTCAAACTGTCAATCCCGGGGCTACTTGTCTGACTCTTTTGTTCAGTTTGTTTTCACTGTTGTATTGATTGAATTAAAAATTGCTTATTTGGTCTCACATTCCATCATCAGGTAGAGAAGTCACGATGCTGACATGGGAGTAACCTATGCTTTCGTCGAAAACCCAGACTATCCGAATCGCCCTAGGACACGAGCAGCAATTTGAGTAGCCGGGAACAGACCTATGCTTTCGTGTAAAACTCAAACCTATGCTTTCGTGTAAAACTCAAACCTATTCTTTCGTGTAAAACTCAAACCTATGCTTTCGTGTAAAACTCAAACAAGCTCCATCAAAATGGGGACCTACCCCAAGATATCATAAAAATCAAAACCAATCAAACACGGGTAAAGGCGTGGTTCCCCGAAACAAGATAAGATGAAATCAAGATTGCCCAACGAAGTGACTATGACCAGTTGGAAAAGATTTGATGTGCTGCTAAAACGACATCAGTTTGAAAAATGTTGGTTGGGATACAAAGATAAAAGACTCCTCGAAATGGAGAACAATAAGATATTTGCTGTGAATCAACTCAAGTCAGGAACGTTCTACATACCCCAAGCCACGCCAGCGACCATTAATGCAGTGTAAATGTTTGGGGGTCCAAGGACGCCACTAATGTGTCAAATTTCATGTTTTTGAACCTGAATACCCGAAACTCCGAAACTCGGAAATTTATTTTTAACTGCTTAAAAAACAATTTTACATTATTATGCCAAAACAGCGGTACCTTAACAGACACCCTATTACATTCTAGTACACTATCTGTACCTGGACAATCAATATCTTCTACTTTCTCATTCTCTGGCATATTTACACTAGTCCCAAATTATATCAGGCGCCCAAACAATACAATATAACAACATTCAAATATCATAAAATTTAAAATTGATCTTCAGAATAACTAACAAAATTTTCAGATCACTGCGAGCAGAGGATAACAAGAAAAATAGCGCAGCTCAATGATTAGTAGATCTCCTTATTGCCGTTGGATATTTGAAATTTTGTGTGCTTTTGTGCACCACTTACATTGGCTGTTGTTCTGAAGTTGAACTTGTGATGACAGAAGTGTGCTCTGTTTTTGCATTGCAAAGGACCACAGCTTTTAAGGCATTTATGACCTCAAATAAGTGTCAGATAATGGCAATGCACTTTGTAAGCGTCAAACAATAAACGCAGTCAAACGGTCGCCAGTGGTTGACATTTTGTTTAAGTATATTTATATAGAGTAATAAATAATTTCCACGTAAATCATAAGGTCACGTGATTCACTGAACCTTAGGCTGTTACGCCCAGTGTATCTGCGGATAATAGATAATTCCTCATACAAGTGCCCCAGCCAATGGACCCAATGGGAAGAAATGAAAGGGGGGGGGCAACAGGGAAAGTCAAGTCTTCGTACAAGAAATAAAGGAGAATTGGAAATGACTTAATGAAAAGTTGGTGAACAAAAGTGGTTAAAAACTGGTGATGATAAACGAAAAAGAAAAGCTTTAAAATCAAGGCGACGACAAGCCTCAAAGTTAACCCTGGCAAAGGTGAATCCAACAATAAGTATGGTATTCACAACTGGTACTCCCCTATTTCTCATGCGTTATTCGCGTTTATTCAAAATGAGTTTTTAACACTTTACAACAAAGTTGAAAAGTGTTTATGACTTTGTTCATTCTGTCTGTCTGTCTGTCTGTCTGTCCGTTAGCACGATAACTGCCGTAAAAATGACTTAATCAAAATGAAATTTTAGTATGTTGTTCAGACGGTCTGTAGGACCTATGGGAATATAAATGAATAATATCACCCAAATAGTTTTGGATTGAACCCGGGTTGAAAAAATGAAATACATTGAGCCCTATGGGACCTAATTTTTCAAACATTTTTTAAGCGGATTTAAAATTCACAAATTGCTTCGAAATTTTTAGGTAATATCCAAATTGTTCCATAAAATATATAAAAAAAAATTCAGCGAAATATATTCAGTAGTTTTTTAAATAAAACTTAAAATAATAATAACACCTCTTATATGAAACGATCACGTGACCATGATATGAAAGTATCACGTGATCCACTTTAAAATGATATATGGCATCCATTTTGTCTCAAAATCGTGATTTTAAAAGTTCTTTTTATTTCATATTGAGTGTTGTATCCGTCCTAAAACCACTTTATTTTGGTTTAAATTCTGTGCATCTACATACTAAATCAACGCAATTACAATATATATGAGTTTAAATTCTCATCCGAATTTGATTATTTCTACAACGAAGCCTATTTTTCACTTATGTAAAATGTAAACAGCAAAATATGTAGGATGAGTTGTATAGGAATTGCTGTATTTTTTTAACGTAAAAGAATTTAGCTCATGGAGTCTGCATAGCTGATATAAAAGAAATATTCATTGACTTTACCGAGAGAAGGACGATTTTTTGCGATGAAGTTTTAAGCATAGAGTTAAATTACTTGTAGCTTCATGTTCTTAATTTTTAAATAAAATAAATTATTATAGTATTGTGATGAATGATATGAATGAGAAATTATTTATGAATGAAAAGCTGCGTTTTTAGACAGAGCCAGGCGTGCTATTTTTTCTAAGACGTCATTTGAAAGAATTTCAGTTGTTTTCGATGAAGTTTTTAAATATAATAAATTATCGTGGTATTATGATAATTCTAAAATTATTATCGAGTAATATATCACATTTTAGAGATGTTTAAACCAGGCAATTTATAATTCAATGCCGTCATTTGAATGAAGTCCATTTTTTTCGATGAAGGTTTAAGTTTTCAAATATAATAAATCAATGTAGTATTGTGAGAAGTTTTAAAATATTACCGAGGAATGTATTGCATTTTAGACATGTTTAAATAAAATTGAATTGAAGTTGGAAAGTGTTTCATAATCAATGCTTTAAGCATGATTGATCTTTCTTGTTTCTTATAAATTGCACTTCGTCATCACACTCGTCTCCAAGTTAAATTGAAAATGAATATAAATAATACAAATTGTAAAATTATGGATTAAAAATGTTAGTGAAAGGTATGAAAGTTAAAATAAATAATTATGCGAGGAAAATCAAATGTGTCTTTAATAAGTAGTCTATTATTAATACTTGTCTTTTAGGAATTATGTTTATTTACAGGTTGACTCCGGGCTCCACAGTAGGTGATATATATGTTGGACCCATGACTTTTTACCCACTATTATGATACTCTCACCCAAATTAACCTAATTATTTATTACTAGTTAAATATTATATTCACCACATTTGGTGCGTCTGATATCACTTTTATCAGACAAATTTCACTTTGTAAATATACTACTGACTTATCTCTGGGATCTAAATTATCCCCAGATAATAATTCATTTTATTAGAAAGCGTTGGGCACACGAAAAACACAACAACTCAGGGACTATACTTTTGTCACGAAAGTGGTAATGTGGCGCCATACCACAATTTATTGCTGCATATATATATATCCGGGAGTGTGGCCATGGCTTAAAGTACGCTGAACCGGGGTGAGGGGGTCACAACCCCCCCTCTGCCAATTTTTGGTACTTTTTCTTTTTCTTATTTCTTGTATCATATTAGAATTTCAGATTTGGATATTTCCTTTTGGATATATATATATATATATAACACAAGTTTGAAAATCCAGAGAAAGAATAGAGAGAAGTTTCAACTCAAAAAACCCCAACATTAAAAATGCCTTATAAATAAAAGTATCAAACAGAGACTCATCAAGCAACTGGAAAATAAAATGCAAACCTCTAGTCATCAAGTTGAAGACAAACAAAAAACATCAATGGAAAGGAATCGATAAAATAAAATAAAATAAAAGCCTATCATGAAAGCTTTACACGCAGACAAGCCCCAGGTCTAATAATGAATTGTTCACTTCGATAAAACTCTTTATCAAGTCCAAGTATTTTAAAAAAATGAACACAAAATGCATGTTTCTGATATCAGTGATAGATTATATCTATAAACACTGACAACTTGAACAACATGCATACAGATTGAAAAACAGTAGGAAACAAATATACCTGAAAAAACGCTGCATACGTCTGATCCATTGGAGCCTTGAATAAAGAGACCAATGTTGCCAATCTCAAAAAATAAAAAGATGAGAACTGCTGTTGCCAATCGTGAGAAAGAAATAACAGTAATGCGAAAAGACGATTGAAGGTGATATTCAACAGTAAGAACATGTAAATACATGGTAATGCTTATTCAAGAGAAAGTGGATGTCTGGCTAAAATAAGATATTAAGGATAGAATTTAAGTATAATCTACCATTCCAAACTTTTTAACTATACTATGTATTAAATAAGCTGGATATTTATATAATTTGCTAGTCATTTTAAGTTTATTAATATGCATAGCATGATATTTTTTTATCAGATAATCTATAAATTCTAAAAAGCTGATTAAACATAATATTTCTGAACAATTGAATCGAATTACAGGAATTAAAAGGTAATATTTTATTAATGTTAAAGTTAAAATAGTCTTTTTTATCATATAAATTGGTAACTATCCTATTAGTAGGTTCAATAATAAGATTTAAGTCCAAAAAATTAATGTGATTACTAATAGTGGCGTCATTGGGAATTAGTCCCAAATTATCCGGATAGAAATCTATATCGGTGACAAAGTTGTCTGTAAAGACCAAACAAATCAGATCATCAACATATATATATATATATATATATATATATATATATATATATATATATATATATATATTTATAATTACTAAATCATTTTAAGCCAATAACCTTAATATGAGGTTAAATCTTAGTGAATGGATATAAATATATGAATGAAGTGTTTTACTAAAATATAAAATATTTTTTGTAAGAAATGATTCGCTTATCGTACAGAAACTTTTTTTTATTACTAAACAGGCTTAAACCCAACGCAACAACTCATTTTAAATCCATTTATATTTCGAATCATCAATTTTTAAAATGATTTTTAAATCAATATATCATCATCCAACCACTTAAAATGTGTAAGGATAATGGATGATTTGTAAGGATCGGTGCAAAAATTCACTAAAAAGGAATCAAAATCAATTTATTTTATACCCTGTTATTTTTTTACTCTATTTTATCTAAACGTTTGGAGGCATTACTTCTGAAATTAATGGCTAATAGGAGCTAAGGACTGATGAAGAATAATTCTTAGAGCATGTATAAATATTCTTCCTTTGCTTAAGTGTAATAAATCATTAACGGTGCCCGTTAAGAATAATAAATTTAAAATTTTTATGTGCTGATATTTTTGCTCTTCGATAGATATTTTTTTTTTGCTTTAGTAAACATTTCGTATTGAAAAGCGTGGTAATATATTTCATTCATGCGTTCAGATTGTTTAAAAAATATTTAGAACGTGCCTAGGTTTCATGAAGAATGTTATTTTTTTGTATATATACTGTTCCTATTTACATAAAAATAAGAAATTATTGTTCGTTAATATGCTAGAAATTATTAAACTCGTTTCAGTTTGATCTAGCGATTATAATTTGTAGATACCACTTCAAAGATAAGAGCTTGCAATTCTGTCGCAGTAACTCAGCGATAGAGTGCCAGCTGGCTAGTTCGATATCCAGGGTTAGGTTCCCGATTAGGGCAGCAAGGTTCTTTACAAATTATGCATTTTACTTTCCTCACAATATATAGGGTTCTTAAAAAAGTCCGCACACTCCCAATAATTTTTAAATCACGTATTGTAGCCTGCCTACCTGTAAGTAGTGTGTACCTATAGATAAATGACTATGTGTAGTCCATTGACCGCGTGAAGTACGCCTTAGAGGCAAAATACGGAACTAAAGAAAACTTACTAAGAAAGCAGCAGAGATATGCCAAAAAGTACAATAATTAAATGAAAGAGCAGTGTTTATTTAGAGCGAAATAATATTTGGTTTAGTTAAAATACTTGCAGAAAAGACAAGACATGTGGAATTAGTAAGCATTTACAAAATTAGTGCAATATAGGTGCATATAACCTGCCGTGTAGTCAACCATGCACAGTGCTCAATGTGGGCTCCATCAACCGACGATGCTCATCTGGACAGTCGCCTGTCGAAAATCGCTTTCCACTGATACTTTGATTTCTTTTATTGGTCTTTTTAGTAAATTTTCTCTTAATCGAGGTTTTGTATTAATTAAGGACAGCCCTTTTATTTTGTATATGGGCCTGTTTATTTATCTCTGTTGGTTTTCCGAGTTATTTTTCTGAAGTTCCGTATCCACTAGGGGCGTTGCAAGTACGCGCAATTGATTGCGCATGGTGACTTACTTTTATGTACACGTTATTTCCGGACAAGCGGTTAAAAAGTTATAGGAAGTATAAGGATTTTCCTAACTATCCTTATACAGAGTGTCCCAAAAAGATTGAAATGCGCTTTAATTATTTACCTGTTGGAGATAAGTGGCAAGGTAAATTGCAAAAATGTTGAAAGTAAAGTAGGAAATGAGACTACGTTAATGAAATAGTCTTCCCATTAATTTAAAAAAAAGGTGCACTTTTCACATTTTTATACGGCCCCCTTAGACAAGTTCGGTCAATCAGAAATTTTTTATTTTTAATGCAACAAGATCATTAAAAAGAACCGCATATCTGTATCTTTAAAATCGACTGAATTATGATAAAGGAAGAAATCTGACTTATGTCACTTTTCTGTACCATGCGAAAGGCTGTTTCATTAGTGAAAATAGGAATCATAAACAAATTGACGATGGAAATTGTTTAGATCAAAAATACGTTAATATGCATCAAATTTTTTATCACAAATGCATCTAAATAAAGCATTACACAGACAGAGATCATATAAAGTAGTGATACTCACTACGCCGTTGTGGTGTTGTTTTTATTACATAGAGCATAAATCATTGTTAATTCGAAAAGCTTGTTATTTGTTAAAAATACCATAATGCGCAATCAGTTACGTGTTTTTAATTCGTTAATTCAGAACTAAACATGCTGACGATTCACTAAGTGATTTCTAATCTTCTTTATTTTGGTATAATATTAAAAAAGTTTAGTTGTATTGAATAGAAATAGTACTAGAAATAAATACGTAAATTAAAAAATAAATCCTCTGCATTTCATTCTTCAGTTTTTAAAAATTATTTTACTATAAACATTTGAAACGGCTAAATTAGAGTTAAAAGAAAGAAAAAATCGTCTGTGATTTCTATAATTCGTTTTGAAAAATTATGTTAAATTTCAAAATAAAATACATACGTGTATTTGTTTACTTATTTATTTCATTTGTTTTAAACAAAAATGGCATATCTCAATGTGAAAAGTACTGAAGAATCCGTGATTGCATCGTGAGCCTTCGCGGAATTCGCAAAAAATGTCGACTATGTATTATCATCATCCTGTTTTATCTTTTTTGTGATATGTCACAAATTTACATTTCTAATTTGATATATGGTCCCCATTCACAATGTTCAATTTTCAATTAAATATAACTCGCTCAATTTTAAGGATACAGATATGCGGTTTTTTTAATGGTCTTGTTGAATTAAAAATAAAATGTTCTGATTGACCAAATTTGTCTAAGGGGGTCGTACAAAAATTTAAAAAGTGTAACTTTTTGAAAATTAATGGGAGGACTATTTCATTAACGTAGTCTTATTTCCTACCTTACTTTCAACATTTTTGCAATTTACATTACCCACTTATCTCCAACAGGTAAAGAATTAAAACGCGTTGCAATCTTTTTGGGACACCCTGTATAGTGTACTTAAAGAGAAAATATTGTGATGGTGTCAAAGATCCGATTCTTGAATTTTGAGGGATCTACACGTTTGGAGTATACTTAAATACGAATAAGCTATATTTTAAAATATGTCTGCCAGTTATTTTAACGATATTTTTCAAACCCATTAAAATGGAATTTCATTTGATATGGTTATTGTAATAATTTGAAGTTAGCGGTCTATCGATAATTGTAAATAGAGCTTTGAAAGGCCATTAATATTTCAATTATTTCAATCAGAAATGGAAAAAACTGTAAAAAAAGATAATAGTGCAAATAAATTTTGCATAAATAGCTATTTACAGAATAATTTTAAATTGAACTTACTGCACAACAGTCCTTGCAGAAATGTGCAGGAAACTGATGATAATATGTGGAATGTACATGTACATCACATTTTCTGACCCGATAACCTTATAAGGCAATAAATTTTTCTCCCGGTCAAATGACCGGTCGTGGTAGATAACGGTACACTATGTATCTTTATCATATAAACACAAGAAGAAAAAAAATAAATATTGAAAAATTGATTGTATACATTTAATAGAAAAGGTCATGAAGTCAAGTGAGAAAAGGCGATAACACGATAACATTGTATGCTAATTTTCTAATCAAAAGTTTACAACCGGTCATGGTACGTGTAGCTTAAAGCACTTATTAATAAACAATGCAGCATACAGATTTTTCATGAATCCTAAAAAAGATTCAACGTGTATCCTTGAGTCGTTTTAGCAAGAATATTTAATTCTAATTTAAACAAAATTAGACATGGTATTAAACTTTCATGTGTAATTTTTAAAAATTGTAAAAAGTCTTTGATTCCTTCTACGATAAATTATGCTAAATTGTGCGCTGTCTTAAAAGTATATAAAGCTGCTTACTTGTCAACGGGATATAAACGAAAATGGGCAATCTAAACTTCGTTATGTTCAACATTCATTCATGAAGGGTATTAACCAGTTTTGGAAGCAAAACCTCCTTCTTCAGGATGATAGATAAAACACATACGTCAGTGGATAAAAACATCTCTCACATTTAGTGAGGTGTTTGCTTGGTCATCTCGCCCTAATAAAGGAGGGCTGTACCTAAAAAACTGCTTGATAATTGATGAAAGTAAGTAGTACTGTATTAAACGAAGTTTTATTTTTTTCTAAACTATAAAATGTTCCACCTCGATCATGATATAATTAGTGTGGTAAATACTTACTGTAATGATCGCTTATAATTTGAAAAAGTCTTTATAAATTTATATTACTTTTTGCGCGACTTGTTAAGTTTCTTAGGGAGCTTCAGCCATTTATGGTTTAAATATTTCATATTTTGCACCGTGTTTATTTTATTTTAGTATTGTCCCGGGAAACGTCAAATGTTTCTGTTAAGAATATATGATATACATTTAAAAATAATAAAATGCAATTATCTAAAATATAATTCCCTTTAGATACATAACGAAAGTTGAATGATAAATGATCTATATTGTTTTATAAATGTACTTCCAAAAAATAAAAAAAACACGTATGCAGTATCTTTGGGTATACGAGGTTTAAATAAATATCAGTTAATGTAACAAGATTCGATAAAATTGTTAACGAAGAAAATAATTTGAAACGTATGATAACACTGAATTAAAAGAGAGAGTGTACGGAGAGAACAAGGAGAATTTAACATTTTACTTTCCGGCAGAATTAAACATTAATCTTTCAAAAAGGTTCAGGTTAAGCAGAATTTAAACAAAAGATCATTTTTTCCATTGCTGTTTCATGAAAGCTGAATGTTTGCTTTATTTTAAATATATAGTATAAATATAGAATATAACGCGATAGGGACAAAAGGACTCATTAAGGATTTTCCCTTCCGGTTATGTATATGCTACTTCCGATACAAAAATGTACATTTTCCGTGAAACAGCTTGTTTCTAGGATCATTTATAAATGGAGATGGGTCGAGATCTGAAAGGTGTGTTGGGGGCTAACTAAGGATTTTTACTTGTTTTTTATTTTTCCTTCAAGCTCAAATTTGTTTCTTAAATCTTCGTTTTCTCCAGATTTACTATAATATCTAAAGCACATAAAGCTTAGAAGATGGCTGATAAGAAAACAGCATCAAATTTTAGATTGGATAGCAGGCACACACACGCACACACACACACACACACACACACACACACACACACATATATATATATATATATATATAATGTATAAAGTGAAAGAGAGAGTTTATATGATGAGACCTTCAAGGGTTAGTGAGATTTATTAAGGACTAGCAGCATACCCGTCCTTCGTACGGAGTATATAATATAAAAAAAACTTATAATTCGCAATCATGTGCAAATTCTGATAAAATATTAAATTTATTGCTCATAAAGAGAAGTTTAAGAATATCTGTTCTCACTATGCAAAATTATCTTCACGGGCAAATCTGAAGAATAAAATATCCTGGCCCCTTTTGTAAACAAATTCACACACAAAAAAAAGAATTGAATCAATATATGCAACCACGTACTACTTATATTGTCGCAAATTAGAAAATATGCCAGTGTGTTAGTAGAAGCTTAAACATATTGTAATATGAGTCTTAAAAATATTTACCAAAATAAAAAAGATGACGTAATAAATTGTATTGAAAGTATCAAAAATCCCCGTAATCTTAATACCAGAAGGTCGTAATTGATTCCAATATATGCCAATATATATAAAAATTTTGCCAATATAACTGTACTACTTATATTGTCGTAGATTAGAAGATATACCCGTGCATTTGTAGAAGATTACTTGTACAACGTACTATATATGAGTTTCAACAATTTTCGTCATAATGAAACAATGGCATAATAATTTGAAAATATCAATAATTCCTGAATCAACTGTCCCCGAAATATCAATAATAATGATGTTTAAACCTGAAGACCGTAATTGATATTATCCAGTCAAAAATGCAATGTCAATGAAATTTATTTTATATACATATTTTTATTAGATTTAATAAAAATCGTATGACACATAACACATTGGATCCGTTGCTAAGCGACATGATATCATCTGCTTCAAATAAATTGATGGAAATCATGTCGTCTGAATAATGTGATCTCCATGGAAGGTTTGGCGACATTTTCGTCTCCATGATATTTTTATGGATTTACAAATATTTTTATCAATTTAGTGATATTAAAAAAATTAGTTAAATGCGTTACTAAGTAGGATGGATGGACTGACCGACAAATGCTACAGAAACATCATTTCAGTACTCTATTCTAAAAAAACAAATTTAATTTCATTAATTTGGGTCATTTTTATTAATTTGGAGATATTTCCTCTAATTTGGTAAAGTTTAAGAAAAGTTACCAAGTTATTTAGAGATATTCCGCTAAATTCGTAGCTCTAAATTTGCAGATCTGAAGAATAAATTATCCATATCCCGTCTGTATATATACTAAATGAAAACACTAAAATTGTATTAGAAGATACATACATCCGTTCTACTCTTTTTCTGCTTCAACAATCGGCTAAATGAATTTATTGGGTAAACAAAATATATGAGTTTATTAGCTAAACACAATATATGAGCTTTGAAACCTCTTTGCTAAAATAAATAAAAGTGTGATGTACGCAGTTCGCAATATATATAATTGAAAGAACAATCAAACCGTTCATTTATTATGAGTTTATTAGCTAAACACAATATATGAGCTTGAAACCTCTTTGCTAAAATAAATAAAAGTAATGTACGCAGTCCGCAATATATATAATTAAAAGAACAATTAAACCGTTCATTTATAAAATATATTTTTACATCCATTTATTTATTATACAAATAGAAAAAATAATAATAATCATTAACAAACACATTTAATTCCATTCCTTTGCCGAGCAACAGGATGTAAGATAGAATCTTCCTCATAAAATGCGAAATTAAATAACCATTTTAATTTCTTTATACTTCTAATCGTTGAGTAAAAGCTTGTGAAATACATGGAGGTTAATACATGTAAAAACATGGAAGTAGATTTTTCCATTTAAATTCATGTTTCAAACAATTCATGCTTTCAGATAGTGACTATTTAATGCAAAAATCCTGCATCAAACTCAAAAATAAAGTTTTAATTCCCTTTGACGCTTTAAACAAACGATTTTTATCCTTTCCGTTTGGATAAACCACGGAGTTGGAGAGTAGAACTCCTATAAAAAAAAGTTCCGTTTTTCATTAATATCTCGACAACCCCTGGTCTTAGAAACTTGAAACTTGGGCAAAATTTATGGGGGGCTATTTCAAGGCAACCCACAAAATTTCATTAAATTCGGTTCAGCCGTTCTCTCGTGATGATGAGACAAACGGAAGTTTCGTTTTTTACTAATATCTCGAGAACCACTGGTCGTAGAAATTCCAACCATAGACTAAATTTTAAGTGGGGCTATTTCTAGGCTACCCACAAAATTTCATCAAATTCGGTTCAGCCGTTCTCCCGTGATGATGGGACAAACAGACAGACATACAGACAGACAGACAGACAGACAGACAGATTTTCAATTTTATTTATATAGACTAGCAGCATACCCGTTCGTACGGAGTATATGTATAATACAAAGAAACTTAAAATTCACAGTCATGTGCAAATTCCTATAGTATACTAAATGACATTTTTAATCAAAATATTCTGTTAAAATATTTAATGCTCCTAAAAAGAAGTTTAAGAATCTCTGTTCTCGCTATATAACATTATCTTTACGGGCAGATCTGAAGAATAAAACATCCTGGCCCCTTGTGTCTGCAAATTTATAAAAAATATGGAATTGAATCAATATATGCCAAATAAAAGCGTTAAAATTGTATGGCACCCGTACTACTTATATACGCGAATATTAGAAGATACAACCTGTATTAGTAGATTACATGTATAAATTGAAAATATCAATAAATCCGTAATCTTTAAGCCTGAATGTAGCAATTGATTTCAATTTATGCCAAAATGAATATGTTAAAATTATATGGGAAGATATATATACCCGTACTACTTATAATGTCGTAGATTAGAAGATATGTCCGACTGTTAGTAGAAGATTACCCGTACTCGTTAGTAGAAGATTAATTGCGTTGCCGAGCAACATGATATATCCTCATAAAATTCTAAAAATTAATTAACCATTTCGATTTCTTAATACTTTCATCGTTGAGTAAAAGCTTGTAAAAAAAACCATGGCGATAGATTTTCCATTTAAATGCATGTTTTCAAACAATTCATGATTTCAGAAAGTGACTATTTAACGCAAAATCTGCCACCAAACTCAGAGATAAAATTTTAATTCCTTTTCACGTTTTAAACAAACGGTTTTCAACCTCTTCGTTTGGAGGAACCAGGGAGCTAGAGAGAAGAACTCCTAGGGAAAAGTTTCGTTTTTAATTAATATCTAACCCCTGGTCTAATAATAACCCCTGGTCTTAGAAACTCGACATTTGGTCTAAATTTAAGGCGGGCTATTGCAAGGCTAGCTACAAAATTTCATTAAATTCGGTTCAGCTATTCTCTCGTGATGATGAGACAAACAAAAGTTTCGTTTTTCACTAATATATGGAGAACAACTAGACGTAGAAACTCCAAACATGGACTAAATTTTAAGTGGGACTATTTCAAGGCTACTCACAAAATTTTATCAAATTCGGTTCAGATATTCTCCGGTTATGACGGGACAAACAGACAGACAGACAAACAGATTTTCAATTTTATTTATATAGACTAGCAGCATACCCGTTCTTCGTACGGAGTATATAATATAAAGAAACTTGAAATTCATAATCATGCCCAAATTCTTATAATATACTAAATGACATGTTTAATCAAAATATTCTGTTAAAATATTTGATATAATGCTCCTAAAAAGAAGTTTAAGAATCTCTGTTCTCGCTACATAAAATTATCTTCATGGACATATCTGAAGAATAAAACATCTTGGACCCCTTATGTAAGCAAATATAAAAAAATATGGAATTGAATCAATATATGCAAAATAAAAGCGTTAAAATTGTATGGGACCCGTGCTAATTATATACGCGAATATTAGAAAATATAACCTGTATTAGTAGATTACATGTATAAATTGAAAATACCAATAAACCCGTAATCTTTAAATCTGAAGAGAGTCATTTATTCCAATATATGTCAAAATGAAAGTGCTAAAATTATATGGGAATATATAAACGTACTACTTATAATGTCCGATTATTAGTAGAAGATTACCCGTATTGCAATATGAGTCTCAAATGCTTTTTGGCAAAATACAACAGACGACGTAATAAATTGAAAATATCATTAATCCCCTTAATCTTCATACCAGAAGATTGTACTTGATTCCAATATATATGCCAATATATGTCAAAATATATGCCAATATACCTGTACTACTTATATTCTCGTAGGTTAGAAGATATACCCGTGCATTCCTAGAAGATTACTCGTACAACGTACAATATACGTGTGTCAGCAATTTTTGCCGCAATAAAACAATGGCGTAATAAATTAAAAATATCAATAATCCCTGAATCAATAATTCATAAAATTCCGGAAATTATCAATAATAATAATGTTTAAACCTGAAGAGTATAATTGATATTATCCAGTCCAAAATGAAATGGCAATGAAATTTATTTTATATACGTATCTTCATTATTCAAATCGGAAAGAATTTAATAAAAATCGTCTGCCGCATAAACACATTGGATTTAAATCCGTTGCTAAGCGACATGATATCATTTGCTTCAAATAAATTGGTAGAAAAAATATCGTCTAAATAGTTATATTTCTATGGAACATTTGGCGACAGTTTCGTCAAATTAGCGACATTTTAAAAAATCGCCAAATTTATCGCCAAGTGGGACTGTAGAACTGACAGTTCCACTTTGCGACAAATTGACGAAATATCATCACAATACTATCCCCTAACAAAAAACAATTAATATCATTTATGTAGCGCAATTTTATCAATTTCAAGATATTTTTATAGATTTGAAAACATTTTTATCAATTTGGTGACATTTTAAAAATTCGCTAAATGTATTACTAAGTAGGATGGTTGGTCTGACAGATAAATGCTAACCAAACATCCTTTCAGTACTCTCTTCTAACAAAACAAAAAAAAATTTCATTGATATGTAGAAGACCCAAGCCACACGACCAACCCGAAGGTTTATGGCAGCTGTTTGTGTGTCGTTTATATCAATTTGGCAACATTTCCGTCAATTTGGCAAAGTTTAAGAAAAGTTGTTAAATTAGCGATATCCCTCCAAATTCGTAGCTTTGAATTTGCAGATCTGAATGAAACATTCTTATCCCGTTTCAATATACTAAATGAAAACACTACAATTGTATTAGAAGATATACCCGCTCTACTCTTTTCTTGTTTCAACAATCGGCTATATGAATTTATTGGCTAAACACAATATATGAGTTTAGTAGCTAAATACGATATAAGCTTGAAAACTCTTTGCCAAAATAAATGAAATTGATGTACGCAGTCAGCAATTAATATAATTAAAAGAAAAATCAAACCGTCCATTCATATGATATACTTTTATATCCATTTATCCATTTATATATTATTTAAATCCAAAAAAAAAAATAATAAAAACATTAACAAACACATTTAATTTAATTGCGATGCCGAGCAACATGATATATCCTCCTAAAATGTTAAAATTTATTAACCACTAACAGCACACCCGTTATTCGTACGGAGTGTATAATTTAAAGAAACTTAAAGTTCGCAATCATGTGCAAATTCTGTTAAAATATTACATTTATTGCTCCTAAAGAGAAGTTTAAGAATATATGTTCTCACTATGCAAAATTATCTTCACGATCAGATCTGAAAAATAAAACATCCTGCCCCCTTTTGTAAGCAAATTTACAGAAGAAAAAATAGGAATTGAATGAATATATGCAACCCCGTGCGAATTATATTGTCGCAGACCAGAAAATATGCCAATGTGTTAGAAGAAGATTACCCGAATTACAATATGCGTCTCAAAAATATTTGCCAAAGTAAAAGAGATGACGTAATAAACTGAAAACATCAATAATATCCGTACTCTTTATACCAGAAGGTCGTAATTGATTCCGATATATGCCAATATATATCAAAACATATGTCAATATACCTGTACTACTTATATTCTCGTAGATTAAAAGATATACACGTGTATTTGTAGAAGATTCGTACAACATACAATATATGAGTTTAAACAATTTTTGTCATAATAAAATAATTGCATAATAACTTGAAAATATCAATAATCCTTGAATCAATAATCCCCGAAAATATAAATAATAATAATTTTTAAACCTGAAGACCGTAATTGATATTATCCAGTCAAAAATGCTATAAGAAAAATCAAATCGTTCTTTTCTAAAATATATTTTTATATCCATTTATTTATTATTCAAATCGAAAAAATAATTATTAAAATTAACAGACAGATTTAATTTAATTGCGTTTCTGAGTAACATGATATAAGATAGAATCTTATAACATGTTAAATATGTCATGTCTTATAACATAAACTGCGAAATTAAATAACGATTTTGATTTCTCTATACTTCTCATTGTTCCGTAAAAGCTTGTTTTAAATAAACCATGAACCATGGAGATAGATTTCCCCTTTAAATCATGTTTCAAACAATTCATGTTTTCAGAAAGTGACTAATTAACGCAAAAAATCTCCCATCAAACTCAGAGATTAAATTTTAATTCACTTTCAAACGATTTTCAAGCTTTTCGTTTGGATAAACCACGGAGTTAGGGAGTAGAACTCCTAGGAAAAAGTTCCGTTTTTCATTAATATCTCGACAACCCCAGGTCTTAGAAACTCGAAACTTGGACAAAATTTATGGGGGGATATTTTAAGGCTATTCACCAAATTTCATTAAATTCGGTTCAGCCGTTTTTCCGTGATGATGAGACAAACGAAAATTTCGTTTTTTACTAATATCTCGAGAACCACTGGTCGTAGAAACTCAAAACACAGATATAATTTTAAGTGGGGCTATTTCTGGGCTACCCACAAAATTTCATCAAATTCGGTTCAGCCGTTCTCCCGTGATGGTGTGACAAACAGACAGACAGACAGACAGACAGACAGATTTTCATTTTTATTTATATAGATATACGCTTCGAGTTTTAGCTATTTCGCTTTCGGTTTTGTAAAAAATTGTGCGACTGTATAAAATAAGTATACAAATGAGTATAAAAATGTTAATAGTTTCATTAAAAATAAACTGTATGCACCACTTGCCATCATATGAAGGTCCCTTCATAAATTTGTTGTAGAAATTATGCTTTTTTAAATATTTAATTCCTGATTTGCATCTCTATATACATACAGTTGATTGCTACTGATTGGCTCATTGATCGATATTTACAGTTTTATTCATAGGTACTTCAAATACTAATTTGAAGAAGCTGGTGGACCGTTATTTCAAAGTAACAGAAAATGCCAGAAAACTTGAATCCTTGAATTTCAATTGGTCAAAATCTCTGTTTAAATGATTTTGTTTTTATCCACGACTAGCAGCATACCCGTTCTTCGTACGGAGTATATAATATAAAGAAACTTGAAATTCATAATCATGCCCAAATTCTTATAGTATACTAAATGACATGTTTAATCAAAATATCCTGTTAAAATATTTAATATAATGCTCCTAAAAAGAAGTTTAAGAATCTCTGTTCTCGCTATATAAAATTATCTTCATGGACATATTTGAAGAATAAAACATCTTGGACCCCTTATGTAAGCAAATATAAAAAAAAAATGGAATTGAATCAATATATGCAAAATAAAAGCGTTAAAATTGTATGGGACCCGTACTAATTATATACGCGAATATTAGAAAATATAACCTGTATTAGTAGATTACATGTATAAATTGAAAATACCAATAAACCCGTAATCTTTAAATCTGAAGACAGTCATTTATTCCAATATATGTCAAAATTAAAGTGCTAAAATTATATGGGAAGATATACACGTACTACTTATAATGTCCGATTATTAGTAGAAGATAACCCGTTTTGCAATATGAGTTACAAATGTTTTTTGGTAAAATACAACAGACGACGTAATAAATTGAATATATAATTAATCCCCTTAATCTTCATACCAGAAGACTGTACTTGATTCCAATATATATGCCAATATATGTCAAAATATATGCCAATATACCTGTACTACTTATATTCTCGTAGGTTAGAAGATATACCCGTGCATTCCTAGAAGATTACTCGTACAACGTACAATATGCGTGTGTCAGCAATTTTTGCCGCAATAAAACAATGGCGTAATAACTTAAAAATATCAATAATCCCTGAATCAATAATTCCGGAAAATATCAATAATAATAATTTTTAAACCTGAAGAGTATAATTGATATTATCCAGTCCAAAATGAAATGGCAATGAAATTTATATTATATACATATCTTCATTATTCAAATCGGAAAGGATTTAATAAAAATCGTCTGCCGCATAAACACATTGGATTTAAATCCGTTGCTAAGCGACATGATATCATTTGCTTCAAATAAATTGGTAGAAAAAATATCGTCTAAATAGTTATATTTCTATGGAACATTTGGCGACAGTTTCGTCAAATTAGCGACATTTTAAAAAATCGCCAAATTTATCGCCAAGTGGGACTGTAGAACTGACAGTTCCACTTTGCGACAAATTGACGAAATATCATCACAATACTATCCCCTAACAAAAAACAATTAATATCATTTATGTAGCGCAATTTTATCAATTTCAAGATATTTTTATAAATTTGAAAACATTTTTATCAATTTGGTGACATTTTAAAAATTCGCTAAATGTATTACTAAGTAGGATGGTTGGTCTGACAGATAAATGCTAACCAAACATCATTTCAGTACTCTCTTCTAACAAAACAAAAAAAAATTTCATTGTTATGTAGAAGACCCAAGCCACACGACCAAGCCGAAGGTTTATGGCAGTTGTTTGTGTGTCGTTTATATCAATTTGGCGACATTTCCGTCAATTTGGCAAAGTTTAAGAAAAGTTGTCAAATTACCGATATCCCTCCAAATTCGTAGCTTTGAATTTGCAGATCTGAATGAAACATTCTTATCCCGTTTCAATATACTAAATGAAAACACTACAATTGTATTAGAAGATATACCCGCTCTACTCTTTTTCTGTTTCAACAATCGGCTATATGAATTTATTGGCTAAACACAATATATGAGTTTAGTAGCTAAATACGATATAAGCTTGAAAACTCTTTGCCAAAATAAATGAAATTGATGTACGCAGTCAGCAATTAATATAATTAAAAGAAAAATCAAACCGTCCATTCATAAGATATACTTTTATATCCATTTATCCATTTATTTATTATTTAAATCGAAAAAAAATAATAATAAAAACATTAGCAAACACATTTAATTTAATCCGTTATTCGTACGGAGTGTATAATTTAAAGAAACTTATAGTTCGCAATCATGTGCAAATTCTGTTAAAATATTAAATTTATTGCTCCTAAAGAGAAGATTAAGAATATATGTTCTCACTATGCAAAATTATCTTCACGATCAGATCTGAAGAATAAAACATCCTGCCCCCTTTTGTAAGCAAATTTACAGAAGAAAAAATAGGAATTGAATGAATATATGCAACCCCGTACTAATTATATTGTCGCAGATCAGAAAATATGCCAATGTGTTAGTAGAAGATTACCCGTATTACAATATGCGTCTCAAAAATATTTGCCAAAATAAAAGAGATGACGTAATAAATTGAAAACATCAATAATATCCGTACTCTTTATACCAGAAGGTCGTAAATGATTCCAATATATGCCAATATATATAAAAACATATGTCAATATACCTGTACTACTTATATGCTCGTAGATTAAAAGATATACACGTGTATTTGTAGAAGATTCGTACAACATACAATATATGAGTTTAAACAATTTTTGTCATAATAAAATAATTGCATAATAACTTGAATCAATAATCCCCGAAAATATAAATAATAATAATTTTTAAACCTGATGACCGTAATTGATATTATCCAGTCAAAAATGCTGTAAGAAAAATCAAATCGTTATTTTCTAAAATATATTTTTATATCCATTTATTTATTATTCAAATCGAAAAAATAATTATTAAAATTAATAGACAGATTTAATTTAATTGCGTTTCTGAGTAACATGATATAAGATAGAATCTTATAACATGTTAAATATGTCATGCCTTATAACATAAACTGCGAAATTAAATAACGATTTTGATTTCTCTATACTTCTCATTGTTCCGTAAAAGCTTGTTTTAAATAAACCATGAACCATGGAGATAGATTTCCACTTTAAATCATGTTTCAAACAATACATGTTTTCAGAAAGTGACTAATTAACGCAAACAATCTCCCATCAAACTCAGAGATTAAATTTTAATTCACTTTCACACGATTTTCAAGCTTTTCGTTTGGATAAACCACGGAGTTAGGGAGTAGAACTCCTAGGAAAAAGTTCCGTTTTTCATTAATATCTCGACAACCCCAGGTCATAGAAACTCGAAACTTGGACAACATTTATGGAGGGATATTTCAAGGCTATCCACCAAATTTCATTAAATTCGGTTCAGCCGTTTTCCCGTGATGATGAGACAAACGAAAATTTCGTTTTTTACTAATATCTCGAGAACCACTGGTCGTAGAAACTCAAAACACGGATATAATTTTAAGTGGGGCTATTTCTGGGCTACCCACAAAATTTCATCAAATTCGGTTCAGCCGTTCTCCCGTGATGATGGGACAAACAGACAGACAGACAGACAGACAGACAGACAGACAGACAGATTTTCATTTTTATTTATATAGATTAGCAGTATACCCGTTCTTCGTACGGAAAATATAATATGAAGAAACTTAGCATTTTTAATTATGTGTAAATTCCTAATGTATTCTAAATGACTTTGTTATTAAAAATATTATATTAATATATTTAATTTTATTCTTCTAAAAAAATGTATAAGAATATCTGGGCCCGATATACAAAATTATCTTCACAGGCAAATATGAAGAATAAAGCATCCTGGTCCAGTTTGTAATCAAATTTAGAAAAATCATTTTTTAATTCTCACAAAACGACAGAGATTATCTAGAAAATGATACTTAATTATGTAAAATATTGAATTTTCATCGATTCGGTGTCATTTTGATGAATTGACGCCAAGTGGGACTGTAGAACTGATACTCCAACTTGGCGACAAATTGACGAAACATCACCACAATACTATCCCTTAACAAAACACAATTAATTTAATTGATTTAGAGCAATTTCATTAATGTCAATATATTTTTATGGATTTACAAATATTTTTATGAATCTGGCGACATTTAAAAAATTCGCTAAATATGTTACTAAGTAGGATGATTGGTCTGACAGACAAATGTTACCGAAACATAGTTTTAGTACTCACTTCTAACAAAACAAAATTAATTTCATTGATATAGCGTCATTTTTATTAATTTGGCGACATATCCGTCAATTTGCCAACGTTTAAGAAAATTTGCCACTTTAGCGATATCCCGTCAAATTCGTAGATCTGAATTTGCAGATCTGAAGAATAAAACATCCTGTTCCCGTTTGTGCATACTAAATGAAAACACTGAAATTGTATTAGAAGTATATATCCGTTCTACTTTTATTTTGTTTCAACAATCGGCTAAATGAGTTTATTGGCTAAACACAAAATATGAGTTTATTGGCTAAACACAAAATATGAGTTTATTGGCTAAACACAAAATATGAGTTTATTGGCTAAATATGATATATAAGTTTGAAAACTCATATATTATGTACAGGTTTGAAGAAATGAAGAAAAATGATCTCAGCAGTCCGCAATCAATATAATTAAAAGAAAAATCAAACCGTTCATTTATAAGATATATTTTTATTTCCATATACTTATTATTCAAATCAAAAAAATAACTATAAAAATTATATATCATGATATGAAAAAGAATCTTCCATATAAAATTGAGTAAGCATGTGAAAAATAAACCATTGTGATAAAGTTTCTATTTAAATTCATGTTTCAAACCTGATATTTTCAAAAAGGGACTAATTAGCGCAAAAATCTAACACAAAACTCAGAAATAGAGTTTTAATTCACTTTCTCGTTTTAAACCAACGATTTCCAACTTTTTTCGTTTGGAGGAACCAGGGAGTCAGAGAGTAGAACTCCTAGGGAAAAGTCTTTCCGTTAATAACTCGACAACTCCTGGTCTTATAATCTCGAAACTTGGACTAATATTAAGTGGGGTTATTTTAAGGATACACACAAAATATCATTAAATTCTGTTTAGCTGTTCTCCCAGGATGAAGAGACAAACAAACAGACAGACAGCCAGCCAGAAAGATTTTCAATTTTTAACACTTTACAACATAGTTGAAAAGTGTTTATGACTGTTCATTCTGTCTGCCTGTCTGTCTGATTCGCACGATAACTGCCATAATTGGTGTGCATGGACTCCAATGCCTGCAAAGAGGGATCGAACTGTTTGGGATAGGGTATGTCAAATACCTGTCTTTATGAGAGGTTCTTCGTTTGGGAATGACGCTGTCCCACCCGTAAGCAAAAGGCATTTCTGTGCATCTATATTCTGAAACAACACAATTATAATATATTTGAGTTTAAATGATCAATGCCATCCATCTTGTGTCAAAATCATGATTTTTAAAGTTCGTTTTAATTTATATTTAGTGTACGTCCTAAGACCGCTTTATTTTTGTTTAATTTCTGTGCATCTATATTCTGAAACAACGCAATTATAATATATTTGAGTTTAAATGATCATGAAACTTTGATTATTTCCACAACTAAGCCTAATTTTCACTTGCGGAGAATGTAAACACATCAAGCTGTAAGATGAGTTGTAAAGAATTGCTGAATTTCTTTAATGCAAAATTATTTAGCTCTGGAGTCTGCAATATAGCTGATATGAATAAAACATTCATTGATTTTACATAGAGAAGCAGACGATTTTATAGCAGACTTTTTGGATGAAGTTTTAAGCATGGAGTTAAATTACTTTTACCTCCATGGTTTTAAGTTTTTAAGTAAAATAAATTATTGTATTATTGTGATGAATGAAAGGAATAGAATAAAAGTGAATGAAGGAAATATTTACTGGTTTTACTTGGAGCTAGGCGATTTATATTTCAATGAAGTCATTTGAATAAAGTTCATTTATTTCGATGACGTTTTAAGTTTTTAAATATAATAAATTATTGTTGTATTGTGATAATTTTAAAAATAATACCACTGAATGAATCGCATTTTAGAGATGTCTAAATAAAATTGCATTGCAGTTGGAAAATGTTTCATAATCAATGCTTTATACATGATTGATCTTTCTCGTATTTATATAGATATGGTTGTACACATAACTTTTTCTCAGAAACACGAAAATGATTTTGTTGTTAGAAAGTATAGAAACTTAATATGGTAAGTAACTTAATATGGTAAGTAACTTGAATGGTTCATATGTGCAATTTTTTAAGGAACGAAGCCATCACCAACACACAGACACGTCATCGTAAAAGCAATTCCGCTTCTGTACACTTCATTTTATTTTATTTTAATTTAGAATGCTAACGTAGAATGATTTCTTCCCACTGTAGATATTGAATTTGCTTGAGTAAGTGAGGTTGCGCTTTTTGTCTGTGCTGAAGAAGAAGTTTTATGCCTTCGAAACATATTGAAACCTTCTTCTTTTAGTGCGTTCTGCAGTTATAACTCTGATTTTGGCGGCAGTTATGAGCGTACTTTGATATCTTGACTGACCGGAAATCGAAAAACTGTTCAGTTGGCACTTTCAACCATTGAACTACTGAGACAAATGTCTTTCTTTCTATATATGAAATGGAATCTGTAGCACCACGATATTGAGTTGTTTAAACTTTGAAGTTGGAGTTTAGTCATTTTGACGTTTAAGTTCATTTGAGGTTAAAGAAATGTTTTGCATTACCATCCAAATAATTTTGTGTAGTAGCTATCTTATATTTATAATTTAAAAACTAGAATCATTTATGTCTGAGAAAATATTGTATTATTTGTGTTGCTAAATTGCAGGTTCATATATAGGAGACATTTACTTATTTTACTTGATAATGATGTTTGCGAAAGATATATGTTATTATCGTGTCTTTTCTTTCAGTAAATATTTTTGTTAAATATGAGTACTTTAAATTATTATATTAGAACCTAAAATTTAATTAAAAATCTCATTTTCCTCGCGATAACCATGTTTACTCAACATATGAAATACATTTTTCCGTTCTTAGCTGTCGATTCCAATTTTCAAGAACTTATTTTTATTGATTGCCCTTATTTATAGTGACAGATAAAATAGAAAACTGTCTATATATTTTACATATGAGTTTATTTGTTCAAGAGAGAGTAGGTGGCTATTTTTCTAGGATGCTGATTACATTTATTAGGATATAGAATGTTCAATTTGCAACATTTTATATATGACATTTTAATTTATGATGCTTTAAATAATCTACTGTTTAAAATCAAAATCAAGACAAGTCAGTTTCACTTACTTAAACTTAATTTGTAACATACATTTTTAAGGGCAAAGAGGGGTATTTAAGAGAAAAGAACGATATTTAAGTGTAAAATGGGATCTGGATATTAAAGGGTAAAGAGGGATATTGAAGTTCAACTAAATTTATTCATTATACATTGAGTGATCGTAAATTCGAGCACATAATATTTTAAAATCATAAAATGTATTGAGAAACTGAAATAGAAATTTTTCAATTAGGTTGCGCTGATATACTCTCAAAAATATATCAGAAACATTTTGTGCTGTTTTTAATACGCTAGATTATAATTGTAGAGCTATATTTTATCAATCAAAGAGCATGGCGTTACCCTAGCTTGCAAGAATTTTTATTTTAAAGCAATATTTCTCTATACATTTTATGAGAGTGTCATTGAAGAGTTTCAGAATAAATATCCAGGCTTTAAAATCTTTAACATTTTAACAATTACGAGTTAGTAAAACGTTTTTGAGGAACTGGAACTGTTAATGGAGGACCTGCTTGTTCTCTTTTTGTCTTCAACATATGTAGTTTCTTATAAACGCTTTACTTACCTGTGATTGTTGAATTTTTAGGTGGTTTACAGTATGGCATTTCTTCAGAAACTCTTCAATGATATTCTCATAAGAATGGATAGATAAATAAATATCTAAACAAGAACAACTGTATTGTAGAAACAATCCGCCAAGTAACTAAAAATTTGACAAAATGTCAGCCAAAGAGAGAAATGAAATCACAGTGTGGGCGCCGAACTGTGACTGTTTGGCTACGACTCCATCCAGGTGGGTAAGTACCATCGCAGCTTTCCACTTACCTAGAATAAAAGAATGCCGAAAGAGAGCGAGGAAAGTTTTCATACCATACTTCTCTGCTTCAATAATTAAAGAAGTGTATACATAGTTCCTTTAGTACAGCGCGACTATATTTAACTATTTTCCGGACAGTGAGAAACAAAAGCCGTTGCTATGGAGATCTCATATTTGAAATGAGTACATGGGATTTTAATCAAGTTGTGATATATTTATATAGCAGCTGTTAAAGTGCGTTGTACAATTTTCTGTGGGCAGGGTATTTTCAACAAGCTATGATATATTTATATAGCCGTTGTTAAAGTGCGTTATACAATTTTCTGTGTGCATGGAAAAAATTGAGCACGGGAATTACTTTTGTTCAAAACATGCGTTTCGTAAAGTGAGCGGTGTTATCTGTATCTGAATCGTATACGTAGCGGGCGCTTCGCATTTGGTACCCGATCAATGAGGATGGATCGACAGACTTCCTGGACTTGTCAATAAGAAAACACCAACAGTATGGAATTTATACAACCATACACGACAAGAGAAATTCATACAATATCAAAATTAATAATATTATTGATTGGAATTCAAACCTCACTAAAAATATATTCAGAAATATTATTGTCGGGTACTTCAGAAGAAACAGAAACTACAGTACTTTTAAAAAAGACTGCATTTATGAATGTAATAAAATAATAAATGATGCATTAAAAAGAAATTACCCTAGATAATTTTTACAACATTATTACTATTCCTTTTTCAAAGAAAGAAATTGTGCATTGTTTGATTCTAAATGAGTATTCTTAATCATATATATCTTCATATCTGCGATCCTATCATCATGAAGTCTTATCGCGCATGTGCGACTTTCCCTTATAAAATGTTGTGTTTTCAAGCTGGATTGTAGGGTGTATCTCTTCCATGCTTGGTTCCATCTTTGCTTTTGTGTCCGTTCGGGTGCTTCTGTCTTTGCACATGTGGGAGATTGACCATTGAGTTACATTGGTGCCGTGAGCGTTGCCCGGGTCGTAAAAGCTGCTTTAAGCGGGAAAGGGGTGTCGCAATCCACCCCTGCCATTCTATGCAAATCATATGGTCACTCCTGTTCTCGCTTATTTTTTCTTCTTGTTTATATCCTTATATATATATATATATATATATATATATATATATATAATTGTAAATCCAATGGTAGAATGTAAGTAGTAACTCATAATACACTGTCTTAAAATTTGTCTACAAAATACAATGAAATAAAGGAAATTCAACCATAAAGAGGAAATTATAAAACGTAATGCAGATCATAAAGACAAAGATAATCAAAAAATTTCAAAGGGGAGGAATGAAAATAAGAAAACAAAAAAATCAAGCAAAACAGCTTGCACGGGGAAGAGCTCTGGGCTTAAAAATAGTTCATTTCGAAAAAATTCTTTTACAAGTCCATATATCCCTTCGAAATGAACATAAAAATGCTTGTTTCTGAAACACAAGATAGATTTTATCTATAAACTTGTGTTATATGGACGACAAGCATAAAGATTGGAAAAAAAATAATAATAGTAATTAGGAAATATAAATACCTTAAAGTACACCTCTTAAAGTTCAACCATGACGAGCAATAAATGACTAGATCAATGTTGCCATTCGCAGAAATGAAAAGAAGTTATCTGCTGTTGCCAAAGAGAGTAATAAAAACCGAACTGCGTAAAGGCAATAAAAAGAGGTATTCTACAGTTAAAACTAGAAAAGTAAAAGATGAAAATATATTATAATGTAAATTCAAGAGAATGTAGAAGTATGGCTAAAATAAGATATTAAGGAGAGATTGAGAATTTTAGACTAATCGAAACTTCTTAACTATTCCATTTACTAAATATGCTGGATATTAATAAAATTTACTGGTAAATTTGAGGCTATTAATGTGCAAAGCATGAAATTTTTTATCTGATAATCTATAAATTCTAAAAAGTTTATTAAGTATAATATTTCTAAACAATTGAATCGAGTTGCAGGAATTAAATGGTAATAATTTATTAATATTAAATTAAAAAAAATCTTTTTTGTCATATAAATTAGTAACTATCCCATTAGTAGGTTCTATAATTAGATTTAAATCCAAATAATTAATATTTTTACTAATAGAAGTTTTATTAGGTATTAATTCCAAATATTATCCGGATAGAAATTTATATCTATGACATAATTATCAGTAAATACAAGAGAAATCAGATCATCTACATATCTGTAAATTTTATAATCTGTTAAAGAAAATAATTTTTCCTAGTGATATAGGTATAAATTAGCTAACATACTGCCACCTTGTGGAACCCCTGAGACTTGTAAGCATAATTTATTACCTTGAAAAATATAATTATTAAAAAGAACAAAATGAAGAAGCTTAGGAAAATTGGTAAATTTAGTAAGATGAGATTTATTAGTAATATAAGCATTATATAAAGCTAAAATGACATCATAAAGTTCAGTAATCTTAATATTATTAAATAGAACTTTAAAATCAAAAGTTTGAAATCCTATTATTTTACCAAGTGTTTTTAATTTATTTTTTAATCCCCTACTATTATTTAGAATAATGTAGTTATCACTAGAATCTCGTAAATTACTATTTAGTACATTTAATTAATTTAATAATAATTTACTAGCAGTAGTAGAGTATAAATTATAACCACTAGTTACAGTTCTAAATTTAATAGGATTTTTATGAAATTGAGGTATAAGCACAATATATGGAAATTTCAACAATTTATTATTAATATCTAAATCACTATACATATTGATAATTTTCAATTTGATACTATTAACAGAGTGTGAATCGAGTTTAAATAGACTATTATTTTTTAAATAATCTAACAGATATTGTATATAGAATTTTTTACAGATAATAGCATAATTATTAGAGGCTTTATCAACATAAGTAATAACAAAAGATCTAACAAATACTATCAAATTTATCAAATAATTTTCCAGCTAATGTAGATGCATACATTGCACACATACACATACACAAAGACACAAACATGCAAGCACACACACACACGCATGCATACACGCACAGAGACACACGCACACGCACGCACTCACACATGCATACGCACACTCAGGCACTCACACATACATACGCACTCACACATACATACGCACTCACACACACATACGCACACGCACGCACTCACACACACATACGCACACACGCACGCATAGACGTACACTCACTAGTCACACACACATACGCACACAAGCACGCACACATTCACATGCCCAGCTAAAATGTTTTCGTGCTCTCTAATTCTCAAACATCGTCGAAAACTTTGTCGAATGCGAATATTCGACCCCATTTGAGTATATTACCTCGTATTATAAGGAAAGTAATAAGGGCCAATGTCCTTATTGTGTTATATACAAAGATTTATAAACCTATTTGTCCATTGTGCAGCATTTAGTATGCGTTTTGAATTATTTTATTTTCAAATCTATAAGAATAAATAAATTTAGCTTAAGGACAGCATTTTAAATGGCTGAAAATTCACTGAAAGTTATTAATTGTTGGATGATCCTTTCAAATTTGTATTAATCTAAAGGAGTGAAGTTCCCCCTCGAGCGAACGGGACTTACATCGAGCACGTGGAATTAATTTAAAACCCTCTGCGATTTCTCATGTCATCTCACCTGTCATATCTATATTAGGTGCATTTGAAATAAGTATTCGCTGGTAGTTCTGGATATCGTAGTTCGCTAAAAATGACTGGATTTAAAATTGCACGTGTAAAAGACTGAATTATATGAATGCATTTTATCTGAATCTATCTATTCCAGGTATAATGTTTTTTTAACGTGAAAACTTATTCCAATTCTTTTTTGTTACATTATAATTACAAGTTATGAAACAATTATATTACAAGTTATGAAACAATTTAATTTTAAAAATAAATTAACATTCTTAAAAATTAATCAGCAATTTTCTATTTAACAAGATTTATTTTGTTTGGCAATGTATAGCGCTTACTAGCGCTGGAAACAGTCGTCTAGATTGAAAATCCGGTTCCGTTAGGTTCTAGCTGAGGTCGATACTTTACTTATTAAAGATTCAGTTTAAGCTGTTGGAGGGTTTTAGTAGGGTATGGAAAGACTTTTCGATTCCCACTTTTTCCGCCTCCCTGGGGAAAATCCAAAATTTGGTTCCGTGAGGTTCTTTGCCCTGATTGAATCTACACAAATATGCAAAGATTCAGTATATTATACAGACAAATATTATACGGATTGCAAATTGGGCTTTTTTAATTTTAAGTAATAAAATAGTTTAATACGGTTCTATTCACAATGGATATAATTTCTACTTATGAGAATACACATTTTTTGTACTTACTCCATATAAAATAGACATGTGAATGTGTTAGGTGAATGCAATTGTTTCAAGATCGTTATGAGCCGTCTTAAAGCAGTGTGTATCCATCGAAATAATGGATATAATTACAAGGAATCAGGCAAAAGTCAAACTCTATCAGAGCGAGAATACCAAAATAGGCGTATTGTTTATTAAAATTGAAATATTCTTTACTATTTTGTTATATTCTTATTTGCAGTAGCATTAATTGGTATTTTTAAAGTAGTTTGACCAAATGCTTATTTTTAATATAGTTGATGAATTAGCTAATATAATTTTCTAAAACCGGTTGTTTTCGTATTTTTTTTATATTTTGTTTAGTTGGTTATCTGTTTCAATGTCTATTTATTAAGTGGTATTTTTACAGTAATTTGAATAACTGATTTTGATAAAGTTAGTACATTTAGCTTCAAAACACAGTTTGCTTCCTTCATTTTGTTATACACTATATACACTTCTCACAACTGAAATAGCATCACCATAAAGTTGTGGGTGTAGCTTTATTTAAATTAGGCAATGGAAACAGCAAGGTGAATTAAGTAAATAATCACAGTTCCGTTACGCATAGTGTCGTAATACCTTGCCGAGAAGCATAAAAGCGTCAGGTCAAGGAGAAGCGATATTACAGCTAAATTATAGCATCATTGGTTTCAGGTTGTAAAAATCATCACAATATACCAAGATCCCCCACTGGGTTCCGATCTAAATTGGGTGACACTTCCCGGCCGTCCAAAACAGTTACCTTACACCTTTCTGGTAGGTCTGGCGGTCTGAGTCTCAACAACAACAACAGTATGCCAAGAGTACGTCGACGTATCGCATACGTTCAGTTGTCTTCAAAGGAACGGTAACAAATCATTGTTTTACGTGAGCGTGGTTTGAGCCCTTGAAGGATCACTGAACTATAGGATCGTGATGTGAGCACAGTTCAGCAGTGTGTGCAACGGTTCGTGAAAGACAACAAAATGACACGAAGATCAGGTAGTGGAGCTTCCAGGTATACCACACCACGTGAAGATCGTATGTTTCTGAGAAGCGTTGCGCGGGAGCCGTTTACCACAGAAATCGTGTTACAATGGCATTTATCCCACACTACAGATAACGTGGTTTCGACACAAACAATTCAAAACCGTTTGCATGATGCTGGACTCCGAAGTAGATGACCTTTTCGACACCTACCTATCGTTTCAACGTCTTCACCGGTTACGTCGCCTCCAGTGGTGTCAAATGAGATGCAATTGGTCGACAGAAAGGCGAAACATTTTGTTCACGGATGATCCACGATTCTGTTTTATCATGCCAGATGGCCGTACACTCGTATGGCAGTGCTTTCAACAGCGCCACCAGTAAGCTTTTCTATCAGTCACCACACAACTCCCTTAAGTGGTATCATGGTTTGGGGTGGTATAACATTTGATGGATTGGTCTACGTTTCTGGCAGAATCACGGCACAACGATAAGACTCTGACAGGGTAAGACCTGTGGTACAGCCATATCTGTCAACCAGGTCTGCACTGCTTTTCAGTCAAGATAATGCCAGGCCACATGCTGCATGGATAACTATGAATAGTCTTCAAGATTTTGATATTATATGCTTCATTGTAGTAATTTTTCTTTTAGCATGAATAAATTTAATGCGAGAAAAATTAAATGTAATGAAACCATTTTTATATCCAGAAAACAATTGTGTTATGTAAAATGAAACACTTTCTAAACATATATGGGAAATTTTTATTTTTCAATTGCGTAGAAATGTATTTACTGGAAAAAGTGGGTTTGAGACGTATATGTCCCTATGATCCTCAAGAGAAAATTTGGCATTGGTATGCCCAGTATTTACCTTTACTTATAACATGTTTTTAAAACTTTTCTACCCCTATATTCTGGAACTACGTGATCCTGAAACTGAATATTTGTACCAATTTGATTTGCATGCAAATAAGAAAGAAAATCCTAAGAGAGGACTGCGTGAAGGCATCGTATTCAAATTTGCTGATTTCCAGAAGGACATGGAAATAAAAAAATGACAGCTTTTTCAATTCTCCATCTCTTCAACTGGATCTCCTGTATATCTATGATTGCGGCACATTTCGCGAAGACAGAAAGGATATGCCAAAACTTTAAAAAAGGCAAAGATATGAAAAGAGGAGAATCTTTTACCTGTGGTGTTGTGTGAAATGGGGGACAATAGGTTTGTATTGTTACTCATCTATTATATTAATTCTTCAATGTCCGTAAAAAAGTGTCCGTATATCGCAGAAATGCAGAAGAGTTTAAAATAGATTGCGCTGTCATTGTTCTAATGTATGATAAATATATGAACAATGCAGATCTGGTGGATCAATTGAAGTTGACCAACGATCTAAAATCAAATATTATCTGCGAATATTTTTGGTCTATTAGATATTAAAATAATGAATCTATTATATATAGACAAATTCATTTAAATAATGAAACTAAACCTTCTCAAAATCACTGAAAATTAATTTTTCAAGATTTTTATGTTCACTTATTCTTATTTTTGCTATTTTTAACAGATAATTTACATAAATGTATTAATAAATTAAAAATATAATAAATGCATTGTTTTAAGTCTCTTTCCATTACCGGCCATAGGGACAAACATGTCTAATTGAATTTTGCAAAATATAATACTTTAAATAGGAAACAAAGTATTTTTTGCATTATTTGCATCTCATTTAATATTTTTTAAGAACAATTAGTTTTATTCTGTATCTCTTAGGATCATTAAAGGGATACCCAATAAGAGAAGTTTCGCTGTGTTAAGAACGTGTGTTATAGTATAATAAATACATCTTTAATTAAAACATATGACTGATTATATATATCTTTGTCCTTTTATCTACTATTGGCTAGGTTTAAATGATTTGTGTTAGATTCTATATACATCGTTGATCATAATATTTTATAATATCGTAACAATGAAATAAGGCACACCATTTTTATACAGTAATCAGACTTAAATGCAGCATTACAGTACAGAAAATATTTTCTTTTTTTTGGCAAACCGCACCAAATATTAGATCCCGGTAGCAAGGCGTAAAATATATCTTCTGTTTGAAAAAATACTTTAAAATATACATCAAAATATTTAACTAAATACTTTTAAAATATTTAATTAGAACACTTTGTTCAAATGAAATGATATACTTTTATTTATATAAATCTACATACTTAGACAGAACACGTTGTAAATAAAGTTTCATTACTTACACAAAAATCAAGTACAGCTTAATATCCTAAAATGCATAGCAAAATTGAAAAATATTTGAAGGAAAAATTCCTATGCTGCTACCCAGATATAACAGCATCAGAATTAATGCCGTTGTCTAGAATATAAAGACTCAAACTTCATACTAATAATAACTGTAAGAAGTGAAGCGGGATCTCATTTAACTTCAAAAAGAATGTAACATGATTATCTGCTCGAATTTTCTAACGAGCAAATATTTGATATGAACAATGATTTATCTTCACAAGTAAAGGTAAAAAGTTTCGTGTGTGTAAGGAAAAATATTGACGGAAGTCAAATATAAGCGATGGGGTACGAGATTGAAAGTTTATTAGAATTAAATTTACTGATTATTGTTAATAAATTATAGAATTTCATTAAAATATGTTTATCTCAAATGGATGTTACAGAGGGTTCCCAAGGAAGCCAATAAGCAACATAATAACTTTGTAAGAAGTGCTCCATGAGTGTACACGTTAAGTATGTTGCAATGTCCACTTCGACAATAAGATCTTGCAATTTTTTCCCAGTAGCTCAACGGTAGATCGTCGGTTGGCCAGTTCGAAGATCCAAGGTTTGATTCTCGGTTGGGGCATCAAGGTTCCTTATAATATCTATAATAAAGTGACCGTGCTCAATCGAATAAAATCAATTGCAGCGCATCTGGAGGAGAATTTAAAACATTATGATGGAGAACTCGGTTACAAAACGAGATACAAGAAAATGTTTATTACAAAATTGTAGTAGATTATCCAATTAATAGGTATCGACATCAGGAACTCACGAAACGCGTATATGGAAGGTAATAAATACCTGCCAAATGTCGTATTATCAGGGACTCTAACACGGCGACACCTGCAATGCTTGTCAAAGTACGTTCTTATCAAATTAAAATGTGTGTTGTTGATGACGGAAGGCATTTTGGAAAGGTTATACATTAGATTCCAGTGCATGTAAGAGATGTTTTATTGTAGCATTCCTGAATACAACAGCAATTCGCCAATAACCATATTGTGTGAAATAAATATCTTCTGTAATAGTTTTACTGTCGATTCCTGCTCATTAAACTTTGTCTTTTTATTATCTCGTGTTGTTGCCGAATTTGATATCTTAATGTTTTTAATTCTCCGATTGGAGCGCTGCAATAACTTTTATTCGATGGGACATTCTCTCTTTACTGCAGATAGAGAGTACACTGATGGACCTTTACTTACAAAGTTATTAGGGTGCTTAAGAACTCTCCTAGAGGTACTGTATTGCGACAACCCTAGAAATGTTAACGTTCTTCAGACTAAAGGAACAGGTACCAAAAGAAAACAAACATGTTAAAACAAAAATCTGAATTTATTAAGAAGACACTAGGCCAATACATGCTTTTAAGTTTAAAGCAGCAGGCTAAGGAAAAGTAGAACAACTCACCATTTACGTGCATCATAGGTTAGAAAATTCTTTGAAAAATAACTCGGAATTACGAAACCTGGATTTCCCACAAGGCATGTAGACAGGAGGGCTAGTCCACAATGGCGGTAGGAGCTCATGGCAGATTCAAAAGCTGATGTCCCCAAAGAACAACTCTAGGGAATGGTGAGAAAGATGCCCCCGACCTTCGACTCCTATATTGAACCCTATTGCAGTTACACCATGCATTCCAGGCATCAATGGAGGCGCTTCATGACGTTAGCAGATTCACACAACAGGCGAAGAGTATCACACGACGATAGCATGCATTTGTATAACACTTGTGTATGCTGCATCACCACTACAAGTAGAGACATTCTCACAAACAGTTGCTCTCTCTATTGGACTTTCCAAGTGCTGCTAGTTTCTCTTTGAGACTCCTCTGTTGGCAAACTGTTCTGGCTGTTATGCTACCGATCCCAATCGGAATTTACGTAAGTCTGCATTTCCTGATTAGGTGGATTGCGCATGAGTTTATTTCCTAACCAGGTTGAGGCATCGCGCCAGAACGAGACTGGAAAGGCGGACGACCTCTTTTCTCTCTCTGTTTCCTAATGAGTTTTGGGGAAGATGCACTCCCGCAAAACTAGAACAAGATTGCCTTTTCTTCTTTTCTCCGCTGCCACAGATCAGGGTGGTGTGTGATAGGCTTTTATAATATACTGTAACTACAAAATGACATTAATTTAAATTAAGAGAAAGATATACAATAATTTATGCTCATCATTTTTATAAAATATGCCAGTGGGGTAGGAAATGCCCGCATTTTGTTATCGTGCTCTCAATAGAGACATGTTAACAGCGAACTGCTAGAGACTTGTTAACTGAACTTGTTAACTGCGACTGCCAACCTACCACACTACGCTACTAACTCTCTTAGGATGTCACTGGGTTCTGTGCTCACAGGAGTTTCAGTACTCCACGAAGACATGGGGATAGTTTAGGCAGCTCTGGGAATGGCAATCTTCGTGCCTTAACCACTGGACTATCCCGCTCTTCTACATTAAACAGCTAAGGTGATTGATCACCTTTTCTTTTACATTAAAAATGAACTATATATTATTTTCCTTCAATCACCTTCATCATTTACAGATTTAAGCATATAGATTTAGTAAATATCCATTATATATATCGGAACATTCATAGGCTTTCTTACACTTAAAAATTGAAAGATTTTGTAGACATTTTGATCGTTGATTTTCTTTTATTCGCAGCTACCCTAATATTCCTCCGAAGATTCTTGTGCGATAAGTTAATTTAGATTTTAACCTTTTATAAACATTTCCTCGGAATAATTTCCGCAGAAATTTGTTATTTATGACAAAATAATTCAAACATTAGATCTGGTAATTTTACCTAAAAATACCACAACGCTAAATAATTTATTTAAAGTTTATTCAGCTTCTTTTCGTTCTTCTCTTATTCATCAAAAAGTGTTTATTTTACAGCAATTCTTTTGCGTTTCATTATGAATACTGCATCGTATTCCAGGTCATTAAGTTTCTGTCAAGAAATTATATATGTTGAATTATATTTATTTTTCAGTGATATTGCCCAATTCTTATTCATCACACGCACTTCAAGAGATTTCGGGAAATTTCAATTAAGTTTAAAAAATGAAAGTTTTTATTAAGTGCGTGGCATTTAGTGTTTGATTTTCTTTTATTCGGAGATCTGCGCATAAATCTAGAGATATGTTTGATATTAAAGCTAATTTATTTTTTGACGTTAATAAAAAATATTCAAATAATTTCTAATGGAAATTTATTTCGCGCGTTATTATATCTCAAACATCGTGTCTTGTTATTTTAAATTTAAATATCACAGAATTTAATAATTGACTATCAAACAGCTTTGTTTTGCGCTTTTCTTATGTATTTTGCGTATACAATCATAAACAGTTTTCTGTATTTTTATACAAATAAAAATATATTTTCTATTATTTTTATTGTTGAAAATAATTTCAGTTATGCATTATTTCTTTTGTTAAATAATTTTTAAATATGGGCTAGAATACTCAAGAGACTTTTATAAAATAGCGTATGGAAAAAGTCATGTAATTTGTAAGAATCAGGCGTTTTGATTTCAAACCAGAGAAATAAGTTTTAAAATTTGCGATAGCTCAATAATTGCATTACCAAAAATGTCCTTGAAATGTCTTTACTTCAAAAGAAAGGTTAAAAAATCTGATGTGGGCAACACATGACTTTCCTTATATAATGCAATGAATATACTACTTTTACAATTAAAAAAAATGTTATTCTTGTAGCAGATACTTATATTCTTTCCAAGACATTGAATTTTCTTCACTTAGTCGACATTTTCATTGATTTAGCGTCATTTTTATCCATTTGGGGAGATTTTTGTTAACTTGGCAACAATTAAAAATGTTGCCAAGTCGCCGAATTCTCGCCAAGCGTTATGGACGGAGAAATAAGTTATTCTTAAAGCAGATAAATGACTATTGGCGTTCAAATACAAAAGTATTACTCAAAGTAACTTTTTTCCTGAATGGAACGAGCTAGTTCCACGAGAATGATGTCACCAAATTTATCACATGGTATTACATATGAAACATGAACATGTTTCTTAATAGGAAATATATTTTTTTAATTTTATATTACTTTTTGATAATTTTTTTGAAAAATGTGCAATATCTCGAGAACGGTTCATGTTAGCATTCTAAAATGTATGTTAATCGTTTTCTAATGAAAAATTACGTAAGAAATTGTCTATTTGCGTAACTTTATTAGCGGTTTTGATTTTTTGACGATTTTTTCAAAATTTCACTCAAAAATTTAGGGAGGTTCTGTACATTCGATTGTGTATAAAAACAATAGGCTTCCAGTGTTTATGGATTGTGATTTTTGTACAAAATTTCATTAGAATCGGTCCAATCGTTCGTCAGTTATCGTCTCCACAGACTCACTGACACACACACACATACTTTCACACACACACACACACACACACATCACTTCAAAAATATTTGATTCGTGATCAGGGATGCTTGAAACGTGCTCTCCCGTCGAAAACTCGAATTCGAATTTTCGATCCCGTGACAATTCTTTCCTTATACATTATGTATATAAGGAAAGTAAAAATGCTTGTTTCATTCTTAACAAGATATTTCTTACGTCTAAATTTCACCAAATGGGGCACCTGCTAATGCAACTAGGACAAGATCGAACATCCAATAGGAAGAACGAGATCGACGGAAAAAGATGATTATTTTCAATTTCAAGAGAGCTCAAGCGTGCTCCATAACTTCTCATTGGCCAGTTGATTTCTTGTGTTTGTCGCTTTGACGTTTATAGCGTTTGGTGCAAATTAGCCATTAGAGTGGCAAACAAAGGCATTGGTAATAAAGCTGATTTTTTGAGAGCTGCAACGTCCTTGTGTTGTCGAATGTTCCCCTCTTTGAACTTTAGATTCATAGATATCAGATTTGAATCCAAGGGAGTGTGGCAAGCTCTGCGTAGTCAATTCATGCATTCGCGACGTACGTAGTTCTGATTGGGTGAGAAAGATACTGTTTCAACGCACAAGGCTAGCGCCATTTTGATGGGATAGAGAAGACTATGAAAACTGTATTTTTATTATATATAAGATACTTGGTATCTAAAGAAATTAAAAATTGAAGCACATCCGCTCAAAATTCAATTTTTGAAAAGGGATTCGTTCACCTATACGTTCCTCAATTCAATTTTGAGTACCTACTTAGTTTTGAGTTCTAAAAACTAACAAGGAACAACTTCTCTACATTTGCGATCCATTTCATATACTTTTTTTTAAAATTGCCGAAACATGGAATTCAGTTTTTACATCCATATTGAGAGGTACTTTTGATAAATAGGTGATGGATCGTGTGTTTCTTGAACATATTTTATTCGTTGCATGCATTTCGTTCTGTGTTTCATAATCATTATTATTTATAAAAGGTGGATTTCTCATGAGAATTAATGGAATTTAAGATTTTAGTTCTGCTCTAAACGAGTAGAGGGCTCCCAGAGACCAAGTTTTTTGGTTGTCTTTTCTATACGTTATGTAAAAATATAAAATCTTGCTCAAACTGCTGTTGGAATTTATCTGCAAAATAGAAACTTAAGCAGTAACTTTAATAAAAAGTACCAACCCATTTCAGAGTCTTAAAAGAGCATCTTCCGTCAGAATAGAAAGAGAACAACGCCACCAGAAAATGGCTGACGTGCTCTAAAAAACACGTTCTTGTCTCTGCTGGCGAGGTTGATATGTCCCTCTCATCTGACAAAGCGTTATTTTTGCCTTTGAAACCTGTTGATATTTTTGTCAAATTTTTATGCAATTATTAACGAAGTATTTTTTGTAGATTATATAATAAGTTTGATTTGTTAATTATAACTTTGCACTCTTCTTCTTTTTCGATTCAGACCGTCCGACCTACCCGAAGGTATCTGTTTGGACGGCCGGGGAGTACCCCCTCCCAATTTAGACCAGAATTCGCTGGGGCGGCATCCACAGGGACCGTACCTTCCTTCCTCTGCCACCAACCTCTCGGAAGGACTTACCGATCCACATATATAACGTGGCCGTATTCCACGTGAACACGGGGACAGTTTAGGCAGAGGCGGGAATCGAATTCGGGTCATCCCCCCCCCCAAAAAAAAACTTTGTATTCTTGTAGTTTGCAAATGTTTCTAAATTATTCATTGGTTCAATGAGCAGAGGATGTTCTGGATCTTAGATTACTTTCGCGAACCTGTTCGCCAAATGGAGTTTTTAATCGAATGTTCGCCAATCGGAGTTTTTAATGAAATGTTAACTTTCCATTTTAATAATTTGATTAGATTAATAAATTCTTAAATTCGACATATTATTTTTTATTTCAAGTGTTTATTGAAAGTTGACTTTCCTAGATCTTTTTGTCTGACATAGACTTATAATTAGGAAAGCAAATTAAAAAAAAAACTAAAAAAAAAAAAAGCTATGAATTGCAATATTTTCCTTCTATTTTTTTCGTATAATATACAACTAGTACTTGACGATCATTAATTACACTGGTAAACTTTTATTTTCGATTATATTTGCACTTTTAGTTTTTATTCATCACATGCACTTGAGTATTCGTAGTGAATTAGAATGTACTTTAAAAATTGAAAGTTTAGAAGTGCGTGACATTTATTTTGTATATTTTTTTCTATTTGAGAAGATTCTAATAGTCTTACAAGAATGTTTGATGTTTAAGCTAATTTATTTTTTAAGCTTTGTATAAAAATGTAATCAAAAGAATCTTCAAAGAAATATTTAAATAGGCAAATATTGTCCAAATACCCGAATTTTTTTATTTTTTAACTTAAAATGCTATAACGTCAAGAATGTTTTCACTGTTTATAGAGTTTATTTTTATTCTTTTCCTGTGAACTTTAGGAAGTAAAAAATGATGATGTCTTCTTCTCAAGGTTTCCACGAAAGTTCGGATTTTTCAGTTGGTATGACATTTGTCTCTAGTTTCAGAGCACAGGTTTCAGCCCTTTCCTGAGAACTTCTTTATAATGGTGTCCAAATAATGTGGTTCATTTAAGAATATGCAATAAAAAATAGTGTTAGTAATAAAATTAGTTAAGACAAGCTAATCTATATATGTAAAACACAATTATATTCATTTTGTCATTCAATTTCTGAGAATCTATAGAATCGATTAAAAATATTGTTTAACAGCTGATCTATTTTGGAGGACTAAAAGGTAAATAAATTATACTTTGCTTAAAAGTACGGACAGAAACAATGCTAATGATTTTACTGTGCGACATGTTATTGGATTTCCGCTGTCTGTACTTCCTCTTGAAGAAGCCAGTTAAAAAAAGGTCTTGAAAAATAAGGGTGTTCGCCATTATTGCAATTGACAAACGTTGGGATTTTTCAGTAAAGCTGAACACCAGACAATTACAGCTACAATTGATTTTAATTCTAAGGTCGAATACCGGCGATTGGACTAGATGAACTCTGATTTCTTTCAATGCACCATAAATACACTTCAATCTCCAAAGAAAATGCTGTACCTTATTAAAAAGTACAGCCTGAAACAATTTCAAGCTCCTCATAGTATCACATTTTGTTATCGCTATCTAAATCCTTTCTGTAATGAGTCTTTTAGAACAAGAAACACGGGTGAATTGCAGCTAACAGATTGCACATTTTAAATCTAAAAGCTTGTGATCAAATCGGATAGGATGCGTTTTCCTGGTTTTCTATGACTGTATCGTAATTCCCACAAGAGGATACAACTTTCCAATTTAAATATCCTTAAATCTACTTGCCTAAATTTTTTTACCCTTTTATATTTATTTCGAAATTTTCACAACAGGACTCAATTGTAGAAGATAACAAGAAAGATCAATCATGCTTAAAGCATTGATTATGGAACACTTTCCAACTTCAATGCAATTTTATTTAAACATGTCTAAAATGCAATACATTCCTCGATAATATTTTAAAACTTATCACAATACTACATTAATTTATTATATTTGAAAACTCAAACCTTCATCGAAAAAAATGAACTTCATTAAAATAACGTCATTGAATTATAAATTCCTGGTTTAAACATCTCTAAAATGCGATACATTCCTCGAAAATATTTTTAAAACTATCATAATACTACGATAATTTATTATATTTGAAAACTTATATTCGAAAACAACTGAAATTCATTCAAATGACGTCATAGAAAAAATAACACGCCTGGATCTTTCTATAAAAACAGCATTTCATTCATAACATTTTCCCATTCATGTCATTCATCAGAATACTATAATAATTTATTTTATTTAAAAATTAAGACCATGGAGCTACACGTAATTAAACTCTATGCGTAAAACTTCATCGAAAAAAATCGTCCTTCTGTTTGTAAAATCAATGAATATTTGATTCATATCAGCTATGCAGACTCCATGAACTAAATGATTTTGTGTTAAAGAAATACAGCAATTCTAATACAACTCATTTTACATATTTTGCTGTTTACATTTTACATAGGTGAAAAATAGGCTTCGTTGTAGAAATAATCAAATTTGGATGAGCATTTAAACTCAAATATATTGTAATTGCGTTGTTTCAGTATGTAGATGCACAGAATTTATGCAAAAATAAAGTGATTTTAGGACGGATACAACACTCAATATGAATTAAAAAGAACTTTAAAAATGACGATTTTGAGACAAGATGGATGCCATATATCATTTTGAAGTGGGTCACGTGATCGCTTCATATAAGAGGTGTTATTATTATTTTAATTTTTATCACTCAATATGAATTAAAAACACTCAATATGAATTAAAAAGAACTTAAAAAATGACGATTTTGAGACAAGATGGATGCCATATATCATTTTGAAGTGGGTCACGTGATTGCTTCATATAAGAGGTGTTATTATTATTTCAATTTTTATTTAAAAAAACTACTGAATATATTTCGCTAAATTTTTTTTTATATATTTTATGGAACAATTTGAATATTACCTAAAATTTTCGAAGCTATTTGCGAATTTTAAATCCGCTTAAAAATGTTTGAAAAATTAGGTCCCATAGGGCTCAATGTATTATTTCTAGCCTTATTATTTCCATTAAAATCATATATAACTTTCGCTTTACCTTGTGTAACGATTGATTTTTTCGCACTAGTCACAGTTTTAACTCTATTTCCTGTATCATCAACATTTTTAATATTTTTATCATTTTCACAAGCATTGTTTTTGTTGGCTGCATTTAAAAATTTGTTTATCATCCATTTACGTAAATTTTAAACTAGTCCTCTTAGTTTTAGTATCACCATAATCTTTATTATCGATCTGAGTTGATTTTGAGGGTTTCTTATTTATGTGCTCATCATTTAAATTTAATTTCGCATTAAGTACATATTTTTTTTAATCAATTCTTCAACTCCTATATTTTCATTATTTGTCATGATTTTATTTACATTATTCCCTACACATTTATTTGCACCAATTTCATTTTTATTAACATTCGCCTCACTTTATAGTTTTGGGAACAAGTGATCATCGAACCAAGATCCTTCAGGCTTCGTAGCCACCGCTGCAATACTTTTAATGCGGACCTCCAATATGGGTAAACAAGAAAGATCAATCATGCTTAAAGCATTGATTATGAAACACTTTCCAAATTCAGTGCAATTTTATTTAAACATGTCTAAAATATACAATACATTCCTCGGTAATATTTAAAAACTTATCACAATACTACATTCATTTATTATATTTGAAAACTTAAACCTTCATCGAAAAAAATGAACTTCATTCAAATGACGGCATTGAAATATAAATTGCCTGGTTTAAACATCTCCAAAATGCGATACATCCCTCGATAATAATTTTAGAATTATCATAATACTACGATAATTTATTATATTTGTAAACTTCAACGAAAGCAACTGAAATTCATTCAAATGACGTCGTAGTAAAAATAACACGCATAGCTCTTTCTATAAAAGCAGCATTTCATTCATCAACAACTTCCCATTCATTTCATTCATCACAATACTATAATAATTTATTTTATTTAAAAATTAAGACCATGGAACTACAAGTAATTAAATTCTATGCTTAAAACTTCATAAAATAATCGTCTTTCTCTTTGTAAAATCAATTAATATTTCATTCATATCAGCCATGCAGACTCCATGGACTAAATTATTTTGTGGTAAAGAAATACAGCAATTCTAATACAACTCATTCTACATATTTTGCTGTTTAGATTTTACATAAGTGAAAAATAGGCTTCGTTGTAGAAATAATCAAATTTGAATGAGCATTTAAACTCAAATATATTGTAATTGCGTTGTTTCAGTATGTAGATGCACAGAATTTAAACAAAAATAAAGTGGTTTTAGGACGGATATAACACTCAATATGAATTAAAAAGAACTTTAAAAATTACGATTTGGAGACAAGATGGATGCCATATATCATTTTGAAGTGGGTCACGTGATCTTTTCATATCATGGTAACGTGATCGCTTCATATAAGAGGTGTAATTATTATTTTAATTATTATTTAAAAAACTACTAAATATATTTCGCTGAATTTTTTTATATATATTTTATGGAATAATTTGAATATTCCCTAAAATTTTCGAAGCAATTTGTGAATTTTAAATCCGCTTAAAAAATGTTTGAAAAATTAGGTCCCATAGGACTCAGTGTATTTAATTTTTTTCAACCCGGGTTCAATCCAAAACTAATTGGGTGATATTTTTGATTTATATTCCCATAGGTCCTACAGACCGTCTGAACAACATACTAAAATTTCATTTTCATTAAGTCATTTTTACGGCAGTTATCGTGCTAACGGACAGACAGACAGACAGACAGAATGAACAAAGTCATAAACACTTTTCAACTTTGTTGTAAAGTGTTAAACATGGAAATAAACAGAAAACATTGATTCTACGAGGCCATACAGCCTCGGCATAGAACGAGAAGAAAATTGTAAGAAGAATTGTAAAGTTTAGAGCCAGTAATATTTTCATTTTGAATTCAGAATTCGAAGAAATAACATTGCAACTTTCATGTCTTTGCACATAAAGCATGAATTGGAAATTATTGTAATGAAAAGAAAAATGCGTACTTTCCTTAAGTGTTTAATATTATTATAGAAATAAAATTCAGCCAAGGTCTTGTCTATTGGTAGCGGAATTGGATTTCGTTCTGCGTACAAATAATACAGAAATATTTACAACCATGTTTTACCATGAAATTTTGTCAACCTTTCTATTAAATTTCCATAAATTGAATTTGCAGAGTTTAGCGCAAAAAAAATATATATAATAAATATGTAATATATTGGGAGTATTTGTTTCATTAAGTCAAACACATGATTAGTATGAACACGTTAGATAAAAGTTTATTAACACTTTACAACATAGTTGAAAAGTGTTTATGACTTTGGTCATTCTGTCTGTCTGTCCGTTCGCACGATAACTGCCGTAAAAATGACTTTATCAAAGTGAAATTTCAGTATGTTGTTGAGGCGATCTGTGTTACATATGCGAATGTAAAAGAATAATATCACCCAATTAGTTTTGGATTAAACCCGGGTTGAAGAAATGAAATACACTGAACCCTATGGGATCAATTCAAACATTTTTCAAGCAAAGTTAAAATTCACAAATTGTTACGAAAATTTTAGGAAATATTAAAATCGTCCCATAAAATATATAACAGTTTTCAGAAAAATATGTTTGGTAGTTTAAAAAAAAATTAAAATAATAATTGCGCCCATATAATATGAAGAGATCACGTGACCCACTGCAAAATAAAATATGGCATCCATCTTTTTTTCCCAGTTCTTTTAAATTTATAATTTTCGTTGTATCCATCCTAAAAACCCTTTAAATTTGTTTATCTTTTCACATCTATATTCTGGGCCAATGTAACTAAAATATTTTAGAGTTTAAATAATCATCAAACTTGATTATGTCTGCAACGAAGTCTAATTTTAATGGATGCTGAATGTAAACAAGTGATTGTAAGATGAGTTGTATAAGAATTGCTGAATTTTTTTCAGGCAAAATCATTTAACTCTGGAGTCTGGAATAAAAGTGAATGAATGAAATATTCACTGCTTTTACATAGAGAGCCAGACGATTTATATTTCGATGACGTCATTTGAATAAAGTTCATTTTTGCGATATGAAGTTAAGTTATTAAGTAAAATAAATTATTGTCATTCTGCGATAATTCATCAAATATCACGGATAAATGTATCGCATTTTAGCGATGTGATACATTCAGCGAATTAAATTTTAGTTGGAAAGTGTTTTATAATCAATGCTTTAGGCATGATTGATCTTTCTTGTTAAAATAATTCAGAGAGGTATGTATTTCATTTACTGTATTATGTTTGCAAATGGAATTTTTTAAAAGCTGACTTATTTTTTAAATTCTACTAAATAAAAATAATTAAAGAGAAACATAATCTTAATGCATTACAAGTTCAAACTATTTATACGCTGATTGAAATTCATTGTCATTTGAAAGGTTAAAAGAAATAAAATGTATCCCGAGAAAAGATACATTTACAATTGCTTTTACTGATTAAGTATCTTATTAATATATCAAACGATTTTAAAGACTTTTGCTTTGTTATATGCTAAAACAGGCATCACTATATTGAGACCACAAAGAAACATTTCTTGTTCAGGGATTTTTTTATAAATAAAACAACGATATACTACAATTGACTGATTTTTATCTTTGAGAGATAAAAAATATATGAATAAAAATTATAAAGATTTGTTTTTGCACTTTGTTCTTTAAAGCGTAGACAATTGACAGTCTATGACCACATATCAATTGATTTAAAAAAAAAGTATATATATATATATATATATATATATATATATATATATATATATATATATATATATATATATATATATATATATATATATATATATACATATATACCGGGTGGTCAGAATTAAAACACCCCTACCCTGAGCTCTCTATACATCGAACTACTCAGTGTAAAGGCTTCAAAATTGTTGAACCTACTATTCAAGACATGGGGAAAGGGATTACGCGAAAAAAAAAATTAGTTCCAGAAACACCGATAGGTGGCACTGTACAACAGAAAATATGCTGAAAAGACACAAAATAATCACAAAAAAACAAACACATGCCATATGGAATTTTTTCTTTTTAATTTCTTTTGCTGATATGAAAGAAAAAGAAGATAAAAAAGTGAAGAAACTTAAACTGTCATTGTAACTGCAATTTCGCACTGTAAGCACAAAAATTTGCATAAACCCTTGGTTTGCAGCTACTATGTTCTGGGCATAAAAGTGGGAAATTTTCATTCTTATCAGAGATGGCTGTCACACTGCCAGAACGCGCTTTGCTTGTGAAGCTGTTTTATGAAAACAAAGGACATGCTGCAGCTGCACTTCGAGAGTTTCGTCGACTTAAGAATTTGCGCAAAGGACCATTACTTCCACAAGCTCTCAGGAGAATGATCGCTCGATTCGAGAAAACTGGACATCTTGGAGTTCAGCCGGGTCGAGGATGCAAATCGACACGTTCAGATGTCTTTGACGATGTTGCCACCGCTATTGTTGAACAATCAATGGATAACGTTATACGCAGCATTCACTGCATCGATAAGGTCCTTGTGATATGAATGTTTGGTACGTTCGAATAAAATGTGTTACAAATGTGTATTTTGTGTCTTTTCAGCATATTTTCTGTTGTACAACGCCACTTATCGGTGTTTCTGGAACTATTTTTTTTTCACGTAATCCCTTTCCCTATGTCTTGAATAGTATGTTCAACAATATTGGAGCCTTTACACTGAGTAGTTCGATCTATAGAGAGCTCAGAGTAGGGGTGTTTCAATTCTGACCACCCGGTATATTAATTAGTCTTAGTAAATAAATAAATTTGAAACACATGACAAATATATCAAAGATCGCTGAAGTTAGCACTTTTAGGGAATATAACAATGGTAGCGATAATTCAACGTCTTTGAAAATTAATTTAATGTTTTTTGATAATCTCTACCGCTTTTTGAAAATCATGTATTTAATATTTTTGATTAAAAATATAACGAGTTTCACTGTTCGTGTGACATACACGTTTTGATATGGGATCTAGAAATGTCATAAGTAATAGCTTTTTAATTCGAGTCGTATGGTGATTGAGTTTTCAGGGGTCGTATTTATCTCTATATTGATCTGGTGAGGGACATAGTGATAATATTGATATTACAGAGATAGTTGAGACTACTAAGAAAATAGTTGATACTACTTAGAAGATAGTTGAGAATACACCCAAAATTCCGGAGGATATGTAGCAACAATACAGACATTTACTGTATTTGATTCTTTATTTTTTTGTCATATTTACATTCACGTAATTGTGATGAAGAAAATCGTTCTGCTCGAATTATTTATGATAAAATATATATGTACCTTTATACTGTTAAAAATAAATATCCAACACTTTTTTATTTAAGACAGAACCGAAAGTTCAAAAGCTATTTATCTAGCTAGCAGTAATCAAATTTTATTCTTTCCGTTTTAGCACTGACTTCGTTAGTCTTAAATGCATTAATTGGACGAATTGGCATATAAAAGAAGTACCCACGTGTTCCGTTAAACTTTTCCTGTTTGTTGAGGTCAAGTAATTGTTTTACGCGTAGTTACCAATAGAATAAAACGTTCTGCAGTTTATTAGTTGTTTGTTTACTCATGTGAAGTTATTCAGCTCTTAAATAAATCACCCGTTTTCTTAAATTAAGTATAGTTTGTTCACAAGGATTAAATTACTAGTAAAATACTTCACTAAAATCTTTTGAATATATATATACGTATATATATATATATATATACTATATATACGTATATATATATATATATATATATATATATATATATATACACTATATTTTAAATTTAGATCAAATTGAATTCTCAGGCATTTTTGGTTTCTTGTTGTTGGATATCTAATTAAACATCCTTTTTTTACATTGTTAACCTCCTTATTGAACCAGGGTATGCCACTGTTCATGCTTTAAATTGGCCTTATATAGTTATTATATATATATATATATATATATATATATATATATATATATATATATATATATATATATATATATATATATATATATAATTTTATATTTAGAAAGACTGGAGTCTCTAGTACAATGCTCTGCAAGTAATGTCAGGTAAAGTTAATATAAGAAAATTAGAGGTTTTATAACAGTTTCAATAATTAAGTAATTGAAAGGAATATATTTAGGTAGATATTTCATCCGCACTTTGCTTGTTCTGAAAGGATAGTTGTCATTAATTGTGACACCTACATACTTAGTCTAAGTTGTCATTAACCGGCTTTTATTGTTGGCAGCGAAATGATATAAATTGTGTATTAAGTGTTTGAGGTCAATTTGTGTGCTTTAAAAATCCCCTTTTATCTTCATCCCCAATTCGAATTTACAAAATTTCCGATTTCTTCGTAATTCTGGAAGTTGAGATGGATCTAATAAGACTAAAACCGAGATTCTGACTGGAGTGAAAACGATCGATCATTTCGGAAAGTTGTTTTAAACTTTTCAACTGTTCTTTTGCTTCGTCACGCATTAATTTGAATTTTCGAACTATTAGACTTTTTTGTTGACCTGGAAGCTGCGGCTAATCGAATGAGACTGAAATTCTAGCTAGAGTGGAAGTGCTCGATAATTAAGCAAATTGGCTTGGGTATTTTTATTATGCCTTTGCTACGTCCCGACTAATTTGGATTTATAAAATTTTAGATTTCTTCCTTGTTCTCGAAACTAAGATGGATCGAATATCATCAAAACCAAGATTCTATCTATAATGGAAGGGATCGACAATTTTGATACATTACCGCTTCACTCACTCAATCAGTCAGACAGTTCAGTGCATATTATATAGATTATTGAAATAAAATATATTTAATTTCACACTATATAATAGTGTGCAATTATATATATATTTATATTAAATATATATTTATATTAAACAAACAGCGATTACCCGGCGTTGCTCGGGATTTACGATGCAAAACTCTGATAAAATTTACGCTGGAACATATAGGGCCGTGAATCTTATACATTGTTCTTTCACTGTGAAAGAAGTAAATGCATTGCATTATGTAAGAAAAAAAATGGATCCGATTGGCCATTCTTTGGCTAATCAGATCCATTGGATCATATATACTTTTCTTCTTAATATATATTGATAAATAGATGGATACTTTTATATTCATTTATTTATTATTCAATTTAATAAAATTTGTTGAGTAAGCCTGCGAAAAATAAACCATGCTGATAGAGTTTCCATTTAAATTCATATTTCAAAACTGCGATTTTCAAAAGTGACTAATACGTTCAATAAACTCCCACAAAACTCAGAGATTTAATTGACTTTCACGTTTTAAGCCAACGATTTCCAACCCTTTTCGTTGAGAATCATGGAGTTAGACAGTAGAACTCCTAGGAAAAAGTTTCGTTTTTAATTAATATCTCGACAACCCCTTGTCTTAGAAACTCGAAACTTGTACTACATTTATGGAAGGCGATTTTGAAGTTATCCACAAAATGTCATTAAATTCGGTGCAACTGTTCTCTTGTGATGATGCGACAAATGAAAGTTTCGTTTTTTATTAATATCGCAACAACCCCTGGTGTTAGAAACTCGAAACATGGACAACATTTTAAGCGGGGCTATTTTAAGACTACCCACCAAATTTCATCAAATTCGGTTCAGTCGTTCTTCCGTGATGTTGGATCATACATACACACATACATACATACTTTTCTTCTTTATATATATAGATATAATATGTGTGAATAATATAATGCTATTTATATTATTCGTATATGTGTTATATGAAAATGCTGTAATTTCTCTAAGACTTCTAATAAATATGTAGTTAAAAGTCACTTAAGTGTTAAGGGTAGAACACATTTTTTGCATCAAATGGGGGAATTCAGCAGAAAATAATGAGCGATGTTTTAAAAGAGAATTTTAAGGAAATCTTTACTGGCACTTTTATTGGATTATAACCAAGTTGATAGCAAAAAATAATACTTTAAGATTAGTTGTGTATTTAGAAAAGAATCGGCAATGTAAAAACTACGGAAGAAATATTTAATTTAATTGAGAAATTCTTAAGTTGTCTATGAATGTATGACACTTCTTGGTAAAAAACATAAATAGCGCAGTTTTTGAAGACTGCGCACTACAGAGCGTTTGACACACCCGACGGTTTGGAGTAGATTCAAAGCAATATTAGGACTCAAAGTAAATAAAGGACATCCCAAGTTTTTGCGAAGGTTGGGAAGTTTCAAAAACCAGAAAAGGGCCAATGAAACTATAATTACAATAATTACAAATAAGCAGATAGCATACATATAGAACCTGTTTATAAGGGGAGTATCCATATTAAACATCAAATGCTCCTATAGGAGTTTGAAGCCATTGACACGGTACATTGTATAAAATAACAGCATGAAAAATCTGGCTGCAAAATTTGTCATAAACTTTAATATAGAAACTGTCCATTAGCAACGCACAGGGCTGCGAACACATTCTCTGTAGATAATACATTATTTACTTCTATTATTCCCGTAACAAATTATGTTCGTTATATGATGGATTATCTCTACAGGAAACGCCTGTATGTAACGAACTATTTTTGCATACAGTAAGCATTCGGATGCGAACATTTGTTTTTGCCACCACGAAATGTCTGACAGCAAAAGTTGCCTGAGACTTTCTGTAGAATACAGAAAGTTTTAGTTAAAAATAAACAAACAGGTAGAGACCCTTCCTGACACGATAATCAATGCGTTAGATTAAGTTTGCAAGTCATTTTTGGTAATATAAAGCCTCGTAAGTGGATTATTTGTACTTTAGAACAAACTAGTACATTTTCGGAAATTTGTGGTTCAGAATAGTCATCAATAATTAATATATTCAATGTATAAGTAAATGGTGTTGTACTTAAATTGCTTTAGAAATGGCCTAATATCTGATAATTGCAATATTGTGTCTCTTGATCCTTAAAGAAATAAGTGGTTGTTTTACAAATGTTTAAGCAGATGTGTTTGTTTATAATGCATTTTGTTCTACATTTTTTTTCACAAAAAATATTTTTCAATAAAATTAAATATAAGTTTGGCTTTATAACTGTGAAGATTTGTCATTTCGGCCACTGTCCCTCAGTGATAAGTTTTCAACCGCAACTTGGCATTACATATATAACTTAATTAAGGTTACGTGTCAAATAGACTAAAGAATTTACAAATATATAATGTAGTATTTTATAAATTCATAATTTATAGCAGCTTGTTCATGCATCATCAGTGTCAAAACGCGCCACTGATGATGCACGAAAGTTTGGAATCTGGGTAGACAGTGTCTACCCAAACAACCCGTGAGCAAATAACTGTTTTTTCACTTGCGCAGTCTTCGAAATAAGTGCATAACATATTTCGAAAATTGTATAATTAAAGTGGGAGCTGCTTGGTAGCGGGCTATTTGGAAAGACACTGTCTACCTAGATTCGCCTCACGCTTCGCGACTGTACGTCGGTAAATAAAAAGAATTAATAAAATAAGTTAAAAGGAAAATTATTTTCGCTATTGTGCAGTGAGCTCTAATACTTTCATTTACAGTCCTTACAGAAAATGTTGGTTCCAGTCTGCAGAAAAAGTTGTGAGTATTTGAGGCCACCTTAATACGCAAATGAACGATGACTGGTTAATATATTGATAATTACTTTCCTTATATACATAATGTATAAGGAAAGTATTGTGACGGGGTCGAAAATTCGAATTCGAGTTTTCGACGGGAGAGCACGTTTCAAGCATCCCTGATCACGAATCAAGCATTTTTGAAGTGATGTCTGTGTGTGTGTGTGTGTGTGTATATGAAAGTATGTGTGTGTATGTGAAAGTATGTGTGTGTGTGTGAAAGTATGTGTGTGTGTGCGAAGGTATGTGTGTGTGTGTGTGTGTGTGTGTGTGTCAGTGAGCCTATGGAGACGATAACTGACGAACGAATGGACCGATTCTAACGAAATTTGGTGCAAAAATCACAATCTATAAACACTGGAAGCCTATTGTTTTTATACGTAATCGAATGTTCTGAACCCACCTAAATTTTCGAATAAAATTTTGAAAAATCGTCAAAAAATCAAAACCATTAATAAAGTTACGCAAATAGACATTTCTTATGTAATTTTTTATTAGAAAACGATTGACATAAATTTTAGAACGCTAACATGAACCGTTCTCGAGATATTGCACATTTTTCAAAAAAATTATCAAAAAGTCATATAAAATGAAAAAAAGATATTTCCTATTGAGAAACATGTTCACTTTTCATATGTAATACCATGCGAAAAATTGGGTGACATCATTCTCGTGGATCTAGCTCGTTCTATTCAGGAAAAAAGATACTTTGAGTAATACTTTTGTATTTGAACGCCAATAGTCATTTATCTGCTGTAAGAACAACTTATTTCTTCGTCCATAACGCTTGGCGAGATTTTGGCGACGAATTTGGCGGAATGTCGCCAACTTGGCGACTTTTTAAAATTTTGTCAAATTAACGAAAATCTCGCCAAATGGATAAAAATGACGTTAAATCAATGAAAATGACGACTAATTGTCGAAAGTTCAATATCTTGGAAAGAATATTAGTATCTACTATAAGAAAAATCTATTTTTTTTATTGTAAAAGTAGTAAATTCATTACATTATATAAGAAAAGTCATGTGTTTCCCACATCAAATTTTTTTAACTGTAAAAGTAGTAAATTCATTGCATTATATAAGGAAAGTCATGTGTTGCCCACATCAGATTTTTTTATTATGGATTTGCGTTACAGCTCTTCTACTGGAAACTAATATAGATATATGTAGGCCATTAAATGTGATGAATATAAAGTGTATTTAAATTAATTCCTCTATTTTTAGAAATTAATCTCTACATGTGTATTTCAAGAAACTATGATTTTAGCAGAAAAAGAAACATAGTTTAGGAAAATAATATTAATATTTTTTGGCAAAAGTGCTCAAAAACATTTGTCTCCGAGAATCGATGTCACTAGTATAACACACGATAAGAAAGATCAATCATGCATAAAGCGTTAATTATGAAAGACTTTCCATCTGCAATGCAATTTTATTTAAACATCTTTACATTCAGCTGTGATATTTTTAAAATTATCACAATACTACAATATTTTATTATATTTGAAAACTTCATCGAAAACAAACGAACTTTATTGAAATAACGTCATAGAAATATAAATCGCCTGGCTCTCTATATAAAAGCAGTTAATATTTCATTCATAAACTTTTTCCATTTCTTTTATTCAGCGGCGATATTTTCAAAATTATCATAATACTGCCATAATTTATTTTACTTAAAAACTTAAAACTATGGAGGTAAAAGTACTTTCTAACTCCATGCTTAAAACTTCATTGAAAACGACAATTCTATAGAATCGTCTGCTTCTCTATATAAAATCAATGAATGTTTCATTTATATCAGCTATATTGCAGACTTCAGAGCTAAATAATTTTACGTTAAAGGAATTCAGCAATTCTCATACAATTCATCTCACAGCTTGATGTGTTTACGTTCTCCATACTTGAAAATTAGGCTTTGTTGTAGAAATAATCAAAGTTTGATCATCATTTAAACTCAAAAACATTGTAATTGTGTTGGTGCAGTATATAAATGCACAGAAAAAAGTAAAAAATAAAGAGGTTTTAGGACGGATGCAACACTAAATATAAATTAAGAGAAACTTTAAAAATCTCGATTTTGGCATAAGATGGATGCCGAATTTTATTTTGAAGTGGGTCACGTAATCTCTTCATATAATATGGGTGCAATTATGATTTAAATTTTTATTTAAAAAACTACCGAACACATTTTGCTGAAATTTTTTTTATATATTTTATGGGATAATTTGAATATTTTCTAAAATTTTCGAAGCTATTTGTGAATTTTAAATTGCTTAAATTTTTTTTGAAAAATTAGGTCCCATATAGTGTTTAATGTATTTTATTTTTTCAACCCGGGTTCAATCCAAAACTAATTGGGTGATATTATTAATTTACATTCCAATATGTTCCACAGACCGTCTCAACAACATACTAAAATTTCATTTTTATAAAGTCATTTTTACGGCAGTTATCGTGCGAACGGACAGGCAGACATACAGGATGACAAAAGTCATAAACACTTTTCAATTATATTGTAAAATATTATAAAGAACTATTTTCATCTCCCATATGGCAACAGCAGCGATCCTAAAACTCTTAGAGAACACTATTTAGAATCTGGGTTAACGCCTGTTTGAGGTTTGTGATCTTCGCAATTACCAAGTGGGGGTAAAACAGCGTTTTACAGTTTATTTTGTTACTTATATTTATTGCCTGCCGTTTAGGATACGCGTGTAGTTAGTTACCACTAATATAAATGTGGAAATTTTTAATTATTTCATCATTTTATTTTGATCTCCTTTCAGAATCCTATCAATAATAAATACACAAGAACGCATCTTTGTTGTAACATTCCGTATCAAAGGAGCGTGATGTGAGATCAGGGAAAGATTTGCAAGGAGATTTCATGAAACCGGTCTAACAAAGCAATTCGTGAAGTTGCAAACTTCCGTACAGTGGAAAGAGAAGGCTCAAGGATATAATATGTGTTATAAATTTTTACATTTATAATACATGTTAAACATGCTAAACATCCATAAATATGAGTTTTTAAGAAATCAGTCTCATTTCACTGAAATAGATAGCTAATTATGGGACACCCTGTGCAATGCAAAAATAGTTTAGCCCTAATATTAGATGAAATAAATTCCCCAGTATGCCGGTAATTTGCTGTTAATTAAAATACGCCTAGTGTGTGGAATACTTTTGTGAATAATTGCGGAGTCATTGTAGTAATTTGCCAAGTAATTGCGTAGTCTCCAGAACTCCGCCTTTAGTACGTGTATCAACGAGTATCCACACTTCATTTTTCTTCCAAATTTAGATTTAATTAGTACTGAACAATAAGATTTACCGCCTTAGGATTGGAACTATGATCAATAATCGTGGGTATATGCAGTGCACTGGTGGGAGATCAAACGGGACGGAGAATAGTTTGGAATCAAAACAAATTCTAATGTAACATATAAATAAAATAAATTATGTAAGTATGAAATACGTGGGTTTAATTTTACTTGCTAAATTACACTGATTAATTAACATCGGTGGTTTTGTTGGTGCATATATATATATTTTATAAACTACAGTTTAGTTTAGATCCGGCAATCATACAGATCAGGCATAATTCAAGCAACATATAATTAACTAATTAATTAAAATAATGCACCTAAGAAATCATAAAGAAGGCTTGCTCTTTTATTATGGAGAGTTTGTGTATTAATTTCTGAATTAAATCATTGAATTTTTTTTCAACTGCATATAATATTTATAGGCATTCATTGTTATGACAATGGATGTAAAAATACTTTATATGTGTTTTATATTTTATTTTATTATATCATTTTTGAATCAACTCTATTGTTAAAATTTATTAGTTTGTTCATCGAATTCTGGAGTTCATCATGTTTCCACAGGCAGTCCAGTGAGTTAAAATTGACTTTTGCAGATAATCACCCAATGGCTGGCCAATAATTTATATTAATTTATATTAATATATATGGGTCACCTCCAGAACTTGTCGGAGGCTATTTGCTTTGAGACCGGGCTTGATAACGGCTCAAAGAAAATATTTATTTTCGAATTGTTCTTTAAGATCGATATGGTGCTTAACCCTATCTCTTTTGTTTCCGATATGTCCATTTTTATTTGTTGCTGGTTTTGCAGTGTAAATTGAAATTGCAGCAAACCTTAATCTTTTTATTTAATGCCCCTGGGGGGGAGACGAAACCTCTCCCCCCCGGGAAGAGGCTTCGTCCTATACACCAAAGGGGGAGGGAAGGAGATGATGTATGTCTAAGAGAAACACTGCATAATAGTGAATTATAATAGTGAAAATATTTAAATAGTAAAATATAATATTTGATAATAATAAAAATATTTAAATAATAAAATATAATATTTGATAATAGAGAAAATATTTAAAGTTTTATGATTTTCTCTATTTGAAATTAGAAACAGGCAATAAATTGAGGGCGGTGCACATTACCTTTCTGTAAGTTATGTCATTCGCTTTAACGAATTTTTATAAACAATATTAATGTATTTTTGTTTTATAATATTTTTTGATTTAAAAAGAAATAAATGTTTGACAAATTGAATTTTCTACCTCGCTTTTGACTCTCCGATAATAATTAGGATTTTGAAATTTATTTTTTGAAAACATTGTACCAAATATTATTTGATTTGCTCAATTAGTTCGAGCGATATAGCGTTATATGTGAAAAAAGAAATGTCTGATATCTCGAAAATGGCTTGTGACAATTTCTAAATAGTGATATCTGTTATTTTAGGAAGTAAAGCATTTATTGCGTATTCACTCATTTGATAATGGTGAGTTCTTTATGTTTTATGAAATTTTTTTATTTGAATTAAAAGAAAAACCATGGAATATCTCGATAACGACGCATGTTGCTTGTTATTAATGGTGGCATCCTATTTTAAATAAAAAATTGCATATTAAACATATATTTTAGTAACTTTTCCATAAAATTATGTATTTAAAACATTTTTCTAATTTTGAAAAAAATGTTTTAGAAATTCAGGCCTTACTACACTTAGTTGTTTTATTCTAAAAATTACATTGTCTTGAACCTAGTGAAATGTTCATTCCAAATTTTATTTGATATTTCTTCAATTTGCTCGAAAAATATCGGGCCCATTAACAGACACACAGATAGCATAAAAACTAGATGATTCGTATGCAAGGATGTTCAAAAGGTATGGATCTATCAAAATCTTCGGGGATTGTTAAAAAAGCGATAGATTATAAATCCTCGTAAAATATTTAGAGTATTACGTTGCTCTGGAAACTACTGTAAAATGCAAATTAGTTTAAATCTGATATGACATGAAATAAAGCCCTGAGAACGACAGCAAATTATTATTGATCATTTCGTGAAGTATTTGAAATGCAAGTGTGAATAATTGCGAAGTCATTGGAATTATTTGCCAAGTAATAGCGAAGTCCCAATAATTCTAACACATTTGTCAATGAGCATTCAAGCTTTCTCTTGCGTCAAATTTAGATTTAACTCGTATTGATCAATGAAATATCTTAGATTTAACTCGTATTGATCAATGAAATATCTTAGATTTGGACTGTAATTGAATCAGCGATTTCCATTGTAACTAGCTGTCTTGAACTATAATGGGATCGTTGATTGGTGTTAAAGATTTTGCAATACTATAATTTTCACTAAAAATTTCTTCGAAACATCTATTTCCTAGTATGTTCTATAGATATAATGTAGATGATGACTGATATGGATTCAGCATCGAATTCCGGAGGATAGGAGATTTCTACATCCAGTTTTTTTCCATTTCAGATTCAAAAATTTTCGCTCTATTTTAAACAACCATGTCTCGAGATTGGATGTAGATAGAGCTTGGATGATAGCTGATGTGGATTTAGCATCAAATTGCAAAGAAGAATGGGGATTCATTAAGGATATCCACTTCTGGCTTAAATAATTTTCTTGAAACATTCTTTTTTCAAGATTGGCTACAGATAGAGCTGAGATGATATACTGGTATAAATTCATCATTATATTTCAGAGGAGGTGTGGTTCACTAAATATTTTCATTTCCGGTTTTTCACACCTTCAGTTCAATAAAACTCTATGAATAGTCTGTTTCTCAGAATTAGTTATAGATAGAGCTTAGATGATGACTGGTATGGATTCAGCATTGAATTCAACATTTGTAAGTGGATTCACTAAGTTTTTATTTCTTGTTTTAAAGATGTCAATTCCGTGTTATTTAATTCGTATGACTGTACGAAATAAATATGCAAAGGAAAATAAACATTTTTACTATTTCCGTCAAAAATGAAGTGTACACACCATTTGCCAATCTGTCTGAAGGGGTTTTATAAATTTATACGGGTGTATATATATAGTATATATATATAATCTTTCATATATTCAAGTTTCTTGAATAGATGTATGCAATAAATTATAGATACATTTCTACAGTATATTACCCCTTGTTTGGAATATAGAACAGACCTACAATAGATTAAAGCCGACATGGTTGTCGAGTGGTCAAGGCAAGCGTTTCCGTAGCAATCGCTCGACCGCCACGTTGTGGGTTCGAGGCCCACGTAAGGCATGGATGTTTGTGTTGTGGGCGCAATGTGATCCGCCCCCCTCTGGTGCGCCTGGGGCAACGTCAATGGACGGCTCGAATCGTCAATGGACGGCTCGAAATGGTTCACACTCTGGCCGCTGTAATAAAGGCGAATGACGAAGGTCAAAGTGCCTGGCTATTTGGAAATAAACAATAGATTAAACTAATTGCAATTCCTAAATTACTCTTGATAAGTAAAATATTCATAATTGTTTAAACTATCCGTATAGTTAATTTCACCTACTGCAGTATTTTAATACATTATAAAACTACATTCCACTACAAAGTATTTCATAGTTAATAACATTAAATATAAATGACATTAGTAAGATTTATTACTTATCCTTGACTCGAAAATGTACTCCGATGTTCATAATCACAAAACCCGTCTAAAAGAGGCGTCTTAAGTATTTGAAAGTTACTCCAATTGCAGATACCATGGATCATTTTTGCGCTTATTATGCGGTCATCAGCATGGAATAGAAGGATTCTGTAATGACAGCAAGGAACTTGCCATAAGCCACAATTTTTGCGAACTTCTATGGGAACTGCTAATTTCAGTTCTTTCACGTGTCGTCATCAAATTCATATACAATTTAGTTCAGATTATACATGAAGCTGCAAAGACAAAATTTATAGAGTTTATTTAGGCAGAGATGTAGAAATAAAAGGTTTCGGTTCGATGTAAGTCAATTTACTTAAAATATCAAATAATACTATTTCAAAAATTTATCTTGCTAATCCATTAAATCTGAACATCGCAATATTCGTAGCACTCAAAGTCTGGTTCGAAAGTTTGAGATGTCGTTTGCAAATGCGAAATAAAGTATTTGCATTCGAGGAAATCGTCTGCTAAATTAACTAGAAATAAAAAAGGAAGTTTCGACTTTTAAATTCAGAACTTTTAAACTAATCCGAATTAAAAAAAAAAACTCGACGATGTCTGTTGTTCCGGATATTATGTAAGATAATGAAAGTGAATCTAAAAATTGCTATATTTCATTGTTTATCAAAATCTCACATGCCTGTTTCAGATCACGGCCATAAACAACTTTTAAAATTATTTTTCTAACCTTTTCAAGTAAATACCAATGTAATAGTACATAAATTAAAAGTGGCATATAATTTAATAGTTTATCAATTATTATGAAGGCAAAATCATGCGTGAAGTGTTTAAAGTATGACACTGCTCTGAAAGCAACAGTAGAATTTAAAGCAGTTTTGTCCCTAATATATTACATTAAACAAATCTTTGAGAAAGTCCGCAACTTGCTATAATTTAGAATCAGTTAAGTTGGGAATGCGTGAGTGATTAATTGCGGAGTAATGGGAATAATTTGCCAAGTAATTGCGAAGACTGCAGAAACCCGCTTTCAAACCATGTGTCAATTTAAATTAAACTTCCCCTACCTCTAAATTTAGATTTAATTAGTACGAATCCATAAAATTTAGCCAATTTGTCTTGGACTATAATCAATAAAGTGAATATTCAAGCATGATGTAGTATATAGGATGGGTCAAAAGGTCTTTGATAAACTTTAAGGATAGGTCTGACATATAAAAACAAGCCCTTTTTGCCCAGGAACAACGCCACCGTGGGACGCTGCAGATGCAGGAAGAAGCAAAAAGATAAGAATGCAGATAACACAACACATGTTTTTTTATTAGACATAACAATTTCAGATATCAGTTGCTATTGTTTATCATAGTATTAATGTAGATGTTAATTTAACTTACTCTATATAAACAAGAAAGATCAATCATGCATAAAGCATTGATTATGAAACATTTTTCAACTGAAATGCAATTTTATTTAAACATCTCTAAAATGCGATACATTCAGCGCTGATATATTTTAAATTATCATAGCACTACAATAATGTGTTCTATTTGAAAACTTAAAACTTCGTGAAAAAAAATGAACGTTATTCAAATGGCGTCATCGAAATATAAATCGTCTGGTTCTCTATGTAAAAGCCATGAATATTTGATATCACTTTTGTTCCAGAGCTAAATAATTTTGCGCGAAAAAAATTCAGCAATTCTTATACAACTCATTTTACAATCACTTGTTTACATTCTGCATCCATTAAAATTAGAAATAATCAAAGTTTAATAATTATTTCAATTAAAAACTGTTGTAGCTGCGTTGACGGAAGATATAGATGCACAGAAAATACGCAAAGATAAAGCAGTTTTAGGACGGATGCAACGCTAAATATTAATTGAAAAGAACTTTAAAAATCACGATTTTTACACTGGGAAAAGAAGATGGATGCCATGTTTTGTTTTGAAGTGGGTCACGTGATCTCTTCATATTTAAAAAACTACCGAACATATTTTGTTGAATTTTGTTTTATATATTTTATGGGATAAATTGAATATTTATCCAATTCCATATTTTTTGTAAATTTGTTTACAAACAGGACCAGGATGTTTTATTCTTCATATCTGCCAGTGTAGATAATTTTGTATAGTGAAAACAGAGATTCGTATAATTTTCTTTTCAGGAGAATAAAATTGAATATTTTAAAAGGATGTTTTAAATAACAGTATTATTTAGAATACTATTGGAATTTGCACGTACTTGTGAATTTTAAGTTCCTTTGTATTATATATTCCGTTCCAAGAACTAGTATACTACTAGTTATTGTATATAAATTGAATCTCAACTTTGTAATATGACCATTGTCAGACCCTCTTTAGAAAACTTCATTGCCCCTTCTGTCATTATGAATTAAGATACTTTACATTATTTTGACGAAAACAAAAATTGAGTAAGTAGGGTCTAGTACACACATAGTCTATATACACTGAATCATCGAGTTAAACTGCAATTTTTTATCATCTACTTGGTGCAGAATATCCTCGCATTTTATTTATGTTACAGGGATATAACAGTTTTCGAAGGTGAAAATGAAACATTTTGCTATGACTTTCATTTTGAATAAAGGAACAGGGTTTTTATACTTTTAGACGGAAACTTTCATACTGAAACATGTTGTTAATAAATAAGGAGTTTTATACTTAAACATGTTGTTAATAATAAAGGATGTTGTTAATATGAAAATATTACTGTTTTATTAATACTTGTCTGATTTTTTAAACATATGAATTCGAAGATATGCTATTTCTCAAAAAGTAAATAATAGAGTTTATTGACCGCAAGATGAATTTTTAACTAAATACAACAGAAACATTTTTTTCCATTAAAGTGTTAATCTAAAATATTTGAAAGTATTTTACAAGAAACTATTTTTGAAATATCACAAATGCTAATTTTTATATTTTCTGTTTTAAATCAGAAAAAAATATTCTTGTATTACATTTTTTTTTCAAAAATTAAATTTTTTGAAATCTAAAATTTTTTCATTAATGTGCTAAATCTAAAATATTTGAAAGTATTTTACAAGAAACTATTTTTGAAATATCATAAATGCTAATTTTTATATTTTCTGTTTTAAATCAGAAAAAAATATTCTTGTATTACATTTTTTTTTTCAAAAATTAAAATTTTTGATCTAGTACATGCATGCTTTAGTTTAACGTGCATATTAATTTACAAGCAAATAAGATAATTTATTTTGAATCACATGGACAGGCGCCAAAATTTAAAACTGAAAAAAGAGAATTTAAAGAAACGGGGGAAATCGTAATGCATACAAATGCACTTTTTATTGCTATACTCTTAATTTGTGTCCGATTTTAGTGCAGTTTGCATTAACTTAATTCTAGTAATGTAATATATTTTTAATTAAATTTAACAAATCGATTTTTGAATATTTGAAAATAATATCTCTTCTTAAATAGTTTAAAAAAAAATGAATCTGATGTGAATAATAGATGCTTATTCATAAATAATCAAAATTTGATATTATTGGATCATTAAATATAGAACTTTCTTGTGACTCGTTCCCGTTAATAATAAATTGACTTAATATTCTTACTGATTAAAATAAGCACATCGTATAAGCACAATTGTTAAGTCTGTGCCTTGTTGCTCATATGAAGTTGGTCATTTATTTTACCCTGTGGGGGTTGTCATTGTGAAGTCTGAGACCTATTCGGTTCAAAAAAGATGTAACTCTAAATCTTAGTTTAAGTGATACAGAGGTCTTACGGCCAGGGACAATTGTATACACGGATTCAGGCTTTTAACTGAAATATATTTATTGTTAACACTATAATAATGCAACAGAAGGCTTCATAAAAGATTGACCTATACCAAAACAGTTAGCATTGTATGTTACAATATTTTAATGTAAAGATGAATATTGAATGTCAACCGGGCCTGGTGATATAACTATCTTTACGCTAACCGACTTAATATACATAAATAACCGATGTCTACTAAACTGCATCGTTCTTTCTCACTCATCGTTCTTTTCGTCCGACCTACCCGAAGGTGTAAGGTATCTGTTTGGACGGAGGGGAAGTGCCACATAATTAAGATCGAAACTCAGTGGTGGAGGCTTCCACATGGACCCTCCTTCCCCTACCACCAACCTCTCGGAAAGACTTACGGACCCACATGTTTAACGCGATTGGAATCGAAGTCGGGTCGTCCGAGTGCAATTCCCTCACGCTAATCACTGGGCTATCGCGCCCCACCAATCTGCATTTGAGTCATTGTCGTAACATTGTCGTAATGATGTTGCATTTTGGAAAATCACGAAATCATAGGACGCGCTGTTCGAGAAGAACGCCTAATCAGAGACCAAACCCTTGTTCCTTAGAGTGATTACCTATGTTTTGATATTGCTATGTTTAAGCAGCCATTGATATAAACACTACGTAATAGATCGGCAGCATAAACCTAAAAGTTACAGTGAAATATATACTTTCATCCTAACATCATCATAATATTAGAATAATTAATTCTCTGAGAACTTCTGAAACTTATATATATGCGTCATCTAAAATTATGGAACTAGAAAGTGAATAATAGGAAAGTCATTGGAATAATTTCCAAGATTTCGAATTCTCCTTCGTAAATTTATATGTCAACAACTTCACATTTAGATTGCCATTTCAAAGGCAAACTTGGTAGGCACTGATGAATAAGATTTAGTGTCTTCGACAGAAACTTGAATCAACATTCAAGAGGATTTTCAGATATCTTATATGCACAATCCACTGCGGATTAGCAGAATCTAGCTCAGCCGGATCAAACGGTAACAGACATCACCCGGATTAGTGATACTATTATGCCTGTGGAAAAACATATGTAGTATTATTACACATTTAATGTTTGCATAAAAACATATAAATAAGAAAATTAAACAGTGTATACAATTTGAAGACATTTTAATAATGGTTTTAATTTAATTTTTTTTTAATTTCTTGAAAATCGTAGAACAAAATTACTGTTATATGTTCCGGCATTGGGTTGAAAACCGTTTTGAGACAAGAGCTATTTCTGGACTAATATGAGGTAAAAACAAGCACATTGTAGTGGCTGCTATTCATATGGAGTAAGTCGTTGTAGTACAATCTCATCTATTAAAATGCGAAATAAGCAAAATTGAATTAAAACTAAATTATTTTTAATAATTTTATATTATATTATAAGTATTATAATTATAATGTTATAAGTAATAATATCAATCGGTTTCGAATCTAACAAACGGCCTTCTTCCTCGGGACAAAGTGCAACCTTAACTCGCCAAATCAGAATGGATCACTGGTGATCGAACAGCAAACGTGACTGCAACAAGGCACGGGTGTTATCAACGGTGAGAGAAAACAATAAAGCTATAAATAAAATTTATTTATTCAATATGTTTTAATGTTCATTTTACTACAGAGGACACTGCTGAACACTATAATGCTACATTGTAAGACATCTAATTTAACTGTAATAAGAACAGCAGCATTTCAAGTCCTTCTGAAGTGTTTTTATTATTTTCTAGAAAGTCATAGGCATGTTTCGTGAATCACTGTTGCACGGTTCCTGTACGGTGGAAGGTAACGTTATCATTCATAGCAAACCTGCCGCCTGTAGGGTAAAAATGCAATATTGCAGGATGAACGTGATCGGAAAAAATGTTTAATTACTCCATGGATGACACCCGAACTTCCGGGAACATTAAAAGACCAGTACTAAACCAATAGAATACACCCCACACAATACCACACCACAACATTGAACTATGCTAACAAAGAAAGTCGAGTGTCGTACAGAACAGAGCACCAGGCGCGAAGCGCCTTTAATCTCCAATTTCAATATGTGGTTCTTATCGTCATACTGTGACATTAATTCAGTTACCCTACTCGGAGGTTCAAGGTTTTTGTTTACTACTTTTTTATTATTTGTCCTAGCTCCTAGTGTGGCAATTTGTTGCACATTTAGAGTTTAAGCAGTTTAGGGGGTTGATGCAGATCTGAGGGTTACCTAGCACTTTTGCAGCTTAGAGTTTAAACATTAGTCGCGAGTTTTATTTAATACTAGCCGCCTTTGGCGACCAGCCTGTTCGCTACCCTTGAAAATTCTGACCGTGGCAAACTCGTTGGCGCGACCTATCAGAAAGGTGTAAGGTAACTGCTTGGAAGGCCAGGAAGTGCCACACAATTTAGACCGGAACCCAATGGGGGAGGCATCCAAAGAGACCGTACCCTCCTTCCCCTACAACAAACCTCTCGGAAGGACTTGCAGTCCCACACGTTTAACGTGATCGTACTCCGCGTGAACACGGCTGCAGTTTTGGCAATGGCGGGAATCGAACCCGGGCCTACAGAGTGAAATTCCCGCGCGCTAACCACTGGGCTACCGTGCCATCCGCGACAATCTCCATAACTTTATTTTTATTCGGCAATTTTGGGAATCGAACCCGGGCCTACCAAGTGCAAATCCCGCGCACTAACCACTGGGGTACTTCACCCTCCGCGATATTCTTCATAACTTTCTTTTTATTCACCCAATTTAGACCGGAACCAAGTGGGAGAAGCATCCACAGGGACCGTACCCTTCTTCCCCTACCACCAACCTCTCGGAAGGACTTACAGACCCACATGTTTAACGTGATCGTACTCCGCGTAAACACGGCGGCAATTTTGGGAATCGAACCCGGGCCTACCGAGTGCAATTTCCGCGCGCTAACCATTGGGCTACTTTGCCCTACGCGACAATCTCCATAACTTTCTTTTTATTCATCCAATTTAGACCGTACCCTCCTTCCCCTACCACCAACTTCTCGGAAGGACTCACGGACCCACATGTTTAACGTGATCGTACTCCGCGTAAACACGGCGGCAATTTTAGGAATCGAACCCGGGCCTACTGAGTGCAATTCCCGCGCGCTAACCACTGGGCTTCTTCGCCCCCAGCGACTATCTCCATAACATTCTTTTTATTTACCCAATTTAGAACGGAACCCAGTGGGAGAGGCATCCACAGGGACCGTACCCTCCTTCCCCTACCACCAACCTCTCGGAAGGACTTCCGGACCCACATGTTTATCGTGATCGTACTCCGCGTGAACACGGCGGCAGTTTTGGAAGTGGCGGGAATCGAACCCGGGCCTACCGAGTGCAATTCCTGAGCGCTAACCACTGGGCTGCCTCGCCCTCCGCAACTTTCTTTATATTCACCCAATTTAGACGGGAACCCTGTGAGGGAGGCATCCACAGGGACCGTACCCTCCTTCCCCTACCACCAACCTCTCGGAAGGACTTCCGGACCCACATGTTTATCGTGATCGTACTCCGCGTGAACACGGCGGCAGTTTTGGAAGTGGCGGGAATCGAACCCGGGCCTACCGAGTGCAATTCCTGAGCGCTAACCACTGGGCTGCCTCGCCCTCCGCAACTTTCTTTATATTCACCCAATTTAGACGGGAACCCTGTGAGGGAGGCATCCACAGGGACCGTACCCTCCTTCCCCTACCACCAACCTCTCGGAAGGACTTCCGGACCCACATGTTTATCGTGATCGTACTCCGCGTGAACACGGCGGCAGTTTTGGAAGTGGTGGGAATCGAACCCGGGCCTACCGAGTGCAATTCCTGAGCGCTAACCACTGGGCTGCCTCGCCCTCCGCAACTTTCTTTATATTCACCCAATTTAGACGGGAACCCTGTGAAGGAGGCATCCACAGGGACCGTACTCTCCTTCCCCTACCACCAACCTCTCGGAAGGACTTACGGGCCCACATGTTTAACGTGATCGTATTCCGCGTGAACACTTCGGCAGTTTTGGCAGTGGCGGGAATCGTACCCGGGCCTACCGCTAACTTCCCGCGCGCTAATTTACAATTTAAAATGACCATATGCTCTCTAAGCTCTTAATTCCATCATCCTCATTCCATTGTTCCATCATTTAAAATATCCATAAAATTTAAATATCCATCGTTCCATCATTTAAAATATCCATAAAATTAAAATATCCATCGTTCCATCATTTAAAATATCCATAAAATTAAAATATCCATTTAAAAAATCCATATCGTTCCATCATTTAAAATATAAATATAATAATTTCTACAGTGCATATGTTAAGCTCTTATTTCATTTAAAATCGGAAGCGCGGGAAACGGAAAGTAAAAACTAATTCTCGTTTCTTATTGTCCCACCCATCGCTATGCATATACAGAACCGTGACGTCAACTCCACCTTGACGTCCCCACCCACCACCTTCCCTGCTTCAGCGGGGGAGAAACGAAGCGGTACGCCGAGCGGAACGCCGAGAAATTTAAAATCATGACGTCTTTAAAATTGCGATCCTGAAGGCAATTTTCATTATTTCTGGACCAGATTAGACTTGTAAGAATGCCAGATATTTCAGCTTTCTAAAAATGTTAATTATTAGTCGAAATTATGAGTACTTTTTACTATGCGAGAATTTAAAAACCAAAAATCGTTTTTTTGAGCCAAAAGTGACTTTTGTTTTAAAATCTTTAAAAAATATTAGAAATCGAAATGGAGATTTGAAATTGATATATTTTTACTCGCAATTGTCTGCTCTTTCCGATGGTGTGAGTTGTTTTTTTCTACGACGTCTGGATCGTGGAGAAAAAAGGGCAAAAAGGGCAAAAAAAGGTCGAAATCGCATAAAACATTAAATAAATAAAAAAATAATTAGAATTTTGAAAATCGGTTTTCACGTGTCCCCTTCCCTCCCCCCCAGGTCTCCGATTGCCAAATTTCGTAGCTCTCCGACGCGCGGTCGCGAAACGTATAGTGTATAAGACAGATACACACACACACACACACACACACACAGATATTGCCTTTTATTATTTACTAGCCGCCTTTGGCGACCAGCCTGTTCGCTACCCTTGAAAATTCTGACCGTGGCAAACTCGTTGGCGCGACCTACCAGAAAGGTGTAAGGTAACTGCTTGGAAGGCCAGGAAGTGCCACACAATTTAGACCAGAACCCAATGGGGGAGGCATCCAAAGAGACCGTACCCTCCTTCCCCTACCACAAACCTCTCGGTAGGACTTGCAGTCCCACACGTTTAACGTGATCGTACTCCGCGTGAACACGGCTGCAGTTTTGGCAATGGCGGGAATCGAACCCGGGCCTACAGAGTGAAATTCCCGCGCGCTAACCACTGGGCTACCGTGCCATCCGCGACAATCTCCATAACTTTATTTTTATTCGGCAATTTTGGGAATCGAACCCGGGCCTACCAAGTGCAAATCCCGCGCACTAACCACTGGGGTACTTCACCCTCCGCGATATTCTTCATAACTTTCTTTTTATTCACCCAATTTAGACCGGAACCAAGTGGGAGAAGCATCCACAGGGACCGTACCCTTCTTCCCCTACCACCAACCTCTCGGAAGGACTTACAGACCCACATGTTTAACGTGATCGTACTCCGCGTAAACACGGCGGCAATTTTGGGAATCGAACCCGGGCCTACCGAGTGCAATTTCCGCGCGCTAACCATTGGGCTACTTTGCCCTACGCGACAATCTCCATAACTTTCTTTTTATTCATCCAATTTAGACCGTACCCTCCTTCCCCTACCACCAACTTCTCGGAAGGACTCACGGACCCACATGTTTAACGTGATCGTACTCCGCGTAAACACGGCGGCAATTTTAGGAATCGAACCCGGGCCTACTGAGTGCAATTCCCGCGCGCTAACCACTGGGCTTCTTCGCCCCCAGCGACTATCTCCATAACATTCTTTTTATTTACCCAATTTAGAACGGAACCCAGTGGGAGAGGCATCCACAGGGACCGTACCCTCCTTCCCCTACCACCAACCTTTCGGAAGGACTTCCGGACCCACATGTTTATCGTGATCGTACTCCGCGTGAACACGGCGGCAGTTTTGGAAGTGGCGGGAATCGAACCCGGGCCTACCGAGTGCAATTCCTGAGCGCTAACCACTGGGCTGCCTCGCCCTCCGCAACTTTCTTTATATTCACCCAATTTAGACGGGAACCCTGTGAGGGAGGCATCCACAGGGACCGTACCCTCCTTCCCCTACCACCAACCTCTCGGAAGGACTTCCGGACCCACATGTTTATCGTGATCGTACTCCGCGTGAACACGGCGGCAGTTTTGGAAGTGGCGGGAATCGAACCCGGGCCTACCGAGTGCAATTCCTGAGCGCTAACCACTGGGCTGCCTCGCCCTCCGCAACTTTCTTTATATTCACCCAATTTAGACGGGAACCCTGTGAGGGAGGCATCCACAGGGACCGTACCCTCCTTCCCCTACCACCAACCTCTCGGAAGGACTTCCGGACCCACATGTTTATCGTGATCGTACTCCGCGTGAACACGGCGGCAGTTTTGGAAGTGGTGGGAATCGAACCCGGGCCTACCGAGTGCAATTCCTGAGCGCTAACCACTGGGCTGCCTCGCCCTCCGCAACTTTCTTTATATTCACCCAATTTAGACGGGAACCCTGTGAAGGAGGCATCCACAGGGACCGTACTCTCCTTCCCCTACCACCAACCTCTCGGAAGGACTTACGGGCCCACATGTTTAACGTGATCGTATTCCGCGTGAACACTTCGGCAGTTTTGGCAGTGGCGGGAATCGTACCCGGGCCTACCGCTAACTTCCCGCGCGCTAATTTACAATTTAAAATGACCATATGCTCTCTAAGCTCTTAATTCCATCATCCTCATTCCATTGTTCCATCATTTAAAATATCCATAAAATTTAAATATCCATCGTTCCATCATTTAAAATATCCATAAAATTAAAATATCCATCGTTCCATCATTTAAAATATCCATAAAATTAAAATATCCATTTAAAAAATCCATATCGTTCCATCATTTAAAATATAAATATAATAATTTCTACAGTGCATATGTTAAGCTCTTATTTCATTTAAAATCGGAAGCGCGGGAAACGGAAAGTAAAAACTAATTCTCGTTTCTTATTGTCCCACCCATCGCTATGCATATACAGAACCGTGACGTCAACTCCACCTTGACGTCCCCACCCACCACCTTCCCTGCTTCAGCGGGGGAGAAACGAAGCGGTACGCCGAGCGGAACGCCGAGAAATTTAAAATCATGACGTCTTTAAAATTGCGATCCTGAAGGCAATTTTCATTATTTCTGGACCAGATTAGACTTGTAAGAATGCCAGATATTTCAGCTTTCTAAAAATGTTAATTATTAGTCGAAATTATGAGTACTTTTTACTATGCGAGAATTTAAAAACCAAAAATCGTTTTTTTGAGCCAAAAGTGACTTTTGTTTTAAAATCTTTAAAAAATATTAGAAATCGAAATGGAGATTTGAAATTGATATATTTTTACTCGCAATTGTCTGCTCTTTCCGATGGTGTGAGTTGTTTTTTTCTACGACGTCTGGATCGTGGAGAAAAAAGGGCAAAAAAAGGTCGAAATCGCATAAAACATTAAATAAATAAAAAAATAATTAGAATTTTGAAAATCGGTTTTCACGTGTCCCCTTCCCTCCCCCCCAGGTCTCCGATTGCCAAATTTCGTAGCTCTCCGACGCGCGGTCGCGAAACGTATAGTGTATAAGACAGATACACACACACACACACACACACACACAGATATTGCCTTTTATTATTTACTAGCCGCCTTTGGCGACCAGCCTGTTCGCTACCCTTGAAAATTCTGACCGTGGCAAACTCGTTGGCGCGACCTACCAGAAAGGTGTAAGGTAACTGCTTGGAAGGCCAGGAAGTGCCACACAATTTAGACCAGAACCCAATGGGGGAGGCATCCAAAGAGACCGTACCCTCCTTCCCCTACCACAAACCTCTCGGTAGGACTTGCAGTCCCACACGTTTAACGTGATCGTACTCCGCGTGAACACGGCTGCAGTTTTGGCAATGGCGGGAATCGAACCCGGGCCTACCGAGTGAAATTCCCGCGCGCTAACCACTGGGCTACCGTGCCATCCGCGACAATCTCCATAATTTTATTTTTATTCGGCAATTTTGGGAATCGAACCCGGGCCTACCAAGTGCAAATCCCGCGCACTAACCACTGGGGTACTTCACCCTCCGCGATATTCTTCATAACTTTCTTTTTATTCACCCAATTTAGACCGGAACCAAGTGGGAGAAGCATCCACAGGGACCGTACCCTTCTTCCCCTACCACCAACCTCTCGGAAGGACTTACAGACCCACATGTTTAACGTGATCGTACTCCGCGTAAACACGGCGGCAATTTTGATAATCGAACCCGGGCCTACCGAGTGCAATTTCCGCGCGCTAACCATTGGGCTACTTTGCCCTACGCGACAATCTCCATAACTTTCTTTTTATTCATCCAATTTAGACCGTACCCTCCTTCCCCTACCACCAACTTCTCGGAAGGACTCACGGACCCACATGTTTAACGTGCTCGTACTCCGCGTAAACACGGCGGCAATTTTGGGAATCGAACCCGGGCCTGGTAACTGGTTGGACGGCCAGGATGTGCCACCCAATTTAGACCGGAACCCAGTGGGGGAGGCATCCACAGGGAACGTACCCTCCTTCCCCTACCACCAACCTCTCGGAAAAACATACGGACCCATATGTTTAACGTGATCGTACTCCATGTCAGTGGCGGAAATCAAACCCGGGCCTACCGCGTGCAATTCCCGCGCGCTAACCACTGGGCTACTTCGCCCTCCGCGACAATCTCCATAACTTTCTTTTTATTCACCCAATTTAGACCGTACCCTCCTTCCCCTACCACCAACCTCTCGGAAGGACTCACGAACCCACATGTTTAACGTGATCGTACTCTGCGTGAACGTGGCGTAAGTTTTGGCAGTGGCGGGAATCGAACCCGGGCCTACTGAGTGCAATTCCCGCGCGCTAACCACTGGGCTGCCGCGCCCTCCGCGACAATCTCCATAACTTTCTACATATTCACCCAATTTAGACGGGAACCCAGTGGGGGAGGCATCCACAGGGGCCGTATCCTCCTTCCCCTACCACCAACCTCTCGGAAGGACTTACGGACCCACATATTTAACGTGATCGTATTCCACGTAAACACGGCGGCAGTTTTGGCAGTGGCGGGAATCGAACCCGGGCCTACCGCTAACTTCCCGCGCGCTAATTTGCAATTTAAAATGACCATATGCTTAATTCCATCATCCTCATTCCATTGTTTCATTGTTCCATCATTTAAAATATCCATAAAATTAAAATATCCAAAAGTTAAAATATACATTTAAACAAGAAAGATCAATCATGCATAAGCATTGATTATGAAACACTTTCCAACTGAAATGTAATTTCATTTAAAAATTTCTAAAATGTGATTCATTCAGTGGTAATATCTTTTACATTATCACAGTACTACAGAAATTTATTATACTTAAATATTTAAAACTGTATCGAAATATAAATCATCTGATTCTTTATGCAAAATCAATGAATATTTCATTCATATAACTTGTATTCCAGACTCCAGAGCTAAATAATTTTGTGTGAAAAAAATTCAGCAATTCTTATGTAATTCATCTTACAATCGCTTGAGATATTTGCATTCTGCATATGTTAAAATTAGGCTTGCTTGAAGAAATAATAAAAGTTTAGGGAACATTTAAAATCACAACTATTGTAATTGCATAGGCACGGAATTTAGATACACAGATAATACACAGATAATATATATGTGTATGTGTATGTACTCAAAGTATTGGAATCGTGCCGAAGATCGGAACTCGAATTTTCAAAGTATCTACACGTTTTGGGACTTCTAGAACACGAAAAAACTACTTTTAGGAAGACGTCTGTGTGTGTAAGGGTGTATCTGTGTATGTTTCTGTGTGTCTGTGTGGATATTACATCCACTCTAATTGAAAAACTAATGGACCGAATTTCATACAATTTGGTAGGTATGTTTTTTGTGGGAAATCCTGATGTTCATTAGATTATAGTACGATTCGTAATAAAAGAATCTGCCTTCTTTGCGAAATGGCCGCAGAAATTGCCTTTATCCACTCTAGCTAAAAACTAATGAACCAAATTTAACAAAATTTGGAGTATAATATTTCAATAACCTACAAGTGATTTATATACCAAATTTAACAAAATTTTGTATATAAATCATTTGTAGGTTATTCTACTACGATTCGGGAGAAAGGAACGGGCTATTTTTGCGAAATGGCCAGCAAAAATCGTTATATATAAAAATAAAAGACTACGTGTGCTCAATTATATCAATTAAATTCCTATTTTATATGTGATTTTTGACAACAAAAAGAATAAGACTAACCCCATTACTCTAGGACTAGCCGTTCTTGAGATATTCTAGTTTCTTCGCGTTTTCGCTACGCCACCTTTGACAATAAGTCCAGCTATCAAATGAGAACCAAATTTAAGTTTAACGTGTAAATTCAATGTCATGTAAAATACTTATGTTGTGCAGATAAACTCAAATTATCATTGAATAAATAAAGAGAACGAATATGAGTCTGCAGAGAAAGACATGTGCTGTCCACATCAGAATTTTTAACAATATTACACCAATGATTTATAGAAGTGAACGGGGATTATTTTCAGGCCATTTCGAAAAAAAATGTATAATCTATATTTAAAGTTCCATCAAATTTTTGTCGAATAAAATGTTCAACAAATTTAAGCTGTGTACCAAATTTTAACTCTCTAGGACGTAGGAAAGTGCATTTAAAATGCCATCAATTAAATTTATCATGAAGAGTTATATAAAATTTAAAAAAAATGAAAAATTGTTATCTACCAAATTTATCTTAAAATATAAAGCCACTCCCACATGCAAAACGTTTAAACAAATGGAGAGATATTTATTATATAATATCTCTCTCTTTTCTTTCTGGAAGATATCCCAAAGTCAGAATTTAATTGAATTTGTTTTTTTCCCTATATTAAATAATTTTTTTAATTAAAAAACTACTTAACATATTTTACTGAATTTTTTTTTATATATTCTATGGGATAATGTGAATATTTCCTAAAAATTTCGAAGCAATTCGTGAATTTTAAATTTACTTAAAAAATGTTTGAAAAATTAGGTCCCATAGGGTTCAATGTATTTCATTTTTTCAACCCGGGTTCAATAAAAAACTAATTGGGTGATATTATTTATTTATATTCCCATAGGTCCTACAGACCGTCTGAACAACATACTAAAATTTCATTTTGATAAACTCATTTTTACGGCAGTTATCGTGCTAACGGACAGACAGACAGACAGACAGACAGACAGACAGACAGACAGACAGACAGACAGACAGAATGAACAAAGTCATAAACACTTTTCAACTTTGTTGTAAAGTGTTAAAAATCCAGATCGTCCCATCATTTAAAATATAAATATAATAATTTATATAGAGCAAAGGCGCTCTATTCAGAACCGTGACGTCACCTCCACCTTGACGTCCCCACCCACCACCTTCCCTGCTTCAGCGGGGGAGAAACGAACGGAACGCCGAGAAATTTAAAATCATGACGTCTTTAAAATTGCGATCCTGAAGGCAATTTTTATTATTTCTGGACCAGATTAGACTTGTAAGAATGCCAGATATTTTAGCTTTCTAAAAATGTAAATTATTAGTCGAAATTATGAGTACTTTTTACTATGCGAGAATTTAAAAACCAAAAATCGTTTTTTTGAGCCAAAAGTGACTTTTGTTTTAAAATCTTTAAAAATATTAGAAATCGAAATGGAGATTTGAAATTGATATATTTTTACTCGTAATTGTCTGCTCTTTCCGATGGTGTGAGTTGTTTTTTTCTACGACGTCTGGATCGTGGAGAAAAAAGGGCAAAAAGGGCAAAAAAAGGTCGAAATCGCATAAAACATTAAATAAATAAAAAAATAATTAGAATTTTGAAAATCGGTTTTCACGTGTCCCCTTCCCTCCCCCCCGGGTCTCCGATTGCCAAATTTCGTAGCTCTCCGACACGCGGTCGCGAAACGTATAGTGTATAAGACAGACAGACACACACACACACACACACACACACAGACATTGCCTTTTATTATTTACTAGCCGCCTTTAGCGACCAGCCTGTTCGCTACCCTTGAAAATTCTGACCGTGGCAAACTCGTTGGCGCGACCTACCAGAAAGGTGTAAGGTAACTGCTTGGAAGGCCAGGAAGTGCCACACAATTTAGACCGGAACCCAATGGGGGAGGCATCCAAAGAGACCGTACCCTCCTTCCCCTACCACAAACCTCTCGGAAGGACTTGCAGTCCCACACGTTTAACGTGATCGTACTCCGCGTGAACATGGCTGCAGTTTTGGCAATGGCGGGAATCGAACCCGGGCCTACCGAGTGAAATTCCCGCGCGCTGACCACTGGGCTACCGTGCCATCCGCGACAATCTCCATAACTTTATTTTTATTCGGCAATTTTGGGAATCGAACCCGGGCCTACCAAGTGCAAATCCCGCGCACTAACCACTGGGGTACTTCACCCTCCGCGATATTCTTCATAACTTATTTTTTATTCACCCAATTTAGACCGGAACCAAGTGGGAGAAGCATCCACAGGGACCGTACCCTTCTTCCCCTACCACCAACCTCTCGGAAGGACTTACAGACCCACATGTTTAACATGATCGTACTCCGCGTAAACACGGCGGCTATTTTGGGAATCGAACCCGGGCCTACCGAGTGCAATTTCCGCGCGCTAACCATTGGGCTACTTTGCCCTACGCGACAATCTCCATAACTTTCTTTTTATTCATCCAATTTAGACCGTACCCTCCTTCCCCTACCACCAACTTCTCGGAAGGACTCACGGACCCACATGTTTAACGTGCTCGTACTCCGCGTAAACACGGCGGCAATTTTGGGAATCGAACCCGGGCCTGGTAACTGGTTGGACGGCCAGGATGTGCCACCCAATTTAGACCGGAACCCAGTGGGGGAGGCATCCACAGGGAACGTACCCTCCTTCCCCTACCACCAACCTCTCGGAAAAACATACGGACCCATATGTTTAACGTGATCGTACTCCATGTCAGTGGCGGAAATCGAACCCGGGCCTACCGCGTGCAATTCCCGCGAGGTAACCACTGGGCTACTTCGCCCTCCGCGACAATCTCCATAACTTTCCTTTTATTCACCCAATTTAGACCGTACCCTCCTTCCCCTACCACCAACCTCTCGGAAGGACTCACGAACCCACATGTTTAACGTGATCGTACTCTGCGTGAACGTGGCGTTAGTTTTGGCAGTGGCGGGAATCGAACCCGGGCCAACTGAGTGCAATTCCCGCGCGCTAACCACTGGGCTGCCGCGCCCTCCGCGGCAATCTCCATAACTTTCTACATATTCACCCAATTTAGACGGGAACCCAGTGGGGGAGGCATCCACAGGGGCCGTATCCTCCTTCCCCTACCACCAACCTCTCGGAAGGACTTACGGACCCACATATTTAACGTGATCGTATTCCACGTAAACACGGCGGCAGTTTTGGCAGTGGCGGGAATCGAACCCGGGCCTACCGCTAACTTCCCGCGCGCTAATTTGCAATTTAAAATGACCATATGCTTAATTCCATCATCCTCATTCCATTGTTTCATTGTTCCATCATTTAAAATATCCATAAAATTAAAATATCCAAAAGTTAAAATATACATTTAAAAAATCCAGATCGTCCCATCATTTAAAATATAAATATAATAATTTATATAGAGCAAAGTCGCTCTATTCAGAACCGTGACGTCACCTCCACCTTGACGTCCCCACCCTCCACCTTCCCTGCTTCAGCGGGGGAGAAACGAACGGAACGCCGAGAAATTTAAAATCATGACGTCTTTAAAATTGCGATCCTGAAGGCAATTTTCATTATTTCTGGACCAGATTAGACTTGTAAGAATGCCAGATATTTCAGCTTTCTAAAAATGTAAATTATTAGTCGAAATTATGAGTACTTTTTACTATGCGAGAATTTAAAAACCAAAAATCGTTTTTTTGAGCCAAAAGTGACTTTTGTTTTAAAATCTTTAAAAAATATTAGAAATCGAAATGGAGATTTGAAATTGATATATTTTTACTCGCAATTGTCTGCTCTTTCCGATGGTGTGAGTTGTTTTTTTCTACGACGTCTGGATCGTGGAGAAAAAAGGGCAAAAAGGGCAAAAAAAGGTCGAAATCGCATAAAACATTAAATAAATAAAAAAATAATTAGAATTTTGAAAATCGGTTTTCACGTGTCCCCTTCCCTCCCCCCCCCGGGTCTCCGATTGCCAAATTTCGTAGCTCTCCGACGCGCGGTCGCGAAACGTGTAGTGTATAAGACAGACAGACACACACACACACACACACACACACAGACATTGCCTTTTATTATTTACTAGCCGCCTTTATCGACCAGCCTGTTCGCTACCCTTGAAAATTCTGACCGTGGCAAACTCGTTGGCGCGACCTACCAGAAAGGTGTAAGGTAACTGCTTGGAAGGCCAGGAAGTGCCACACAATTTAGACCGGAACCCAATGGGGGAGGCATCCAAAGAGACCGTACCCTCCTTCCCCTACCACAAACCTCTCGGAAGGACTTGCAGTCCCACACGTTTAACGTGATCGTACTCCGCGTGAACACGGCTGCAGTTTTGGCAATGGCGGGAATCGAACCCGGGCCTACCGAGTGAAATTCCCGCGCGCTAACCACTGGGCTACCGTGCCATCCGCGACAATCTCCATAACTTTATTTTTATTCGGCAATTTTGGGAATCGAACCCGGGCCTACCAAGTGCAAATCCCGCGCACTAACCACTGGGGTACTTCACCCTCCGCGATATTCTTCATAATAAGTCATATTCTGAAAAATAGAAGTTTTAAGTAAATCAAATTTGTATAATAGTATGTTAAAATTTTTTGCATTCAATGTTCAAGTTTACCTCCATTAACACCATCTAAGACTCTGAAATTTAGACGAGTATTTTAATGCCCATCTCTTGTATTTGATTATCTCCCTGCATTCAAAAATGAACCAAAAGAAATGAAAGTTTTAAAAGATAATTTTATGTGCAAATAAAAATGAAAATTTTGAAAATTTAATTTTATTTATAAAACAAGATGAGTGGCTACTTTTAGAAGAAATTATCATGCACAGAAATGAAGTTTGTACTATGTTAAAAAATAAACAAATTTGCAACTCTTTCTATATAACGTTATTATAATTATACTGACCCTACTGACAGAAATCTGGACCTTTTAGTTATTAGCGTGTTAAATTGAATATTAACATTTCTATTAATAGAATAGATTATTTGAATCATGATGATCAGAATTATAAGAAAAAAGTTTAAATTGCTCGTATCTAAAAGAAAAAAAATATATTGTAAAAGCAAATATAACCCTGCAGATTTAGTAATGTAAATTTCTAATATTAGTTAAAAAGATATTCAATATGTAAATCAAGTCAATTAAATGATGAAAGTAAAATGCTGCATGATCGATAGTTATAAAAAATGTCTTCAGTGCTTCAGCTACAGATTACACGTTTGTTTGAAAAATGCGATGTTTTATTTATATTCACAGTCACAAATAAAATATATTACAATAATCGTAGAGTAATATACTGGTCAAAATAAAAACAAAAACCACATATCTTATGCATGGCAGAAAGATTGATCATGGTTCTATCTTTCTTTTGAGGTGTTGAAGTTTGTAGAATGCATTATGCAAATCGTACACGTATATTCCAAATATATAAATACATTATCAGTCAGCTGAGTCGATAAATAAATACGTAATATTTATCCATAAATCCAATTGCTGTGACATCATTATAGCAATTTTAGAAGAAAGCAATTTTTACTCATATATATTTTATTTGGACATTGAAATTCAATACTACCTCATCTCTCTGTTAAATGGTACGGGTTTAACTGTTTTCTTAATTTTGTTTTATATTCAGTTATATTTTAATTGAATTTTCAACTACGGTCAAAAATGATGTAGTTTTTTCGATATTTTATTCCTCCAATTTACTGTATTGAAATACACTTATCCCCCGATATACACGGAACTTGTTTTACACGATTTCGCTTTTACACGGTTTGTAAATTAACAGATTTCAAAAAATTTATAAAAATGTATATTCCGCTCCATATACGCCTATACAAAGATTTGATGACATTTTTGAATTTTATTCCTTTGGTAACACTTATGAAAACAACAGGGGATTTTCCCGGTGTTGTAAAATATATACATTTAGGGGAATCCCCGTAATGGGGAATCCCCGTATACGGAAATCCCCGTAATAGGGGAATCCCCGTATGTATTTCACAACAGTAAAGCTACCTGGTTCATGCAAGTACATAGTGCAGAAACATTTCAGCAGCAAAGCTTATATTATTGTGCGTTTATCTTTTGAACTGGTAAGTTTTCTACATTTATAGTTTTTCTTGCATCTTTATAGTTTGTGTAAATTTGTTAAGGTTCTATAGTGTCAAAGGATTTGAAGAAAAATCAAATGAAAAGTAAAGTTATTTCTTTAGAAACTAAAATTCAAATATTAGACCGTCTACGTAATAGAGAAAGAGTAACGGATGTTGCTAAATTTTACTCTATGAATGAAGCCACAATAAGGACAATATGAAAAAATGAAAACTCCATTAGAAGAAGTGTAGCAGCTGGAAACTGCAGCAGTATGAGTACGACTTCATATGTTAGAGATATTACAATGGAAAATATGGAAAAAGTCTTAGTGATATGGATAGAAGACCAAACTCAAAAGCGAATCCCGATCGATACCAGTGCTGTTACAAATAAAGCTTTGAAGATTTATCAATCATTTAAGAATCAGTCGCCGTTGACTTCTCATCATCTTCTCATCATCAGTTGCCGTCGACTTGATTAAAAGAAGGTATCTTTTTTCGCAAGCCATGGGTGGTTCGAGAGATTCAAACAAAGACATTCTTTACATAATCTGAGAATGAAAGGTGAAAGTGCATCTCCTGATTCGGATGCGACACAACAATATCCGGCAAAACTTGCTGAAATCTTTGCCGCTAACTCCTATACTTCTGATCAGGTTTTCAATACTGACGAGTCCGGATTATTCTGGAAAAAAATGCCGGAAAGAACCTTTATAGCCAAAGCTCATAAATCAGCTAGTGGTCATAAAGTAGTGAAAAGTCGTATAACAGTTCTTTTCTGTTGCAATGCTTCTGGCTATTATATGATGAAACCATTGGTGATTAACAAATCGAAATTACCACGATCATTTAGAAGAATAAATATCAAAAACCTTCCCGTCTATTGGATGGCTAATAGAAAAGCATGGGTCACTGCCATAGCTTTCAATGAATGGTTCCATAACTTCTTTGTTCCAGATGTCAAAAATTATGTAACTAAAAAGGGATTGCCTTTTAAGGCTCTTCTATTAATTGATAATGCACCAGGTCGTCCTTCAGATTTACAACATGAAAATGTAAAAGTTGTTGTTTCACCAATGAATACAACTTCCTTATTACAACCGTTAGATCAAGGGATAATTTCGACTTTTAAAGCATTGTACACCAAGCAAACTTTCAGGTTAGAACAAATGGAGAATGATGAATCTCTTACTCTGATGGATGCTTGGAAGAAATTTACAATTTTAGATTGTGTTAAGCATGTTGGACTGTCATACACTCAGATCAAACAATCAACGATCAACGCCTGCTGGAAAGCAATATGGCCGGATGTTATTGAAAGTGGAAATGATAAATCACCAATAGAGCATGAATATTCTCAGATCACTGAGTTGGCCCATACTATAGGAGGAGAAGGTTTTGAAGATTTAGCTCAGGCAGATAGTGAAGAAATAATGGCTGATGAAGAATTGAATGAAGATGTTTTAATTAACATGATTCGTGAAACAAACAAACATGATGAAAACAATGATTCTGATGAAGTGCAATCTGAACCAGTTGCGTTCACAGCAAGAATCATAAGCGTAGGACTTGATTTGGGAAGAAAATTGGGCAACCATTTCTTACAATATGACACAAATGTTGATAGAGCTCTCCGATTCCAGCGAGATCTTCGTAAATTCTTAAATCAATATGAAGAGGTCTATAAAGGTTTAGCAAAAAAATCTACGCAATTGTTAATTACCGATTTCATGACAAAGTCTTGTCAACCCGAGATCTTGCCTAATTCGTCAACCGTTGAGACAGAATCGCATCAAGAAAGTTCAAGTGATGAAAGTGACATACCTATCAGAAAGAAAAGACTGATAGTACATGAAAGTGATGACAGTGATTAAACTTATAATAAATTTTTAAGGGTCTTGTTGTTTTTTTGTTCTTTGTTCCCAATGTAAAATAAATTAAATATGTTATATTACTACATTCATATGTTTGTTGTTTTATAAACTAAGTATAATTTTAAGTTTTCTAAGATGTCTTACTTTTGTTTTACTTAAATAAATGACTGAATCCTGCACATTTTGGGGTTATTTTCGTTTTACACGATTTTACTTGGCAAAATCCAAGATTTCAATTTACACGGTTTTGTGCAGAACCTATCTTCTGTGTAAATCGGGGGACAGGTGCATTTTCATTTTCTTTTTACTTTCATATAATCGAATTATAAAAAATTTGAAATGTATCTTATTTTACGACATTTGTGATATCAATAGCACCTATATTTGGGGTATCTCTGGCTGAAATCAAAGCTTTACGACAAATGTAAACTCTTTGGTCGGTTATATCTCCTAACCTAATAGAAAATGTAGACAAGTGTTACTTATTTTATTGAAAATATCGTACAGGTTATGAATATATAAACATTATTTTAATATTTCAAACTTTATTTCTGTGAAAAAATAATTTTTTTTAGTCCAAGAAAGATTTTGCCTCACCTCGCTTACTTGTCAACTTCAAAAAGATTAAAATTTTCCGTTTTTTAAGTTTTTAATACTTATGGCTTGAAAACTAAAAGTGACCTATATTAACTATAAGAAGTAGGTTTGGGATAGGGTTCTTTGTTTTCGAAATATAGTGCTTATAAATATGATATTTCATTATTTTGAGCTATTTTGAAAAGGTGGTTCTAATTTTGATATGTTATACTTTGAACTGTTTTGTTAAAAGAAGACAAAGCACCCACAAAGAAATATGTTATTTACACAATACAATTTAGGCTCCATTGGACTGGAGGCAATGCTAATTTTTTATTTATTTTATAAATATACTACAAATAATTACTCGATGTTCTACATAATCACCCGTTACGTAAATAATACGGATAATACAATTTAATTTGTATCCTTTTAGAACAAAAAATATTCCATAGCTTCGCTTTTGCCATCCGAACAGAAAATTTCACAATGCAAATCTCTGTTGTAATGGATACTCCCTGGATGTGATGTAATACTTCTAGATGACGCATCCGCCATTTTGTATCACATTTACTCATTGGTTTCTATTGCTCAGTGACTCGATATCGTGTATTGGTGGTATAAATTCGTAATAAAGTGGGAGGATTCTCTCTTGGCCGTAAATTGGTCTAATTATTCCCGAAAAGGAATACGAATGTTTAGATTATTGAGTGAACAAGAAAAAAAAAGTGGATTAATTTTAAAAGAGATGAAAGCAAGAATATCGTTTTTTCGTTGCAGTCAGCGATAAGTGCGTCAAAACAGGGGCATTGAACTGACTTCAGCAAGAAGAGTGGCTCTGGTTTACACATTTTTCCTACCAAGGCGTTTCTAGCTGCGATACAAATTGGTGTTTATAGGTCAGCTTGTGTTATAGGAGATCTACTTCCGGAGAAAGACGTTCTTGCTTCGAGCTATTTCCAAATTTCACCCCCATCCCCGATCGATCCGAAGTCAATTTTAATAGGTCCATATGAAATTTCACAGAAAAATCAGAACTAGTAAAAAAAATTTAGAATGCAAAAATACCCTTTCATATTCATGTCAAAAATTAAAATCGTGTGAATTTCAATTTTCCAATGCATGAGTATAAAAATGCAATTGTATAAAATACGTATATTTCGATGTTATACGAAATAAATATAAAGAAATTGTTCTACAGATTAAGTTCGTAGGATAATAGCTTTTTGTAGCAAAACTAGCTGGAAAAATGTCCATATCTTTCTTCTGCCCAGTGGTGTCATGGAATTTCTGTGATAATATTTTCTATCACTAAGGAAATATTTGTGTGAAATTTGTTCAATATTGATAATATAAAATAACGAAAATTGATAATATAAAATAACTATAAGAGCCATTCATTTTTATTTAAATCGGTCCAAAGTGTCTCGCGACCTGACCTGAGTAATCTTAGTACAGAGTTTCTTACCTATGAGGAGCTTATATTTTGCAGCCATGCGATCGATAAACAAACAAACTAACTAAAAGACTGACATACATACATATTTTGTTAGATAGGATAAAGAGACTTAAAGTACAACTTGAAAACATGTTTTCGTCCAATTGTGTTACAATCCACTTTTATAAATATAAGTTAAAATTTATTGCTATAGATTGCAAAATAGCATTGCAATAAATATTTTAAATCTTTATAAATCATTGGCAGAATATTGAGATGTAAACTACTATATTTAAATGTAATGCACTTAACAGGTTATTAAAAGCCGGTGATCCTAGTTTAAACAGCAAATATTTATTTTGCTTAATTGTTTACTTGGAACAAGTTTCAACATACATCAAAGCCAATGACACATAAAGGTTAAGTCGTTAATTTATCTAAAACTCCAAATGGATTGATTTAAATTTACCTGTGAAATGTGTTTGGAAATCTACGGAGGTGATAATCATGACAGGATTTTATAAATCATAATGGCTGATGTTTATTTTAACTGATATTGTTTACCTTGGGGAAATGCGTTGAGCTTAAAAATGGCAGATTATTTAACAAAAAATCGTCTATGTGAATAAAGAGTAGCACATTTAATTATAAACGATTACTATACAATGTGTTGTAATTAATATACAAGATGTTCGAAAAAGGTGGTAATTATTCCAAATATCGATTTGAATGCTTAGAAAAAGTATTCACTCTATTTAAAGATGCAAAATTGGCTTTAAAATATAGTATAACTGACGCTGAATGAATGTAGCAAAGCAAAAATTTAAGTTTAAGCATGTAAATTCAAGAGTGCTAATGCATTCAAAAGTAATCAACGTAATGAAAAAAATATTTTGGATGGATAAAAGTCTGGTAAAGTACTTTCTCATTAGAATCTCAAAACTTTATCTACTCATAACTCATGAACGACGGTACCAAAACACTTTAAACTTAACATCACTGTATTAGATAATTTTTGGCCCATAATATTAGAACAGTTCTGATCAAGAAAAAGAATTCTCGTATTTCAAGTTGCGGTTTTAAATATGGAGATGGTTCTCAAATCATTTGCTTTGAGTGCATATTAGTTTTCATTTAAGCTGTATTTACACTAGATCCGGAGAAATAGATGCATGAAGGCAAACAGTTTCTTAAGATCAAAACTATTGCAAAAATTTTGCCACCATTTATGAATTTGGTGACATTTAATGTTAAATTATCCTGATATCATCTTATAGAGATCTTTAATGATTACATCGGATTTGAGTTAAATAGTTTAACACTTACCTACAGCATTAGCACTTCGCCAAGTGAATAACTAATAGTTTGTTGTATCGAGACAAATTTTACCTCATCTGAATTTCATCGTAGAATACCTCGTATAATCCTAGGGTAGAATTCAGATTTGATAATAAATGTTACTCATCACTTACTCGTATATTCCAAGCAGCGTTGGCGTGACATCCGTGAAAATTGATCATAAAATTTAATGTGAAACCGCTAGCCTATGAGGACATAATTAATTCACTGAAGAGCAATTGGGAGGAAAATTATTCTGGCATTTATTATCACTTGATGTTAATAAATATTCACTTAATGCTTGCGTTTCAATTATGTTCTAATTTGAATTTAAATAGATAAAAAACATCTTCATGCATAGAGAGTGTTTAAAATTATACAAGTTCTTTAAGTTTGAAATAAATGTAGAAATTAACTATCAGTTACGGAAATAAAAATTATATTTTGTATTTTAAATCCTTATCCAATTATTTAAAATCTAGTATTTAAGCCTGTCATAGACAGGGAAACTAATACTCTTAAATAATAAGCCTGCCATAGTCAGGAAATAGACTAAAACTGTCATAGTTTAAGCTTGTTATTGTCAGGAAAAAGCGGTCTCGAGAAAGTAAGATACACCATTTTTCAATAAGTTTTATTTTATTTAAAAATGTATAGCGCTTAGCATGGAAAATAATCATCTTAATTGAAAGTCTGCGCAGTTAAGGTTTTGTTCAGCAGTCGAAAATAGAAGTGTGCTAAGTTTTAGCCTTCTAGGTAGTCGGAAAATTCTGGAGGTTCTTGGAAAAACTTTTAGACTCATCCTCTCATTTTAGACTGGTTATGTAAGTTTAACAGATAGTACATTTTTGGCTAAAATATTTCTGATTTTATACCGCGTTTAATTTTATTTTAGAACTATCCCGGTAAAAATATGTATTTCTGTCAGTTTTCTATAAAACAGTCAAAAACTATAATAATTAAAAAGCAACACTGTATATTTTTTAGAAAATGCAAATGCACTAAAACAAATATATAATCACACAGAATACGATTAATGAATCTCATCAAAATGATTATATATCCCGAAATTTTCTCAAAGAGAATTTCCAAAAGAAGATAACATTCATTTACCACCTGCGTCACGAATTTTTGCACTCTATTTGATACTGTCTTGATACATGCATGATTGTATCCAAAAATGTATTTTTTTTTTGTAATAATATCTTATTTCTACTCTAGATATTTCACCGCTTCACAGATGTGTCACAAGTTGTAAAATCAATACATTTCAGGCAATTGAATAAAATTCACTTAGGCTTTCTAGTACTTTTAATACTTCTCTCACTTTAAATATATAAAAAGTGACAAATGCAGGAATAGAATTACTATTTTTCGTATTTGAATTCTCTTTCGATATAACAACTACCTTTTATAAGAACTCGAACTAAATATCTGAATATTTTATTTTATTTCATGAATTAACTTGTATAAATAAGCTTTGTTGTCTGGGATAATACTGAGTCCACTTCGATGATGAAAGCTTGTAATTCTGTCCATGTAGCTCAATTGGGTGAGCATAGGCTTGCCAGTACGAAGATCTGTGGAATTCAGAAGGCGGCAAAAAGTTCTTTACATTGGTGACCGAACTTTCCTCAATATGTATGTTGCATATATATTGAGGAAAGTTCCAGTCTGGAACAGAAATCTACCTTGGCGCCCAAACTTTGTACATAGATAGAGGGAAGAGAATGCAGCGTCCACTTCGATAATAAGAGCTTACAATTCCGCCCCAGTAGCTCTGTTGGAAGAACATAGGCTTGAACATCTGTGGTTTCAGTACTGAGATAGAAATGTTCTTTACAATGGAGTTCGAAGAAATCAACCCTGCAGGTTAGTACAATGATGCCAAGGGGTCTGGCAGTGACCCTAGTACATCTAGCACTGATTGAGTGGACAATGGGATATTGAGCGCTGATTTCAAAATCGGGAGACCAACGATCCATCAGGTGGCTAGCTTGGAGGATAAAAATAACATCAAGAGGCTAACTCAAATTAAAAATAGCTGGAGGTGATCAGTTAGATTGTTAAGTTGTACGAAATCTGACGTTAGAGGGAGGATATTGCAGTCTACTTTCATGATAAGAGCTTGCAATTCCATTCTAGTAGCTCAATTAGGATTATCGTTGTCTGGCCAGTACTAAGATCCTTGGCTTGAGTCTTGTCTGCAAGGTTCTTTGCAACTGAAATAAAACTAAAGCGGTACAAGGTCTTAAATATTGTTTTAATTACTGTTCTTCCAATTAAGTTTAAAAATCTGTCCATTTAAATCGGTTAAGCCGATTTAGAGTTATAAATGATTATTACAGATGGATAAAAATAGATAAATGAATTATCGTTGATTTGAAAATGGGTATAAACTTATATTAAAAATCTCTTAGACTTATCGCTTGAAATATATTTCACCAAATTTGATTACTTAAAAAATAATTATATTTTCTATCTTAACACCATTGTAGAGTTTAAAGAAAGCACTTTGCAACGGACGATGAAAATTAACTGTAAGAACATAAGTTCATTTTTGCATTGATTTTTTAAAATACCACACAGAAAGTTTTTCAGGCAAATTTATTTTTAATTCACCAATCCACGAATTGAAGATTTGCACGATTTTAGGTTTTTGCGTGAATGTTCAGTAAAATCTTTGCATTTCAATAAGTAAAATAATTACTTTGGTTTGAATTTCCTATGAATTTTTAAATGGGACTATTAAAGTTAACATTCGCAATTTTAATCCAAAAAGACACTTCTTTCACCTACAAGATAACGCATGCGTAGAAGATTTTAGAGAAATCCTCAGTTTAAAAGATTGGAAATTACGGCCAGGCATTTTTTTTTTGGTTTATTTTTATATATAACATTAGTTTCAATTTTACTTCCCTCGCTAAATGTACTATTTTCTTTTTTTGTAATTATAAGAATTTTCATTATTTATAGAGGAAGCATTGTTGATTTAAAGCAAGTTTAGCATTCCCAATTCTATTAATAAATAAAATTAAATAGGTGATAGACTTTCCTGGGCCTATATTTTATTAACTATCGCCTTCTCCAATTTTAGGCATTCTACTAATTTGATCTTATATCTAAGCTTCTTTGACCTAAGATATCTAGCTGTCAAATTATGCTAGAGCTTAGCTTTAAAATCGATAATTTTTAGCTACCGTGAGCTTATTTAGGGCATATTATGCTCGCGCAGCAAGCGTGACTCAACAAGGGATGCTAAGGCTCATCTATATACGAGGTGACTCGTCTAGCATATTGAGGCCCACCCAGGCCGGAAGCGTAATCCATTAGCATTAGCTCTATTCTCATTTTCACTTTTGAAAGCACTATGGAAATAAATTTTGGTGGGTGTTCTGCACCGAACTTCTTTAAATATACTAGAAAACGTTTTAGGTTATTTCGCTTTCCCAGAAACGAAGAGGGAATAAAAAAAATGGCTTATAAATAGTCGGTGGGATCATTGGATACCCAGTACAGGAGCATACTCGTGCGAACTAAGTTCTACAACACTGTAATTGAAACTTTTATTTTTATATAAAGTATTTATTTTAAACACTCATTTTATAATTTCGGTAACTGTAGTATGTATTATTAATGCTTTTTAGTTGTTATAGTATATCAAAATTGATGATTTTTATAAAAAGCTCTAAAGTTTGCGATTCGATTTGCAAAGCGCTTAAATTTGTGTTTTTCTTTTAAAAGTGTTAAAACTCACATTTTTTTAAAAAGCGCTAAAAAATAGCAATTTAATTTAAGAGCACAGCACTTTTAAATTTTGTTTAAAAATATTAAAATTCACAATTGTATTTAAAAGTGTTAAAATATGTGAATTTATTTTTAAAAAAATTAAACTCCACGATTTTAAAGGTGCTAAAATGCTCGATTTATATAAAAAAAAAGATGAAATATACAGTTTTATTTTAAAGTATCTCTCTCCTCCCCGAATAATTCACACACTACTATGTATCATCATAAATATATTAATATATTTCAAGAACAACATTTCAATATTTAGTACAAGCGTTTCAAATATTTCAAGATCTTTCTGAACTCTTAATAAGATAATAATTTTTTCTATATAATGTTGGAACTGTAACAGATATGAAATAGAAATATACATCAAAGTAATTCATGAATTTTAATAGGATCGGATTTTTGCTAAAAAGGAAAAAAAAAATTCCATTTATTTCATTCCTTATTTATTAATCTGCTTATATTTGATTCTTGTTAACAAGTATCGTGAAATTAGAAATGTTATTCTAATTTTATTCATATTTATAAAAATATAACTCAATTGAAAATTTATTATCGTTATCAAATATGTGTAAAAATCCATTTTTGAAGCAGGTGTTAAGCCGCCAAATATGGTAACCCATGTATTTGCAGTAAACTTACTGGGCTTCAATACGCTTGATAGGTCAGTCTGTATTATAGGAGCTCTAGGTGATGCTCCTTGTGTAGACCAAACGTGTGTCTGGGTACTTATGTAGGATGCATTACGTGAAATAAGTGATAATTTTATTTTTAACACTTTACAACAAAGTTGAAAAGTGTTTATGACTTATGTTCATTCTGTCTGTCTGTCTGTCTGTCCGTTAGCACGATAACTGCCGTAAAAATGACTTAATCAAAATGAAATTTTAGTATGTTGTTCAGACGGTCTGTAGGACCTATGGGAATATAAATGAATAATATCACCCAATTAGTTTTGGATTGAACCCGGGTTGAAAAAATGAAATACATTGAGCCCTATGGGACCTAATTTTTCAAACATTTTTTAAATTCAAATTCACAAATCGCTTCGAAAATTTTAGGTAATAGTCAAATTGTTCCATAAAATATATAAAAAAAAATTCAGCGAAATATATTCAGTAGTTTTTTAAATAAAAATTAAAATAATAATTACACATCTTATTTGAAACGATCACGTGACCATGATATGAAACGATCAGATGACCCACTTCAAAATGATATATGGCATCCATCTTGTTTCAAAATCGTGATTTTTTAAAGCTCTTTTTAATTCATATTTAGTGTTGTATCCGTCCTAAAACTACTTTATTTTTGCTTAAATTCTGTGCATCTACATACTAAAATAACACAATGACAATATATTTGAGTTTAAATTATCATTCAAATTTGATTATTTCTACAACTAAGCCTATTTTTCTCCTATGTAAAATGTAAACAGCAAAATATGTAGAATGCGTTGTATTAGAATTACTGTATTTCTTTAACACAAAATAATTCAGTCCATGGAGTCTGCATGGCTGATATGAATGAAATATTAATTGATTTTATAAACAGAAGGACAATTTTTTTCGATGAAGTTTTAAGCATAGAGTTTATGAATTGTAGCTCCATGGTCTTAATTTTTAAATAAAATAATTATTATAGTATTGTGATGAATGAAATCCTGCTTTTATAGAGAGATTATATTTTCTATGACGTCATTTGAATTTATTTCAGTTGTTTTCGATGAAGTTTTCAAATATAATAAATTATCGTAGTATTATGATAGTTTTGAAAATATTACCGTGGAATGTGTTGCATTTTAGAGATATTTAAACCAGGCAATTTATATTTCAATGCCGCCATTTGAATGAAGTTGATTTTTTTCAATGAAGGTTTAAGTTTTCAAATATAATAAATCAATGTAATATTGTGATAAGTTTTAAAATATTACCGAGGAATGTATTGCATTTTCGACTTTTTTTAAATAAAATTGCATTGAAGTTGGAAAGTGTTTCATAATCAATACTTTAAGCATGATTGATCTTTCTTGTTTGTTTTAACCCTGCGCATCGTTAATGCGTTGTCTGGTTTTTCTAAATTCGCTGCATATCCCAGTCTAATTTTAATGAAATGTTTGCATTTTAAATTACGATAAATGCTAGGTATTCGTGTTAGTTATGTAAACGTTAGCTATTGTCATGTTGGCATTTTATAAATTCTTAATTTTTATGTTTAAAAGGTATTTTCGTGCTGAATGTAATTGTATAATATGTGCGAAAGAATCCACATGCTGTCCAGACTTTCATTTTGCGGTTTCACTTCCGCATTTTGAGAGAGTCCGTTATGTGCGTAGCTGTATCAGATTTTGTTTGATTCTTTTCGGCACCTGGGAAAAGTAAAATTTGAGAGAGTTTGGGGCTCTGGATGTGAGCCGTCCCTCTGTCGGTTTGAAACGAGGCACATGTTGCCTTGGATAGGAGAAATTTTTGAAGTGTGTGATGTTTGGCTGACGTCATGACGGTAGCTGTATAATAAGGACGCTATATGTTCGTGAAGATGGAACAAAAGGAGCGTTCGAGATGGACCTACGGAAGATCCGATCTAAATTTTATAAAATTCAAAACTTCAAGATAAAAATTTAAACTGTAACCCCATCTCATATTGGACATAATTTTAAGAGGACCAAAATCATCTGATGTCATTGTAAGTAAAATTTAACAATTTTAAGAAAATATTTATTTGGAAAAGACTTGGCTTTAGCTATACGCCATACTAGCTTGAATTTTAATTAGAAGTATAAATGACATTTATTATTGGATTTAACATAAATAAAAATAATATTGTTCAGTAAATCTGAGATATAAAGAAACAATTCGGCTTTTATGCCCATCGAATTAAACTTGCTCAAGAGACTCTTTAATATATTTCCTTGATAAGATGTCAGTTCCAAGCCGAGTAGAAATGATATTAGTTTTAAAATTGCAAATATTATGAAATACCTTCAAATGCTGAAAATATGTTTCTGTGTGAATGATTATATGTAGCATCGAAATATGAAACCAAGAGAGAAATTGGTTAAAAGTATTTGAGAGAATATAATTGATAATTATTTGACATTTGTTATGATACTCTTGAATGTATATATATATATATATATATATATATATATATATATATATATATATATATATATATATATATATATATATATATATATATATATATATATATATATATATATATAAATAATTTAACATATTAAAATAAATAATTTTAACATCAAAGTTTGATATTTATTTTGTGTGCATGTCTCCCTTGCCATATTTTTAATAGTCCAGTCATTGGTGGGTCCTGGGGAATTTTGATGTTTTTGCCCCTGGTGCGAATTTTGACTATGTTTCTTTACCTATATGTCGTATGGATGGAGGCGCCACGGTGCCTTTAAATAGATACGGCGCCTAATGCGAGGACACCGCTCGCACTACCTTTGCTGGGCAATTAAAAATGGAGAGATTTTTTTTAAGCAAAGAATAGATCTGGTATAAAAATGAAGAATGACATTCATGAAGACATTTTCGGAGAAACTACACTATGTTAATGTTATATTAAAAAGAAATTACGAAAATCTAGCACGTTTAAGTTGGCCGGGCTGTCTGATTAGTGGATCCACCTTTTACATTATTTTTGACATACTTTCTGAATTCCATCTATCATCGTAACCACTAAGACATGAGTCGTAAATAAAGTATTAACTTGTTATTGTTAATTAACATGACCTTTGCGAAAGACGTGTTATTTTGAGATCGTTGAAAATGAAAGTTGAAAATGAAAGTTCAGAGAATTTCAAAGTGCAATTAAATACGAAAAGGATGTTTAAATTTTTATATAGAAAGAGTTTAAAGATGTACATGCCATATTGCTTAAATTTTGAGTATTAAATCTTAATTAACAGTTCTAAAATATTAGAAGCTCATAAAAATAATTTGCTATTACTTTTATTTTTTCTATTTACTGATATTTATATCTATTTAGAGTCTATTGATTTGGATCGTTCGGTTGGAAAGCTTACAGAAAAGAAGAAATGATTTCCGATTCTTCTTCTAAAAAAGTAGTTGGTTGGAGAACACCTGATCTTTTTTCCTGATCCTTGCTTGGTATCACTGAAGCTCCTGAATTATTAATTGAATTGACTCAATGGAAAATTAGCCATTTTAAATGCATGGCTGACTTTATTTGTAAAAATAAATAACTGAAAGTTTAATGCTAGTTAAAACTCATTTTAAAATAGCTAGTTTTTACATAAAAAGTATATATTGTTTAAAATTATATAATTCATTTAGAATGTAACAACACCTGAAAAATAATACTTTAAATTTATTTCTGTTCGTCTAAAATTTTTTCAGCATTAATACAGGGTGGTCAAAATAAAAATGACCCGGAAAAGTTTTTTCGGAATTTCATGAAAACGCAATCTAAACAGCAAGGAGATCATTAGAAGACTTTTCCGGGCCAGTTTTATTTTGGCCTCCCTGTATACTTAAATTATTTAATATAAAATATATTATATTATTCCATATAAAATAATTCTATTATTTAACATAAATTGTAAATAAAATATATGATTTTATTCTCTCTAACGTTAACCAGGTGCCTATGCCCTGATGCAGATATACCAGAAATAGGCCTTGTGCCTATGCCAACCCCTGAATCAGACATATATAAACAGAAGTAGAATAACTAATATCCATAATTGCAGCTGAACTTTGCCTGGGCAATGACAGCACTGAAAAAACCACATCGAGCTCAACAAATTTCAGTGGTAATTTTCTTGGTATCGATTAACTACTGCGATTTCTCGCTTGGATATTTTATTTTTCTAAATGTATGAGTTATAATTATGTTGTTTAATCAGTTATACCATGCTCATTTCACTTTGTTAGCTTAAATTTAACAAACTGTATTTACTTAATATATTAAGGAAAGCTAATAGGTAAATTTTAATAATTAAATGTTTCTATCTTCATAAATCATTCAATCTTCATACATCATTAATTCAATCACTATCTTCAATCTTCGTAAATCATTAATTCAATCACTATCTCCAATCTTCATAAATCATTAAACAAAATATTGCACAATAAACTTCATAAAGGTATATATTTCCATCTTGAAAGTGATAGGGCATAGCAATTTCACCAACACATTTCTTATGGCTTTTTTATGGTCTGCCACTGTCATGTAAAGTCTTATTAGTATTCTGATCAAGAAATGAACCATAACTCTAGAATCATAATTGATTAAAATATATGAGTATTCTTAAAAGAATATGCATTAAAACATTCTTCAAAGTAAGTACATACTATAAGTTGATTCCAGATTCATTTTCCATCATAGATGTCCTGCATGTGATATTTTTAAAATTGTTCATATGCAGAGTTTGTAGCATTGATGGCATTTTTGTATTGGCTAACTAAGATAGGGTAATTTCGGAGAGATATTGCATATTTTGCAAATTTGGTTTCAACTCAGCCATAACAGGTTGACAAAGCAGAATATTCATGGGCCGCAAAATTTGCTTCTGTTTTAGAAACTGCAGGTAAAATACTGAACGATTTAATACTTTGGGTATATATGTCATATATAAAATGGTTCTTGAGGTTTCTAACCTGAACAGATTGGAAGCGATTCCAATTCTGTCTGGATGGCCTTTAATAGTCCTTAAATTTAAGAAACCACATATATTTGTTAAAATTTATGACATTCTGTCGAGGTAATATGTATCAGAAAACAATTGTATATATAGTAAAAAAGAATATGTGCTAGTCACAAATACTTAAAACTTTTTGGATAAATATCGGTGTATATTTATTTAACACAAATGCAGGCCCAAGTTTGCATTAAATAATACTCTAACGGTACCTAATCGGTTTTCATACAAATTTGGTTGAAAAGAAGCAGTAGGGCTTTGTTTTCCTTAATGAAATATCCTTTTCATGTAACCTTCACACAGCTGCTCCCTGATTTTTATCGGATCAATTTTTATTCAACCTTTGTTTTTGCATTACACTGTACACACAAAGTAGGCACTGCGTTTAGTATAGTCAGACCTTTAAACACGTAAACACTTTGTTTTTGATAGTTTTAAGAACAAAGAATAAATTAAATTAAAAATATGTGTTAAAATGAAAATTGCTACGCTTTATACTGCATATGTGTGACTTTATGGAGTAAAAAAAAGTAGCATTTTCCTTTAAAAGCGGCAATTTTGCCATTATTTAGTGTGCCATCTATTCTAGGAAACGAAACTCGGCTCCACTATTTACATTTCTGCAAAATTGTAATTGATATGAGTGTACGAAATATAAATGTGGAGTTCAGCAGGAACCATACCGTTCTGAGTTTCGTTTGAATTAAATCTCTGATTACTAAGGCCACGAATTTTTAAGAGACTTAATGCAAGGTTAACAACTTTTCTCATATGACTGTGAAACGCTTTTATATATTAATTAAAACTAGAAAATATTGCCCGGGATTTAAAGCAGAGATTTGTTGCATTCATTCAGTCAATTTTTCAAAACTCGCAGTTGTCCACATCACTACGTAGAAGCACATTCGGCTGCGGGGATTAATTACATTCATTCATTCAATTTGTCAAGAGGTGTAGTGGTTCGTTCCATGGACGATCGTACAGCAGCGCACCTCCTCCTCATCAGGCAGGCGTAATGTGCCCTAAATAAGCCCCTAATTTTGCTTTCACCCGCTAATATGACCGCATAAACTAGTACTTTAATTCCATACAATATTCAGACAAATCAATAACCTTTTCATAATTTTGAATATCACACAAACACCTCCCATCGATAAAACAAGATAAAAAATAGAACAAAGCGATCTACATTTCAACACAATTAAAAAAAATTGCAAACCACCTGGAGTCACCGGCACTGTGAATTCTCATAAAGCAAAGAACTCCTGTTTAGAAAAAACATGTTAAAAATCATGTAGTGACGTCACTATTTCCGAGAACATTCGGAGACTTATTCCGGCTCGCCAGTTTTGATAAAATTCCTAATTAATGAACATATGATCCCAGGCACACATTTTTTGTTTGGAATAGTGTGTAATATTTAATTTAGCTACAATTAAATTAAGATCAGATTGTCAGTCCATCTTTCGTTATCAGAATTTCAAATTCGATTACGTATTCAAAACAGGATATATATATATATATATATGTGATAATATTGGGTAACCACAAATGAACTGATCGCTGTGTAAAAGTCAAATGAAGAGGCATCTCTCTCCTCAGAAGCTTTTTTATTTACAGTCGCCGTTACTTCACCCTCATACATCCAATATTCTCCGTAATGGAGATCCATAGGCATGTTAACAGTAGTACATGACTACAGCTAACAACTTTGCACTAAGCATAAGATTTCTGTTCTAAGTTCCACAGATATCGGAACATAGAATCGGTCTGCTAGATAGAGCTCTCTCTACATGAATCAAAATCAAACTCTCACATCTCGCTGAGATCTGCTCCAAAACGCTCTGCACAGCTCTTTATAGCCCAATTATGAGACCACTTACAAAACTCGTGATCTACTTCACATATACTTCTGAGGACACTTATCTAGTTTCCCGAGACTTGATAGTGGAATGGTTTACATCATTATATTCACTTTCTTTATACCGCACTCATTTGTCTGTCGCCTATCTCATTACCAAGATACTTATCCGATACTTATCCGTTCCCACTCCGATATTTACGTGATTACTGCCCCTATATGGTCTAACTTCATGATATGAAGAGTTTCTCGAGTATTAACCTCTTACCATTGCTTATAGCTTAGGCTCTCCATTCCTTCAACACAGTTTATCATTAACTTTTATGGCTCCTCGCTCTTGATAAGGACTTCAATTAATGTTAAGAGCCAAGAATGTCGGCTACGTCTTAGAAAACTAAAATCTTCTCTGTTATAGAAAAATAAAAATCGAAAAATATGTATCATATATATATATATATATATATATATATATATATATATATATATATATATATATATATATATATATATATATATATATACATATATATATATATATATATATATATATATATATATATATATATATATATATATATATATATATATATATATATATATATAGCTATCCAAATGGAGAAATGGAATACAATACAAATTGAATTACTTTACAAATTTAAAAGCCCAGATCTACTAGATTTTAAATTTTACCCAGATAAATTACAATTAATAGAAACTGCACACAGTCATGATAATAGTTTAAACTTTCTAGATTTATGTATTGATACAAATAATAACAATACGAACTTTATATTATATGATAAAAGAAAATATTTTAATTTTGATATTAATTACATAACTTCATAGAGTTCAAGCTTAAACAAAAATGTGTTCAGAAACATCTTCTTAAATTACTTAATAAGAAGTCAAAAATTAAAGTCAAATTCAATAGATAGGAATAATGATATCAGGATTTATTTTGCAGAAGCAATAAAACAAGGATATCCTCTAAGATTTTTATGTAAAGTCGCAAGTAGTTTTTTTAACATAACCATAACTGAAAGAAAATACAATTATTTCAAAAAACAGTATTATAAAAGTAAAACAGAGTGAAAAACACCTCTTTCAGCGTATTTAGTTCCCGAAAGGTACGTGTTTATATAGTACTACTCTTTAGCAGTTTAATGTACTGTCTAATTCTAGTATATATTTCTTATAGTGAGTAAGTCCTCTATTTCTTACTGTGAGGTCTTGTATTTTGATGTTAGTTTTACGATTTTATATCATTAATGTGTAATGTACCGGCTCCTGAGAGTGCCGCGGGGTAAAGCATGCTTAACCGGGGAGTGAGGGTCACAACCTCCGCAGTCAATTTGTGGTAGATTACTCTTCAATTTGTATTCTAGTCCATTTTTCCATTTGGATAGCTATGTTAGTATTCGATTGAGTTCGGCAGCTTTGCGCCAACATTTCGAATAATTATATTCTTATTATTTATTTAGTAGTGTACTAAATTGTATTACATTTATATTATATATATATATATATATATATAAGATTCATATGAAAAAGAGGGGAAATGACCAAATGCAAGGCATAAAATGGTAGAGGGGGATGGCGACCCCTCTTTCCCGTTTAAAAGACTGCTTTTATGCCCGGGCAACACTCACGGTACCAATGCCATGCAGAAGCCATACTTCCGTAAATGTGTCAAATCAAAAACACTCGAAAAAGTGCAAAGAAAACAAATAGGAATCGACCAGGATCGCAAGGGAAAGAATGGAAATGCAGCAAATCCCCCTGTCGGTTAAGATGGAGTGCATCATATATAACAGAAGTCCACGCATGCGCTATTTGTTATTTTCCCTTTCATCGTTCTATACCTCTGCCATATCCTTTAAGTAAGCATTTTCTCCCTTTTTTGTATTAAATAGGGAATTATAATAACATTTCAGGAAGCCAATTGGATAATTACGTTTTATTGCCTCCTTCATAATATTCCTATTATGCATGATGCAATCAGACTTGTAAGTATTAATGCGTTGATTTCTTTTGAGGTGACCAATGACGACATTTCTGAAAATGTTTTTGGTCAAATTGGACCTCCAATCAATAATGCGGTTGATTTTTATATTGAAATTGTTTCTCTTGTCATATAAGACGGTATAAGTACCATATCTACTGTCATGTTTTAGTGTGATATCTAGAAAATCAACACTATCTTCCTCCTTACTTATATTCTCAATCAATTCCAGTTCTTTTGGATAAAAAGTAAAATCAAATTGGGGTGTATTCTTATTTTGCCCAATAAGGACATCGTCAACGAAACGAAAATATGGCATTTCATGTAATATATGAGTGCCATTTTCAAATTTACACAAGTATAGATCGGCGAGCAGGGATGAACATCCCCCTCCCATCGGAATACCCTTAACCTGTTTAAAATAGTTGGTGCCATCAAATAAGATGTTTTCAAACAACACAATGCGAATCAAGTCCTCGTATTTTCTGAATGTAATATGCTCTTTTAAGTCATATATTTCATGTAGTTCCTTCAAAATTTCATATAGATTTTCCAGATTGATGTTGTTGAATAAATCACGGAAATCGTAACTTTTGAAACGTATATCCCTGCTATAAAATGGAAGTCTGTTGATAAGTAGAAACATCAATGTATATAAAAGTGAAGAGTGTAATTGTCAAAACAGCCCTTATATAGATACCCATCATGCGCACATTATCACTGGAAACCTGGATCTATTGGATAATCACAAGTTAAAATCTATGCTTCAACTTGGTACGAAATTTCGTATACAAGATTTCACAAATATTAAAAAGGACTTTGAACAAGATTTGAAGAAATTTACATATAAACTCGCCGTAAAATACAGCATGCCAATACAAGCCTTCAAAGAATGGCAATACAACCTTACCAAAATGTTCAATCTCCACTACAAAACATTGTGTAAAAAAACGTATTATCCTTCTCTTCAAAATGCAGTCAATAAATATGAAGATAAATATGTTATAACTTATACGGATAAAGTTGTATCAAATTACGCTTTCACATGCAGAAAATACTACGTTGATACTTTAAAAAATAGTTATCTTGATAAACAAATGTACTCCCCTTTACAACAAAATGGAACATGTCTGGCAAATAAAATTAAAACTCTGTATCAAAGCATTGGTATCGAACTTAAAGCAGTTAACTTTCCATATTTGGTACTCATACCAAAACTTCATAAAAATCCAGTCAAGTTCCGGACTGTGACAGTGGGATGTGGATCTTATTTAACAATTGCAAATGAAAAACTTTTAACTATACTTAAAAATGTTATGATTATACTCAAGAAACAAGGAACAGTAATGATAAATAATAGTTACGATGTCATCAACAGACTTCCATTTTATAGCAGGGATATACGTTTCAAAAGTTACGATTTCCGTGATTTATTCAACAACATCAATCTGGAAAATCTATATGAAATTTTGAAGGAACTACATGAAATATATGACTTAAAAGAGCATATTACATTCAGAAAATACGAGGACTTGATTCGCATTGTGTTGTTTGAAAACATCTTATTTGATGGCACCAACTATTTTAAACAGGTTAAGGGTATTCCGATGGGAGGGGGATGTTCATCCCTGCTCGCCGATCTATACTTGTGTAAATTTGAAAATGGCACTCATATATTACATGAAATGCCATATTTTCGTTTCGTTGACGATGTCCTTATTGGGCAATATAAGAATACACCCCAATTTGATTTTACTTTTTATCCAAAAGAACTGGAATTGATTGAGAATATAAGTAAGGAGGAAGATAGTGTTGATTTTCTAGATATCACACTAAAACATGACAGTAGATATGGTACTTATACCGTCTTATATGACAAGAGAAACAATTTCAATATAAAAATCAACCGCATTATTGATTGGAGGTCCAATTTGACCAAAAACATTTTCAGAAATGTCGTCATTGGTCACCTCAAAAGAAATCAACGCATTAATACTTACAAGTCTGATTGCATCATGCATAATAGGAATATTATGAAGGAGGCAATAAAACGTAATTATCCAATTGGCTTCCTGAAATGTTATTATAATTCCCTATTTAATACAAAAAAGGGAGAAAATGCTTACTTAAAGGATATGGCAGAGGTATAGAACGATGAAAGGGAAAATAACAAATAGCGCATGCGTGGACTTCTGTTATATATGATGCACTCCATCTTAACCGACAGGGGGATTTGCTGCATTTCCATTCTTTTCCTTGCGATCCTGGTCGATTCCTATTTGTTTTCTTTGCACTTTTTCGAGTGTTTTTGATTTGACACATTTACGGAAGTATGGCTTCTGCATGGCATTGGTACCGTGAGTGTTGCCCGGGCATAAAAGCAGTCTTTTAAACGGGAAAGAGGGGTCGCCATCCCCCTCTACCATTTTATGCCTTGCATTTGGTCATTTCCCCTCTTTTTCATATGAATCTTGTATGTTACTTCAGGAGAATGTGCTGCATTGCGCCAACTTCTGGAGAAAAATTGGATAACTGTGAAATAATTTTATTTTAATATGTTTACTATGCTATATATATATATATATATATATACTAGGGGCTCTGCCCCCTGCTCGCTCCGCTCGCGTAACCCTCTTTGGGAGGCTTCGTCCCCCACTCGCTGCGCTCGCAGAACTCGCTTCATATCTATCTTTCCTAAAAATTATACTTTCAAAAATTTCTTTTCTATCCCTGCCTATTTTCCGCAAGAGGGAAAAGCAGGGATTTTTCTTAGCTCAGGGAATCCAAAAACTGAATGCCTTGATCATGAGCTCGCTTCAGGAGCTATTTCATGCCAAACTAAAGGTTAAAGCGATAAACAATTTATTTCATCGTGTTACCCTATTATTTCTCTATAAATGTACCAAATTTCATATTTTTATATGCTATAGTTTTTACGGTACGAGACAGAGAAATAGCTAGACGTGCTGATACGAAAAAAAAGTTCACTTCAGAAGTTCATAAAAGGTAAAGTATCTTAAAAACTACACCGAAATTAAAACAAGGGGCTCCGTCCTGCAAAAATTCACTTATGTAGGCATCTGCCTGAAAAAATTCGTCATCTTGCTATTGTTAGTCTATTCAGGACGCGAACTCGCAGCTCAAATATTTTGTCTTTGAATTTGACATTAAATATTTCTTAAACTACAATGTAGTATATCAAAAACAGTGTATTTCAGTGTAACCTTGTGGGATCGTTTTGTGCGAAAATTGCTCAAAATGACTCTTTAATAGAAAATAAATGAAATACTAATTTGTATTTCAATATGCATCTCGATGAGATTTTTCCTTTCGAAAGCCGCGGCACTGCTGCCCCAGATTTTATGGCAGTCCGTCGCTTAGATTTTTCGCTACAGATGACAGACATACATACAGACAAACAGACAGATATACATCTTCCTTTATTATTATAAATGATATTGACAAAACGTGACGTAAATATCTTACATGAACTGCACATCCAATTTTGAAAAATAATTTTGAAAAGATTTGTCTATCCCAATAATTTATTATTATCTTATACTAAAAGTTATAGTAATCATTGCATTAGATCAGATAATAAAAATTATTAATTTTATTAAAAATTTGATTTGGAATTTCTATATGTGAATTTTGGGACGATATTTAATAAATCCAAATTTTGTGAATGCAAGTGAATATACAGATGTTGATCTTCAAATACGTATGAATGTTGAAAGTTATTCTTCAAAGACAACATGGAGTACTAGGGTATAAACTCAGCAAACTGAACAATGAGCCTAGTCAGGATGACTATTGATCTGATATTAAATTGTCTTTAAATTAATAAGTCTGCATTGTAAAATGATCACCTGTTTCCAAAATGTTAAGTAGAAAAAAAAATCTGGTAGGGGCAGTACATGTCTTTCCCTGCAGATTTAAATTCATTTTCTATTTATTTCATTAATAATTCATTAAATTGAGTTTAATTGCATAAAATGTAAGATGAGTTGTATAAGAATTGCTGAATTTCTTTAACGCAAAACTATTTAGCTTTGGAGTCTACAATATAATTGATATGAATGAAATATTCATCGATTTTACATAGAGACGCAGACGATTCTATAGTATTGCGTTTCTCGATGAAGTTTTAAGCATGGAGTTAGGAAATACTTTTATCTCTATGGTTTTAAGTTTTAAGTAAAATAAATTATTGTATTATTGTGATAATTTCAAAATATCGTTGCTGAATGAAAGGAATGGAAAAAAGATTATGAATGAAATATTTATTCACTGCTTTTATATAGAGAGCTAGGCTATTTATATTTCTATGACGTTATTTGAATAAAGTTCATTTATTTTCGATAAAATTTTCTAATGTAATAAATTATTGTAGTATTGTGATAATTTTAAAAATATCACCGCTGAATGTATCGCAATTTAGAGATGTTTAAATAAAATTGTATTGCAGTTGGAAAGTGTTTCACAATCAATGCTTTAAGCATGCTTGATCTTTCTTGTTTTTATTTCAAACGGAAGATCTTGTCTTAAAGACTCCATTAAATAACTCATTGATCATATTTGCAACGCCAATCCCGACACCTACATGTCTGGTTTCTTTTTTATTAACACTTTACAACAAAGTTGAAAAGTGTTTATGACTTTGTTCATTCTGTCTGTCTGTCTGTCTGTCCGGTAGCACGATAACTGCCGTAAAAATGACTTAATCGAAATGAAATTTTAGTATGTTGTTCAGACGGTCTGTAGGACCTATGGGAATATAAATGAATAATATCACCCAATTAGTTTTGGATTGAACCCGGGTTGTTAAAATGAAATACATTGAACCCTACGGGACCTAATTTTTCAAACATAATCAATGCTTTATGTAATTTTCAAACATTATCAATGCTTTTCATAATCAATGCTTTATGCATGATTGATCTTTCTTGTTTCATTAATAATTCATTAAATAGAGTTTAACTGCACTAAATTATACTCATAATTAATTGAAATTACACTAAATTTATACTTTTAATTCAATTTTCGTTTTCATTCGGTAACTGGACTTATTTTTAAATGTGGACTGGCGAAAATGCGAAAAAACTAAAATATCTCGACAACCGTTTGTCCTAGAGTGATGAGCTTGGCCTTATTCTTTTCATCGTCAAAAATTATATATGGAAAAAGCATTTAATTGATATACATATTTGAGCATAAGCAGTTTTTATTTTAGATTTTAACGATTTTTGAAGGTTGCTATTGCGCAAAAACAGACAGCTTCCTTTTTCCGAATCGTACCATAATCTAATCAGCACCAGAGCAATACAGGTGACTTATCCACCAAATTTTGTGAAATTTGGTGTATTAGTTTTCAAGCTAGAGAGGATACAGGCGATTTCTGCGGGCCATTTCGCAAAAAAAGGCAGGTTAATTTTTCCGGAATCGTACCAAAATCTAATCAGCACCAGTGCCATACACAATTGACTTAAGTACCAAATTTTATGAAATTGAGTCCATTAGTTTTTAAGGTGCAGTGGATACATAGATTGCACAGACAAACACACAGACACACACATAGACGTCCCGCTAAAAATATTTTTTTCGTGTTCCAGAGGTCCCAAAACGTGTAGATCCGTCGAAAACTGGCGTTGCAATTTTCGGCACGATTCCAGTACTTTACCCATACTTTACCATGTACTGTAAGGAAAGTAAAAAGTGAATACATACAACTGAATCAAGGAATTGTGGGATGCGGGAACTGACATACATAAGAAATCCAATAATCCGAGATGGGGTAGTGCTATTTTTAGGCAAAGGGTGAAACATTGAGGACCCGCTTAATTCTGAGAAAGTTCAAAATTCTAACCAATTTGCCGAAAAAATAAATAAATAAAATCCCAACGAAGAAATTGGAATCAATGCGCTAAAAATTTTAATTCTAGTCGGTCTACCAAATATCGCCACCGGCTTTAATCGAGATGTGTGTGTACAGACCTATGTTGTACAGACTGTTCATCATGAGTGAAATCGGCAAATATGTAAATATAGCTAAAATCAGTTTATTTAAATATCTATATGAGGATTCAGATCACAATTTAGAATATATATATATGTATATATATATATATTATATTATATTTTTCTTATTATACTTTTCATGCCGCGCATTGTAATATTCCGCTTAACAAATAAATGAGATGTGACTTTTATTAAGTCAGATAGAGGTTTAAAATTTGGTTCACGAATCAACTGTTCAATGAAATACACTGAACGTTCGATGAGATCCACTGATAATCGAATTAAAGAAAATTTATATTGTTCGAGGTTTTTTTACTATGACATCGTTGATTTTCAACGGGTGATCGGATATCTATATATACTAATTGCCAAGTATCCGTCCGTCCATCTGTCGGTCACGCTTTATCTAGGCACTTCCCGAATAGTTAGAGATTTGCGATTTGGCACACTCGTCGACCCTTCAATAAAACTCCTGGAAAATTCGTATTTTTCAAAAATGTTTTATAGAGGGCGGGGGGGTGCTCCACACCAAAATGTTCGAAAAGTGAAATAATAAGAAATCATACTTTGCGATGAGATAGACTTCAAATTTAGAGTATGAGTAAACCGTTGAAAAGGAAGAACGTGTGCAGTTTCAGATTTTCAATATTTTCTACTCTAGGAGGTGCCGCGAACCGAAATGTGCCGAACAAATGAGAAACGCCTGGCTTAAAATTTGATAGAAGCTTGCAATTTGGTATATTTTATAAACGCAATAGATCATGTATTCATATACAATTTTTTTATTTAATATTCGCCTGTTCATCCACTTAAACTTAGTTTTCCTGATCTTCAAAATATTGCAAGCAATGAAATTTATAGTATAAAATATCTTTAAACATGTTATTCGAGCATTTCTGAAACTGCCATCAATCGTTACTTAGGAAGGGTAAAAAAACCAATAGTTTATTCTCGTATATCTGCTTTCAGAATATTATATCTCAAATAAAGATTTTCTGAGAACTTTACTTTAAAAATCTGAACGAAACCCTCTTTATCTTGAAGTTATTGCACTCTCATTTTTATATATTTTATTTTACTATAAAAGCAGTTATTCAAACCGCTTTATTTTTTCAGCAATAATGGTTTCTTATTCAGACACAATTAATTAAAACTTTGGATTAATGTTTTTTGAACATAAAATTAATTTGTTCTCATAATTTTTGCAATAAGATTAACAAATTGGCCTCTCTGTCACAAGTTCTATAAGTTTTGAGTCTGATAGTTCTTTGCTATAAATTATTCTAATTATAATTCATAAACTAATTTTTTTTAATTTATTGGATCAAACTTTTGTATTCAATTTTGTTTAATTTTTTGGAGTATTTTAATTTTTAAAATGCTTTCATCTAAAATATCATCTTTAATATAAAATATATCCATTTGTCCACACATACAGACTATCATCTATATAAATAAAAATGAAAATATGTCTGTCTGTCTGTCTGTCTGTCTGTCTGTCTGTCTGTCTGTTTGTCACACCATCACGGGAGAACGGCTGAACCGAATTTGATGAAATTTTGTGGGTAGCCCAGAAATAGCCCCACTTAAAATTATATCCGTGTTTTGAGTTTCTACGGCCAGTGGTTCTCGAGATATTAGTAAAAAACGAAATTTTCGTTTGTCTCATCGTCACGGAAAAACGGCTGAACCGAATTTAATGAAATTTGGTGAATAGCCTTGAAATATCCCCCCATAAATTTGGTCCAAGTTTCGAGGTTCTAAAACCTGGGGTTGTCCAGATATTAATGAAAAACGGAACTTTTTCCTAGGAGTTCTACTCCCTAACTCCGTGGTTTATCCAAACGAAAAGCTTGAAAATCGTTTGAAAGTGAATTAAAATTTAATCTCTGAGTTTGATGGGAGATTTTTTGCGTTAATTAGTCACTTTCTGAAAACATGAATTGTTTGAAACATGATTTAAAGGGGAAATCTATCTCCATGGTTCATGGTTTATTTAAAACAAGCTTTTACGGAACAATGAGAAGTATAGAGAAATCAAAATCGTTATTTAATTTCGCAGTTTATGTTATAAGACATGACATATTTAACATGTTATAAGATTCTATCTTATATCATGTTACTCAGAAACGCAATTAAATTAAATCTGTCTGTTAATTTTAATAATTATTTTTTCGATTTGAATAATAAATAAATGGGTATAAAAATATATTTTTGAAAAGAACGATTTGATTTTTCTTATAGCATTTTTGTCTGGATAATATCAATTACGGTCTTCAGGTTTAAAAATTATTATTATTTATATTTTCGGGGATTATTGATTCAAGGATTATTGATATTTTCAAGTTATTATGCAATTATTTTGTTATGACAAAAATTGTTTAAACTCATATATTGTATGTTGTACGAATCTGCTACAAATACATGTGTATATCTTTTAATCTACGAGAATATAAGTAGTACAGGTATATTGACATATGTTTTGATATATATTGGCATATATTGGAATCAATTACGACCTTCTGGTATAAAGAGTACGGATATTATTGATGTTTTCAATTTATTACGTCATCTCTTTTATTTTGGCAAATATTTTTGAGACGCATATTGTAATACGGGTAATCTTCTACTAACACATTGGCATATTTTCTGATCTGCGACAATATAATTAGTACGGGGTTGCATATATTCATTCAATTCCTATTTTTTCTTCTGTAAATTTGCTTACAAAAGGGGGCAGGATGTTTTATTCTTCAGATCTGATCGTGAAGATAATTTTTCATAGTGAGAACATATATTCTTAAACTTCTCTTTAGGAGCAATAAATTTAATATTTTAACAGAATTTGCACATGATTGCGAACTTTAAGTTTCTTTAAATTATACACTCCGTACGAATAACGGGTGTGCTGTTAGTGGTTAATAAATTTTAACATTTTAGGAGGATATATCATGTTGCTCGGCATCGCAATTAAATTAAATGTGTTTGTTAATGTTTTTATTATTTTTTTTCGATTTAAATAATAAATAAATGGATAAATGGATATAAAATATATCTTATGAATGGACAGTTTGATTTTTCTTTTAATTATATTAATTGCTGACTGCGTACATCAATTTCATTTATTTTTGCAAAGAGTTTTCAAGCTTATATCGTATTTAGCTACTAAACTCATATATTATGTTTAGCCAATAAATTCATATAGCCGATTGTTGAAACAGAAAAAGAGTAGAGCGGGTATATCTTATAATACAATTGTAGTGTTTTCATTTAGTATATTGAAACGGGATAAGAATGTTTCATTCAGATCTGCAAATTCAAAGCTACGAATTTGGAGGGATATCGCTAATTTGACAACTTTTCTTAAACTTTGCCAAATTGACGGAAATGTCGCCAAATTGATATAAACGACACACAAACAGCTGCCATAAACCTTCGGGTTGGTCGTGTGGCTTGGGTCTTCTACATATCAATGAAATTTCTTTTTGTTTTGTTAGAAGAGAGTACTGAAATGATGTTTGGTTAGCATTTATCTGTCAGACCAACCATCCTACTTAGTAATACATTTAGCGAATTTTTAAAATGTCACCAAATTGATAAAAATGTTTTCAAATCTATAAAAATATCTTGAAATTGATAAAATTGCGCTACATAAATGATATTAATTGTTTTTTGTTAGGGGATAGTATTGTGATGATATTTCGTCAATTTGTCGCAAAGTGGAACTGTCAGTTCTACAGTCCCACTTGGCGATAAATTTGGCGATTTTTTAAAATGTCGCTAATTTGACGAAACTGTCGCCAAATGTTCCATAGAAATATAACTATTTAGACGATATTTTTTCTATTACAAAATTTGTATTATTTCAATTTATTTGAAGCAAATGATATCATGTCGCTTAGCAACGGATTTAAATCCAATGTGTTTATGCGGCAGACGATTTTTATTAAATCCTTTCCGATTTGAATAATGAAGATATGTATATAAAATAAATTTCATTGCCATTTCATTTTGGACTGGATAATATCAATTATACTCCTCAGGATTAAACATTTTTATTATTGATATTTTCCGGAATTATTGATTCAGGGATTATTGATATTTTTAAGTTATTACGCCATTGTTTTATTGCGGTAAAAATTGCTGACACACACATATTGTACGTTGTACGAGTAATCTTCTAGGAATGCACGGGTATATCTTCTAACCTACGAGAATATAAGTAGTACAGGTATATTGGCATATATTTTGGCATATATTGGCATATATATTGGAATCAAGTACAGTCTTCTGGTATGAAGATTAAGGGGATTAATTATATATTCAATTTATTACGTCGTCTGTTGTATTTTACCAAAAAAAAATTGTGACTCATATTGCAAAACGGGTAATCTTCTACTAATAATCGGACATTATAAGTAGTACGTGTATATCTTCCCATATAATTTTAGCACTTTAATTTTGACATATATTGGAATAAATGACTGTCTTCAGATTTAAAGATTACGGGTTTATTGGTATTTTCAATTTATACATGTAATCTACTAATACAGGTTATATTGTCTAATATTCGCGTATATAATTAGTACGGGTCCCATACAATTTTAACGCTTTTATTTTGCATATATTGATTCAATTCCATATTTTTTTTTATATTTGCTTACATAAGGGGTCCAAGATGTTTTATTCTTCAGATATGTCCATGAAGATAATTTTATATAGCGAGAACAGAGATTCTTAAACTTCTTTTTAGGAGCATTATATTAAATATTTTAACAGAATATTTTGATTAAACATGTCATTTAGTATACTATAAGAATTTGGGCATGATTATGAATTTCAAGTTTCTTTATATTATATACTCCGTACGAAGAACGGGTATGCTGCTAGTATATACATAAATGCATATTATTCCATAAAGGTGTGGAAAAATTGAGGAGCATTTAAACATATCGAATGGTTGAAAATTTCTCAGGTAACAATAATGCATTCCCTTTACTGGACATGAAAGTAAGATATAAAAAATGCATGCATGATGGTTAATTTTAAAATCAGAATATACTAAATATTACTTAGCATAATTGTTACATGAAAATTATAAATGTGATCAATAATGAAAAATACAGTTGGGAGCTAATTCAATTTTTGATAAAACCGTTTCAATAGATTTCCTTATTTAAAACTGAGTCAAATGAGATTAAAGTGCACACGATTGAAGCAAAAAGAACAAAGATCCATGTTGATCATAATTTGAAGTATTTTAGTAAATATTATTACTCTGTGTTTTGAAGAAACTTTCCATGATTTAGTTGTACAATAATGAAATATTCTAGTCATTAACTTCATGTAAAATCATACTATAAATCATGATTTTCATGTAAAATCCTCTTTGGCATTTTACGTTCATTCATAGTGTCTCACTGCATGTTCCTTCCTCCAGGGTTTTTATCTCTCTCATCTTCTGTTGCTGTTGTAACCCCCCTTTTTCTTTTTCAGTACCGTTTGCTGTTCTAACATCAATTGCCAATCCTGCTCTGATTAGTGAAGGTTGCTTTTATAGTTTGTCCTGACAAAGAAGACTATTTCTTGCTTTCGAAACTGGTTGACACTATTGTTTTGCGTGTTGTATGTTGCTTTAAAGTAGTTTTTATAATTATTTATTTCTAAACAAATTATGGATTCATTAAAATATTAGAATTGGATCCATTAAAATACAAGAGTCTGAGTTAACACTTGACAATACTTTCCATTTATATATACTATGTATTATAAGAAAACTAAATGATTCAAAAATTTAAGGAAATCAGTAAAATTTCTTACATTTCATAATATGAAATAAACGCACTTTCTTCTACACATCTTCAACTTATATTAAAAAAACATTTTTGTGATATACAATTATACCTGCATGGTTTTATTCGCAAAAAAAAAATGGCGCAATCATAAATGCTTCGAATTAAAATGTCAAAACAGGTGCCGTAATCATCGTATTCTTTGTAAACTATCTATTGATTTCCTTGCTGGAGAAGCAGCTGGCAGATTGCTGTACTGTTGTTCGAAAAATTGCTTTGGCGATAGGAGTTCAAAGGAAATAGTTTTTTCTCTTGCAAAGAAAAAGCAAGGCGAAATTGATCAGAAATACGTGCTAGATTTGTTCATGCAAAAAGCATTCCGATATTCAAATAAATTGCCGTTCTATTTTATCATTTTTTTTTCAAGAAAAAAAAAACGATTTGCCAACACGTAAGTGCAATCTGAAAGTTTGCAACTAGAAATATTTAATTTTGACACAAGGTGCATTTTGGCGAAGAGAATGTATTGGATAAAGAAATGTTAGAGTAGTAAAATAGCGAAGGGAACTAAAATATAAATAAACATTATTGATAAAAATGCAATCAGAATATATATTTAATAGAAGACGATAGATAAATCATTTAGGGTACGTCATGACCATTTTCGGAAACCCGGAAATGGAAATCATTTGTGAAACCCCTTATGCCCTCTGAAATTCGATGCTTTATCCATATCAATCAAAATGTAAACTGTATCTATAGCCAATCTTTAGAAATATGAGTTTCTAGGAAAATATTTGAAATACAAGTGGGAAAAGACCGGAAGTCGAGATCCTTGGTGAGCCGCCTACCCTTTCGGGAATTTTGATGTTGCATCCATATTGGTCATCATCTAAGCTCTGTCTATCGCCAATTCTGAGAAATAGGCTATATCTATAACCCGTCCTGAGAAATGGATGTTTCAAGTAAAATTTTTGAATTGGAAGTAGAAATGGAACTGAAAGTGGAAATCCATAGTGATCTACAGTACTTTCTCTAGAATTTGATGCTAGACTGATATCAGTTATCATTTATACTCTATCTACACCCAATCTTAAAAAAGAGGTGCTTGAAAGCAAATTGCATTTTTTTAATAGGAAATAAAAATGATTAGCAAATATCCCTAGTTCATCCAGAATTTGATGATAAATCTATGCCATCTGCTTTATCATCTATGGCGGATCTTGAGATGCTTCAAAAGGATTTTTAATAAAAATAATCGTATTGCAGACTTTTTGTCATTCAGAAATGAACCTCTATCTTATACTGTAAAAATATGCATCGAGCTGTCCGTGAGATACTGTAGCGATTGAAAAGTGTTTGTAAACAAACGGTAATCTACGTAAATATATATATATATACTCTGTTAGTAATGTCATATAAATTGATGATTAGGTATTTTTAAATATGAAAAATTGTGAAAAGGATATTCTGAATAAGGTGTTGAGAAATGTTATGATAAATAAAATTGAATTAGGATGCAATAAATGTCATATGTGGTAAATAAATAAATGGTAATATGTATTACGGCGATAAAGGGGTTAGTCGCAGTTACTATAATGTCAAAAGAAAGTAAAAATTAAATAATAACGGTGCGATAGAATGATAAACAATCGCGCGTTATAAATGGTTATAAACGTCAGGTATTCAAAGTCATAAGGATTAAAATAAAGTGAAATACATAAATATGATAAATTTTGTAGGTACGGTGAGTAAATAAATCCGCGTTTAAAAAGGATAAAATAATAAATAGAAAGGATTTCAGTTCATAAGATGTTAAAAATATAAAATAAAAATTTCCAATTAAGTAAATAAAGGGTTTTCAGACAAGAAATTAAAGTCTTGAGTTTGTTTTAAAAAAATAAAATAATTTTATATAAAATTTAAAAAATATGAAAGTATTTAGCAGGGAGTTAAAATAAAAATTTAAACAAATTATATATAAAAAAAATGTAAAAGTTTAAAATTAAATTGCAAAATTAAAAAAATTCAAATTTTTTTGAATTTCATAAAGTCATATGGAAGGTATAGAGAAAACAAATTAAATAAGAGAGAATCTCAATAACAAATGGAAAGGTGAAATGAAATTTAAATATAATAATACAATAAAATGACTTTCAAAATAATGAATGAAGTCAGTATAAAAAGGTATACATGCAGTAATAGAAGCCACCATAGAGATGACTTTGATATTTAATACAAGTCACCCCAAAGGAACCAACTAAATAAATTTAAATGGGGGCTATTAAATTTGAATTTTAAAAAGAAAAAATAGCTATATACAATGCTAATAATTTACAGGCCCATCGGCAGCATTCCAGTATAAAAAGTTGATTAGCAGATATGATTCGTAATTAAATAAGGAGGAAATATATATTTAATAGACTAAGTCGACGTTTATATAATACGCCGAGTGGAATAAATAAAAGGTTTACAATACTTGGGTGCAGGACTTTGGGGCGCGCCTTGCGGTTTTCGTCTTCGGTTTTCGGCGGACCGCGCAGGCGGCCGGGCGTCTTCGGGAGCCATTGTCATTTGGGAAGAGTTAAGTTGCGAGGATGCTTGCTGCTAATCGCTGTTGCAAAAAACGATTAAAAGAAGAAAAAATCGTTTGCGAGGGTCTTTTATTTGACTGGACACCTTCCGAGTTTCGGAAAGAGTAATTGGACGCCGTTTCCGGTGATTCATTTCCGCTGGGAAAAAAGGGTAAAGAAGGATTCCTCTAATGATCTTTTTGCAAATGATCAATCAGTAGCTGTCATCAAGTGCAAGGGGTGTTTTTGTGTTTACATACAATGTTAAAAGAATAAAAATTTAAAGGGAAGATGTCAATGTGTGTGAACCCCGTATGCAATTGTAATGGGAGTTGCAGAATTATGTGAAAAATATATTTTCAATGGCTGATTTTAAAAAAAATGTGTGATTGTATTAATGATTATGTACCAATGTTTAAAGGTTAAGCAAAAATATTATATATGTGATGAAGTTATCAATTATGAAAATTGATGAAGTATGGAAAGAATTGTGATAAAAATAATATACTGTGTAATTTGTACAAGAAAAATGTAAATTGTGGTAAAAATATCAGAATTTAAATAGTTAGTGTGTAACGTTTGAAGGTGAATGTGCATATATTTTAAAAATCTTTTTAAATAGTCAAAATTTAATTTTGCTTCAATTGAAAGCTTGACCTGATATAATTTGATGAGTACATAACTTTGATATTTAGTGTATGATGATATGCTAAAAACTTTTGTGTTTACAGCAAGACTGTGTTGAACTGCAATTCTGGACGAACTTTGTCCCAAAAGGAAAAATGCCAATTAAAGAGCTGCAAGTGACTCGGACTTTGTTTCGAACTCTGTTGGTTTTGAATTTTTTTTGTTTTTGCCCGAGGGGAGATATGTGAGACCAGAAATGGATCTCACATTTGATGAGACAGTTTTATGTGAATATTTATTGTGGCCAAAACGGCGAACAGAACGTGTAGTCTGACTGGCACCGGAGTTTATCACTCCGTGAACCTAAAGGTCAGAAGACCATAAATTTAGAGGGCCATGACAGAGCGGCTGAGCTGGGCCTTACGAGATGTGGAATGGTGCAATTGGGTAAAGGAGTAACCAATAAGCGCCAGATGGAAGAAAAGGAGGAGTTACCCCCCCCCCACCACCACCACCACCGAGGGAACCACAGCCTGTGACCCGAGAATCGAGCAGACAAGGATGGAATTTTGACTTAAGAGCATACCAACAGACAATTATGGAGATTTTGACTTAAGAGCACGACTAGAGAAGAATGAAAAACCTAACATGACTTGAGAGAGTGAGATACCAATATGTTCTAATACGACTTAAGGTAACTTGGAGACGATGACTGGATTTGGGGAATTCAGATTTGTAGAGTGTGCCGTAGAGGTTCCAAAATAATAGAAATCAGAGTACGAGGAGGAGCCACACACCAAAGAGTTATGGCCAGTACCAGTGGTGTAGTCGTAAAAAAAAGTGGGAGCACGCTCTTTTTTTGAAGAATTTTAGCCAATACTGTATAATTTCTGTGATTGACATAGGGCTGGGAAGTATCGCGATAAGTATCACCCATATAAAATGTCTTGAGTAACGACCCTAGTCTCTAAATGTATCGTGGATTTTGTATTGAGATAATTTTTCAATTGTATCCAGTTTTTTTTTCTTTTTTTACTTTCCAACTCGAACTCTTAACATGTTGATAAAATCAAAAGAATGATAATTATTTTAATTTTATTTAGTTATTTATTAAAAACCAAAAATTGTGCTCCAAAGCATATGATTCTCAGCTCAAGAAAGAAAAATCAATTACGATTCTTGCATTTTGAAATTAAATTATCTCAAAGAACTTTCCATAGAGATACTTTTTCATTGATTACATTGATTACTCATTGAATACATTGATTCATTGATTACATTGATACTTGTCATGGATTTTTCTAATGATTTTTTAAAGCTTTTTAGCTTTGGAAAATTTCTAAAATCCGAATGTAAATAAAATGTAAATAACATTTTTTTGTCTACAAACGTTTTTTTTTCTAAAAGAAACCCGAAAACTGGTTATTTTTGTAATAACCGGCATCCCTATCCATATGTTTTTTCAGAGAAAGAGTGACCAAAGAATAATAATCTGAGGCCATCGACCAAGCATTCCATCTATGCCAAGCTGCAGAGGGGTTATATATGTATATATAAATTTAAAAAAAAAAGAGCGTCCCCTTACAAAATAAAAAGTGGAGGTACGCTTGAGATCAGGAGAAAAGGTGGGGGGTTTGCGTCCGCCCGCGTCCCCCCTCGACTACACCCCTGGCCAGTACTAATAACTGATGCAAGCATTTGATATGATCAAAGTCCAAGGCAAAAATTGAAGGTATGTGCCCATTGAAAATGATATCCGGTCGTAAACATTATTTAGGATTTTCCATTTTGGTCACACACATGTCCCCTCCGCTGAAATAATATAATTAAATAGTGTAATTTAATTTAAATAAGATTTATGTTGTTAATAAATGTTTTATTGTTTAAGTTTAAATGGTGTGATCAATTTAGCATTTTATTAATTAATTATTTTTTTACAGGACTCACGCGAAAGGTAAAATAATTGGAGGGTTTATGGCGGCACAACTAGCAATGTACGATTAAATAATAAATCCACTAATATGAGAATTAACTTTGGATTTCGATTCCCACACAATGAAATTTTCATCCTTACATAGGATTCAAATCCGGATCTTTTGAATCCCGAAAACCCGGAAATAAAATCTTTCAGCCACAAGTAAGCGTTGAAGTTCAGAGGAACGTGAAAAAACTATAATTGGCATATAATTATGTAACTGAATTTGAATTTACGACTCTGGAAAATATCTTGTTCATATGTTTCGGAGTTCAGAGAACTTAGAGTTTTCTGAAGGAAAGAAAAATGGCGTTTCCAAACTTTTCCTTGCCAATAAAGAAATCTCAAGGAATTTCTTTAGTGTACAGGACCGAAAAAGGAAAATTTAGGATAATTGAAAACTATGCTGAGTGTATGAGGTGTAATTGACCCATTTTATATAAAAATGTTTTCATTATGAAAAAGTAGGAATAAATAGTTTAACTGCATAACAGTTGCAGAGCAAAAAGTGAAACATCCTCATAGAAATATTCAGGAAAAACACACGTTAAGGAACGTTAAGAACACACGTCTTTTGCTGAATTCAGAGGTTTGTTAAAATAATCGATTTGCTTAAACACTATAAAAATTATAATTAATGAACGGATGACTTGTGTTACATCTATGCTAGTGTTATATCTTGCCAGATTTGAAAATTTCCCTTTTTTTGAGGAATGAAATCCCTACTTTTCAGCCCTGCAGATGGTTAAAAGTCTTTCAGACAAACTTTTAATTCATTTCTTAGGGTGATATTTTTATTTCATTTTATATTTTTAGTGATTAATATTCCTTGTATATATATATATTCATTGGCAGAAAAACATAGAAAAGGAAACAAATTTATTTTTTAAGAATCCCTCCTTACTCCATCCTATTGTTCTTCTACTCACTTTTTAAACATTTTAAATTAAAATATAGTTATCAAATTTAATATTTACATATTCTAATTGAGTCATCAAAATTCGTGTTTAAAAATTGTAATGGATTTCAATAGTTTGTTTTCTGTTAAAAATGCATTTAAAAAAACTCGAAACATTCCATTTACGGTGGTTTTTTATGTAAAGTATTGATAGATGAATAAAACAGTTAGAGTTTTATTCGAGTATTATTAGATTATGTTCCTTTTGATAATTTGGTGGCAAGACGATGTATGGAAAATAAATCATATTTAACAATCATATTTTATTCCTTTGAACAACTAAAAAAGTCAGTTGATTGTATGATTTCAAAGTGTGTTCGAGATAAAAAAAAATTTAGCATCGCTTGAAATATGAAAAATCATAAAAATAGCATTAAATGAGGAAAAGGAATTAAACGAGGAAAAGGAATTAAATGAGTAGCATTTGTTGGAATTTCAGGCATTCCATTTAAGATAGGAAATCAAATCAACTATAAAAGTTGACTTTGAAGTTGGCTGAAGGTGACTTTGCAGAAAGTCTGAGATATTTACTCAAGATTATTAAATTTTTATTTATTTCCCTTCATCATAATAAACTAAGCGGTTCCTCTTAGTTCAGTAAAATGAGGTACCTTTATTATAAAAAGACTTGAATTTTCCGTATCACCATGTAGCAGGAAAATATCATTTAATAGGTTATTTTTATGTTATTAAGAAGAAATTATATTGACTATTCGATGGATAACAAAAAATGTCATTATATTAATGACAAAAAAGACAGTAATTAAAATTATCAAAAAGACAAAAGTTTTGTTATGGAGCATATAAATATACCTAATATATTTTGAATAGCCCACTATACCGGAAACCTGGAAAAGTAATATAATAAGATACATCTGAAAAATAAAACATTCACATTCTTCTGAAGTGCCAGTTGCACTTTGAGAGGAGTCAAATAAATATCCTTGACGGAGTGACAGAAATCATTGAACATATTTATTCATGTGAAAATATGTCAGATTATCAAACTTTATCATCGTACATAAATACGCTACTGAAAATATTTACGCAGTCACCGCTTTCTAGTAAAGGAAACAAACTTCAAAACTATTTGAAAAATGCTTGGAAAATATATTTTTATCACTTTTCTCTGCGATTAATCTTACTCAGGAGACTTAAACAAGACAAATTGGACAGGTTAATCTAAAAAGAATTTGCGTGTTAACTAAAAGGTATAATTGGATAGGGTGACATTTTTATATAGTACTTTTTTATTTACTTAGAACAAAAGTCACCATCATAATAATAGTTATATAAAAATTGAGAATCATTTAAAAATTAAAACATTCTGTGTTTCAAGACCATTAAATCATTTAAAATTCTGTAAACTTTTACCTGAAAATATTTCTAAACCGTATTAAATTTAAGAAGCGATTATTTCGTTTTGGGCTCTTGCTCTATAAAATTTAGTCAATTGCTAGCATATATAAATACAGAGTCCTTAACACATTCCCAGAATTCAAACCCTGTTCCTATGGATCTAAAGATCAGCCTATAAACAATGCAATTACAGTTCTTACAGATAAGGGTAAAATTCAATATGTTCAGAGTTACGTTTGCAATTCTAAGAAATATCTTGCAGTTCGTGGTAAGTTCCATAAGGGAAAATATTTGTTTCCACGACTTGAAAATATCTTAAGCATTTTTAGCTTGGAAATCATTGTGTTTTCTAGCAAAAAATGAACTTTCTCGACTCTCTTATCAGTGAAGGAAAGAAATGTCTTAGAATTGTTTTATAGTTTATGTTAATGTTTGTAAGTACTAAACTTTAGTAAGTTTGTATGTACTAAACATTAGCTTGTAAGTACTAATCATGCTGTTTTTTTTTCTTTTATTACTAAAAATTTTCGACAGTAGAAGGAACTGTTTAATGGTTGATGTGAGTTATTTATGTTGTAGAAATAAATGATCGTATATATTTAAATTAAAAAAATTTAATGTTACGAATGTATTTCCTTTTATGCTATATAATATTTAGGTATATACCAATTTGTTCAAACCATGATACATTTACGTAATTATACTAAAAATCAAATTATTGGAAGTTTTAGTGTACTACTTATTGTTGCATATTATTCACTTTCTATGTTAATTTAAAAAAAAAATATTTAAAATGTTATTTCATTATTTTCATAAAATTTAGTTATAAATTATGCTGTATATTATTCAATCTCTTAAGGAATATGGGTTATATTACAGCTAGGTTTAACTGATGAGATGGTCGTAAACTTGATGGTAAGAAGTTTATCATTGTTCAGTCTTTCCACTATTATCATATGAACAGAACGTAAAATCGATAGTATTTTATCATTATTTAGTCTTTACGCCATTGTCATATAAACAGAACGAGATAGTAGTAAAATCGATGGTAAGAAGTTTGGCATCGTTTAATCTTTCCACTATTATTATATGAGCAGAACATAAAAAGTTTTACTTTTAGACTGTGATTAAATTAATGACTTTCTAGTTCGTTATTTGACACAGTTTAGATGCAAGTTCCGGATTTTTCGGGAATTATTAGTTTATTTTAAAAAATAATATCAACAACAGATGGGACTGTTTCACATTTGATATGATGGTTTATTGTAATAGAAATTGTTATAGAAAACAAAGAAAACACAGAGCCATCTTTCATTTTTACATAGTAATGATATTCTGGTAAAATGGCAATAATTTAGGCATTGGTAATTTCATACTAATATTTTTACAAATTTCCATATATACAGAGTGATCGAAATTGTATTAGGTAATAATAAGTTTTTCATGATATTAACTAGAGTTATGGAAGTGAGGCCGTACAGTAAAGTGACCATACGAATTTAATAGCCGGCAGCGATTCCTAGCTGCAAAATTCGGAAGTTAGCACTCCTATAACGGAAACTATGATAGATACAGAAAAAAACGTCTATAAGCCTGCAGTAGTAAGAAATTAAGAAATAGTAATAAATGACATTTTTTAGAAACTGATTCTGCAGAATCTTTACACGTTACTGCAAGTGTAGTATTCAAATGATGACTGTAACGCCCAACATCTTTCCTTCAAATAAAACATGTGAGGTAATTTATAAACGATCGTCGATCATCTGATGGCAATCGTGTTTTGTGTGTGTACTTTGATGAGTATTGTGTCAAAAACAGGTCATGACAGATTGTTTGCATGGAGATTATTGCGAAATGGTATTGCCATACAATGAATACGAACGAAACGCTTTGGAAGTTGTACGGTAGTAACCTTATGACTTCCTACTGCACCACATCCATCCGTACTGCTGTCGAGTAAGTAACTGGAAGTTCTTATTTGCACACAAAAATGTATTGACGCAGACAGTGAACATATTGAAAGTTAAACTACAGATTATGCAAATAGAGCTTTTGTCTGAAATGAGAGGACGTTTCCTACTTTTGGTGATACAGATCTTCTTATTGACATTTTACTCTAACTCCCATAGTTTGCGATATAGGGGTGCTAGCTTCAAATTCTGCCACTAGGAGTACTGCTGTTAATCTAATCTGGTAGCGCATAGCCACTTTACTATATCGATACCTCACTTATAGGAGATTATTCACTAATACAGATATATAGCTTCCACGGTTTAAAATATATTTGCAGCTACTTTACTACACCGATACCTCACTTCCATACCTCTAGCTACCTAATTCAAAACTCATTTGCCCTACTTACAACTTTACCCATCACACTGCTACAAATTGAAACCAAAGGCCTCATAAATCACGATTTGACATATCATGATAGTCGGTTATTGTGGAATTCAAAGAATATGTATTTTTTTAGTATGTGCAAGTCTTTAGCAGGTAAAACAAGCTATAGAAATGTGTTAATCTTACCTTTTGTATGTGGCGAAATACAAATCATATTACCTAAAAAATGCAAACGTCGATGCATTTAAAAGAATTAAATATAAAGGAATTATGAAGGTATGCGGTTCAAACAGCTTTGGAAAGAAACTTATTCGAGCTTTCCGATTGTGTCAAAATGGAAACTCTGAAATAATATTTTCGGTCGCTAAGAAGCCAATATGTGTGAAAAGGCTAAAACATAAAATAACTAAAAAACTAATTCCAATTTAAAAAAAATAACACCGAGGTGCACCTTCCCGGGTCCTGAAGTACCGTATAAGACCGTACGATGACCGTACGATTCGTAGCCGTACGATGCTTAAATTTCCCATTACAGACTTCACAGTCACACACAAACACATATTTTATTATGTAAGTTAGAAATGCCTCAAATTAAAACAGCGAAGTTGTTCGTGTGATTTTTCTGTACGTTATAAAGTGAAGCAGAACATAAATTAATCTCAGGTGTCTTGCGCGTTTTTAAATGAACATTTTAGCTGATACGAAATTATAATTAAAAGAAAATTTAGCACGCTTATATTTATACATTTTTGTGCGAAATTTGGACTCTCATGCGAGAGAAGCTAAAAGGTTTCTAGATAATTTAAATGATAAACATTCTGTATTTCATGATACACGAATTACGAACTTTTATATCAAGACATCTAGTACTTTATTAAATTTTGCCATTTATTCTTTTACAAGTCATGTTCCACAGATGCAGCATTATTTTGTATAATGATTTTTATATAATACAAGCAGTATACCCTTTCTTCGTACGGAATATATAATATAAAGAAAGTTAAAATTCACAACTGTGTGCAAATTTCTATAGTATTCTATATGACATTGATATTCAAATCATTCTATTTAAATATTTAATTTAGTTCTCCTAAAAAAGACAGATTATAATAATCTCTGTTCTAGTTATACAAAATTATCTTCACAGGCAGATCTGAAGAATAAAACATCCTGGTTCCGTTTGCAAACAAATTTATAAAAAATATGAAATTGGAGCAATATATTCCAAAATGCTATGGAATTGCATCAACATATGCCAAAATGAAAGCGCTGAAATATGGTATTAGAAGATATACTCGTACTATTTTTATTCTGTTTCAACAATTGCCTAAACTCAATATACGAGTTTCTAAAATCTTTGCCAAAATAAAGCAGATACTACTTAAGAAATTGAAATTATCAACAATCTCCGTAACTTTTCAACCTGAATTATATAATCTAGTCAAAAATGTAATTCATGTAAACTCAATGGGTTTAATTTCGTCGCTTAGCAACATATCATATATTTTCTTCTGTATAAACTCGTTGAGTTTAAATATGTTGCTTAGCAACATATCATTTATTTTCTGCTGTATAAACTCATTGGGTTTAATTCCGTTGCTTAGTAACATGACACAATTTTTTTCAAATAAACTTGCGGCAAAAATATAGTTTGCATAATACTATTTTTATGCGAAGTTCGTTTCCCAGTAATAAACCGATAACTCTTGTTCCTAAAAATTCGAAACGTAGGCTAAATTAGGTGTGGCTATCCACAAAATTTCATGAAACTCGGCGCAGCTGTTCTCCCGAGATTGATAAGATAAGCACACAAATAAATAAACATATTTTCAATTTTATTTATATAGATTTTTGCAGTTTTAAATCTTTCACTCCATAATATGAGGATCATAAATTTAAACTTATATTTCTTCGCCCCATTAGAATTTTAAGTTTATTGTCTAGCAACATTTGACATGCTATTTATAAACTTATAAATTATAATTAACCATAATTGTTAAATATTGGGACTCTCACTAGTTTCCCAGGTGGATGTGATAGCTATTTAAACATCAGCTGTTTGGCTTTGTGTGTGCCACAAGCGTCAAATACCAGTTGAGAGATAGTTATGGATGTTTATAAGCTCTCGTGAACCCGATTGTCTTTGGCATGCTCAGGAGAGTAAAAATAAAGTGAATGATGATAAGTATTGTTATTGTGTGGGAATAAATCCAGTTGCCACCGTATGGTTTCTCTAGCACGCTTGAATGTTGTCAAATAACTTATTGAATTAATTGTACATAGATTTTACTTCTCCTACAGTACATAGTATATATAAAGGGAAAGTAATTTAATGAGATCAAAAATACGACTCTCGTATTTTGAGTATCCCTAAATTTATCATTTTTCAATGATGTATATTTGTCTGATTATCAATCTATCTGTAATATCGTGAACACTTAAGCACCGAAAAAGTTTGTTTTAGTACAGGGGGGAAGATTTCACATTTTCTTTAAAAAATCATGAATAACCACTTCTTGAAGAAAATTAAGCAGATATATTCTTTCATTTTATTATTTTTGATTTTGTTGGCATATTTTTTTTTATGAAAAGCCATTTTTTTAGTTCCAAAATATAATAAGCACCGAGATAGTGTATGACTTATCTAATGGCTAAATTTCATAAAAATCCGAAAAATAGTGTATGGGCTAGAGTGGATACATATTTTATAGGCAGGGACACACTCACACACAGGAAGAAAAATAAATGCAACGCTGAAATTTGTTAGTTCGTATTAATGGGTAATTCATCATAAACTTTATTTGGTATTTTTGAACAATTTTGATATTTTAACATATATTACATATTTCGTATATTGAAGGTAACACATAAGAATAATATTACCAAAATTAATATTCTATTGTACACCAAGGATGTATGCGAATTATGATACGCATGCAATTAGGAATAGAATTTAGAATCGAATGAAATCAAATTGCAAGGGTCAATTAGAAAGAAAAATACAATTTGCGTAATTTAGAACGACCATTTTATTTCTGCAAATTTGCCATGGGCTAAGGAATTGTCAAATATTTACTACATTTCATAACGACTACTATGGTGTCTTAGGCATTTTTTTTATATAGTTTAATCAGTTAGTTCACCCAAAACACAAAGGAGACTGGTCCTTACTATTAACTCCGTCTTAAAGCAGCCAACGTGATATCTTACTAGAACTGTGAACGATTTTTTTCCTAATGAGTGCTCAATCAAGATTTGAAAGATAAAAAATCACTAACAGCCAAATTTGGACTGTAGAGTTCAATACAGCCATTTTTAAAATGAGTATTAAAAAACTCAATTTAAAAATGGATGTTAAAAATGACTGTGTAATTTTAAAAACCACTGTTAAAAATGGGTATTAAAAAAAGTAGAACGTACTCATTTTCGAGCACTTTGCATGTGTTGTAACGAGATTTCTTAATCTCGCATTGTCATACCGACCGGTGGGTGCCACATAGGTGGTGCCACATAGACCGGTGGTTGCCACCGGTGCCAACATACATATATAATGTGTAATACGAAAATAAAAGGATAAATATGTATTTCCGAAGTTAATAAGATAAATAAGATATTGTATGTATGACGAAATTAAAATGTAAACCGTGATATTCTATTTCAAATCTAGGTTCAATTTCGAAAGACTCTCGTCCAGGAATAAATTCCTGGATGACCTGCAACAAGCAAAATACCAAATACAAATTGTATAAACCCTTACCTTGTAAGGCGACATCACCTGAAAACACATTAAGTACAATTTCAAGAGATAAAGATTATTCTAAATAACCACACAGGAATTTGGATATATTAATCTCTTTTATTTAATATCGTAATTAAGATTCGAAATTAAAATAAACAATTTAAGCTGAATCCTTTTCAGCACAACAACTGCCAACTGGACACAGGACCAAAGTTAAACTCATATGCTGCCACGGAATTAAACCAATATCAATAGGTTATTCAACAATATAATGAGAAGCGGCAAGCAAATATTTACATAATTAATATACATTATAAATTAAAGGTATGGTCTCAAAACAGGGAGGGACGCACTCAGAGAAGCAATCATTATATTAATTTAGTAGAGTATTTTATTAAATTTAGTTAAGCAAAATAGAACTAATTATTATTCAATGTAGATATATTTAGAGGACGGAAGCCAAATGTTATTTTTAAGATATGCTGGAAGTTAAGACGGTGCTTCCGTAGAATATAGAGTGTAGATACATTGCGAAGTCAATTCTCTTACCTCAGGACAAGTCGAAGTGAGATGAAAAAGAGGAACAAACCTCCGCTCGGCATCATATTGCTCCCTCACTTGTCAACGTCCAGACCCGGCAGAAAGACCTCGGGTCAACATCAGTTTGTCGTCGTCGAAGTTTTCGTGGTAATGAAATTAGTGTAGGCGACGAACCAAACTCTTGACCAGCGGTTGATGGATCTTTCTCGATGTCCGTCGGCAGTGTCGATGTCGGCAACTCCTTCCCATACCCACTGAGGCCAGGATCGAAGTTTCTTCGAATCCGGAACTCCGGGGTGGGCAACACATAAAATGCGGTCCGGACTGGCCTAGTGATGTCAGCAACCATACAGGAAAAAGCGCCCCAAATACTCCAGCGCTCTCTTTTATACCGGATTTTCCAAATAAGACTGGCTAATCCAGCGCGGTCCTAATGGAAAGCTATGTACTGAAATCATCCAATAGAAATTTGTTCCAAACTGCAAGAGGCGGCCCTCGCACGAGGTCCCGAATTATTCCAGATGTTTCCCAGCCGAACTATTGTATGAAAAATGCATGCCTTGCACAAATAATAACATGCTGAAAGCAAAGCCTCTACATCAGACCTCCCCTCATATGCAGGCGAAATAAATGACCCTGAACTTTAACGGTCAGAAAATACTTCTCTCTCTTTGAATGCGCTTTCCAGATTTATATAAAAATGGCGCTAAAGATTTGTTTTAGCACTGAATAATTGTAGAATATAAAACGTTTAAAGGACAAGAGGGATAATTAAACTGGGCTAAAATGAAGTTTAAAATATAAAGATTGAAATATAATGCATAAATTATGAATTTGGCTCGTGATCATGCGTTGTGTAAAAGCCTCTGACAAAAGGAATAGCGAAAGCAACAGGTAATATTATTATATTAAATTGAACTTACTTTGCTGTTATATAGTTAGCAAATAAATCAGATGAGACTTACTCCTGCCTACAACATGTAAGCTGGACAACAAGACAACATAAATATATATATAGATAACTAGTGTTAAAATTGGGAAAATATGACAATTATGAATAAGTTAAAGAATATACTTTATTTTAGAAACATTATTGATTTTCAAATATAAAGATCTCAAATATATAGATCAGATTTCAACGTTAAATTTCAGTCACATAATCATTCCATATAAGAACAGAAGAATACCGCAGATCAACACATTCAGAATAAATATGTATGAATGGAGAGACCTTAATTATGTATTTTATCAATACTGTTATAAAACCACCATTTAGTTAATTTTACTTTACTTCAGAATATCCACTTGGTTCTCTCCAAGGGCTATTTACCCCACTGCGGTAATTATATTTCTAAATACCTGAACTTGAATTCGGACCATCAGATAGGATGATATTTTATACCAAGATATGAGCACGAAGAGTCGAATCAAATAATAGTTCAGCGAGATAATAGTTCTAAAGAATTCCGGAAAAAACTAACGCCTCAGATACACTTAGAAGCTTACTCAATTTTGATTCAGGACTGATTCGAGTCGGATTTGGGAAATCCGGTATAAACAGAGAGCGCTGGAGTATTTGGGGCGCTTTTTCCTGTCTGGTTGCTGACATCGCTAGGCCAGTCCGGACCGCATTTTATGTGTTGCCCACCCCGAAGTTCCGGACTCGATGAAACTTCGATCCTGGCCTCAGTGGGCATGGGAAGGAGTTGCCGATATCGACATCGCCGACGGACATCGAGAAAGATCCATCAACCGCTGGTCAAGAGTTTGGTTCGTAGCCTACACTAATTTCATTACCACGAAAACTTCGACGACGACAAACTGATGTTGACCCGAGGTCTTTCTGCCGGGTCTGGACGTTGACAAGTGAGGGAGCAGTATGATGCCGAGTCCTGTCCGGGCCTATGCCGCCTACTGTATACGGTGTGCGGGACTTAATAAGTACGGATTCTCCTAGGACAATGCGGCGGAGGTTTGTTCCTCTTTTTCGTCTCAACTTCGACTTGTCCTGAGGTAAGAGAATTGGCCTCGCACTGTATCTACACTCTATATTCTACGGAAGCACTTTCTTAACTTCCAGCATATCTTAAAAATAACATTTGGCTTCCGTCCTCTAAATATATCTACATTGAATAATAATTAGTTCTATTTTGCTTAACTAAATTTAATAACATACTCTACTAAATTAATATAATGATTGCTTCTCTGAGTGTGTTCCTCCCTGTTTTGAGACCATACCTTTTATAATGTATATTAATTATGTAAATATTTGCTTGCCACTTTTCATTATATTGTTGAATAACCTATTGATATTGGTTTAATTCCTTGGCAGCATATGAGTTTAACTTTGGTCCTGTGTACAGTTGGCAGTTGTGCTGAAAAGGATTCAGCTTAAATTGTTTATTTTAATTTCAAATCTTAATACGATATTAATTAAATGAGATTAATATATCCAAATTCCTGTGTGGTTATTTAGAATAATCTTTATCTCTTGAAATTGTACTTAATGTGTTTTCAGGTGATGTCGCCTTACAAGGTAAGGGTTTATACAATTTGTATTTGGTATTTTGCTTGTTGCAGGTCATCCAGGAATTTATTCCTGGACGAGAGTCTTTCGAAATTGACCCTGGGTTCGAAATAGAATATCACGCTTTGCATCTTAATTTCGTCATACATACAATATCTTATTTATCTTATTAACTTCGGAAATACATATTTATCCTTTTGTTTTCGTACTACACATTATATGTAGGTGTACCAGTATGGTGGCACCGGTCCCTTATGTGGCACCCACCTGTCGGTGTGACACATGCTTATAATAGCTCCGAATAACCATATTTCAATTTTTAAAAACTCATGTACTCATTTTTGAGTATATCAAAGATTTAAATTTTAAGCATATTTAGGTTCATATTGTAAATACTATGTACTCATTTTTGAGTACATGAGTTTCAATTCAGGCTGTCCACAAAGGTTGTTTCCAATTTCATAATTTAATTGCAGGACATATATTTTACATAAAGAGACATACTTAGACATTGTTTAATACACAAACGCTGTGTTAATTAATAATCTGTCTTTTCTGTTGAAAGGGGGGAAAGGGGCAATATTTCAAATGGAGCAGTGTAGAAAGGAAACTACACAGTTCGTTGCATTGTTTATTGAAACAAAATTATAAATTTGTTTCCTGTGCTAATTAATATAATCTGGTTTTTGTGTTCCAAATGTTAGAAAATGGCCTCTGCAAGGGAAAAGATTATTAATTAACACAAGAAACAAATTTATGATTTTGTTTCAATAAACAATGCAACAAATTGTGTAGTTTCCTTCTCACACGTCATGCATTTTCGAATGTTGCTCCTTTTCGCACGTGCAACAGAAAAGGCAAGCTAGTAATTAACATAGAAAAAACTAATATAGTATTTTTCTACATAGATACACAAACTACTATGTATAGTTTGTGTATCAAATAATACATAGTATGTTTCTTTATGTAAAATACATGTCCTGCTATTAAATTTTGAAATTGGAAACAGCCTTTGTGGACATTCTGTATATTAGGTTTCAAATTTGGTTGTATGAGTATATGTACAGAATAAATTGTCCTAATAATTGGTTTCGAATTTGGGATAGCATATACAGGGTGGTTCACTTATGGCAATGGCGAATATTTTGACAAATAATGTTATTTGAATAAGTCTCTTGTGCTATTCGATGATAAGTGGTTGCCGCATCCCTAGCATATTTCGGAAAACCTTTTAGTATACCTTCATGTAAAATTTATAATTCTAACAATTGTTTGTCAAGATCTTTCTGATCCTATAAGTGAATCATCCTATATATCAGGGATTGCCAAACAGTTTGTGAGTTACCAGGAGCTCATAAGGTTATTTTATTATTAGGAACTGCTATAAAAATTACAATTCTTAATATAGAGAACAGCTGGAGTGTATCATCATTATGAAATTAAAAGTATATTAGCTCCAGTGGTGTAGCGTGACATCCAGCAGTGGGTAATCTCAAATTTTTTCATCATCACTCCCCCCCCCCCCCCCCACACACACAAAGAAAATGTAAAAAAAGTCACGATAATTTCGGCTGCATGTTAATTATGTTTCTATCTATATATACAAATATTAAAGTCAATATTAACATCTATATGTACAGTAATTTCAATACGTTAGATTTCAAGAAAAAAGTATGTCATGTTACATAAATACGTAGTAAAATGAAATAAAGGAACTATTAAAAACAGTAAATTTTTACGAAAATTAATGCATTTAGCCAGAAAAGTTCCGAATTGGCAATAGCTAATTTGTAAGATGCACATTTTTCAGCCTCTGGTGTAGTCATATAGGGAATAATTAGAGCATTTACAGCAGCATTTGTGAATGTGTAATCTCAATTCAACAAGTAATTTTATAATTTAGCCTTTGTAAGTGCATTTTATAAAAATTTCTATTATAGCATGAATTATTAACTAGGATGTATCAATCGTTACTATATTATCAGCAGGACTGTACCTGCAACAATTTTATTCATTTCGAAATTTTTCTCACTTGGTCAGATGCACTACAAATAGAGTTTTATTTGTTTTTATTATATTTTTTTAATATATAAGCACATGCATACCTAATATTGACATGTAAATGCTTTTAAGAAAAGCAGTTTCGAATTTTTCTTAAAAGCAAAAACATAGTTGAGACATCGGCGATTACTTAGATCCCCTCGAATATATGCCATTGATTAGCTCCCATAAACATTAAGTTTTGAGACTCCTGCTGTATACTAATTCTTAAATACTATACCTTCAAATTTGAGATACAAGCGGATCGAGATAAAAACTGAATACATATCGTTTCAAATTTGGAATAATATCCATCTCATTTCTGAAATAAGACATCTCAAATTTGGATGATGGTAAGAAATGAATAAATAAAGATGTGTGTAATTTTTTTAAAATTAGAAATGAACAAATTTTATAGATCAAACTCTTTATTGAAGTACTCATTTTCAAGCAAGTGTGGTTACTTATATTTCAGTATGTCACTTACTCGTTTATGGTGCCATTGCACTCAATTGAAAACGAGTACATTGAAGTTTTCGTTTTTAAGTACTTTATTTTTTACAGTGAGATATTGCAGCAAGTTGAAAGTTTGGTACATCGTATGTGATTGGGCATTGTTGTAGAATTATACACCGTTTCTCAGATCAAGACGTTTTCTTTTGGTTGCCTATTGTAAATATGTTTGGCATGACTATAACAGGAGAACAGTTTTCTAAACGAGTTGCCACTTTAATCAGCTGCTGTGCACCTTTTCTGGCACATATCATGTGAATGGCACCATCCAGAGTACTAGAACATTTCGGTAAGGCAGGCATAATTTGAGCTTTCAATTATACCAACATAGTTTATAAAAAAAAGCCAATATATCTGTCTGTCACGCTTGTCAATAAACTTAGAGAGTTTGGGAAGTTTGAGAATGTAAACGATTCGTCAATAATTTCTCGAGTTTTGCAGGATTCTCGGAAATATGGTATAGACTACAGAGGATGTATAATGTTGGTCACATACATAAGAAAAGCCCTATATCTCCTGTCTTTCTCTCATGCTTAGCGACAAATTTAGATAAATCGGCGATAAATTTGGCACAATATCGCCAATTTGGCAATATTTGGTTGCTATCGACAAACTGATGATACTACAATATCCTTAAAAATGTATTTTAATTTTCTTCCATAATACCTGTTGCTTTGTGGGAATTATAAATTTAATATTATTGATGTAAAATATAGCGAATTTCCCCATTCGAGGGACAGTCACGTTTTGCTTAGGGATCGTATAGAATTGTTTTTTACTAGCGAGGTCTAAACGGTCGTTATGTAATTCAGATTCGCAAATTTTGCTTTGTTAAGGGATCGTATAGCAATTATTAATATTCATCGGAAGATGCGTGGTCCATGCATGGATTTTAGGAACGCAATGAAATTAGCTTATTTTGCCACAGAAACTGTCATTATTACCAATGGCCAGACACATGATATTAAATCATTCGCCTATATAGCAGTCGAAGCATGAACCATTTTGCCGTTATACTACTTTGCCCCCATTATAGAAGGTTGATAGTATTGCTCTTTTAGCCATTCAATTTAGACCGAACCCAATACGATTAGCAACCATAGGGACCGCATCCTCCTTCCTCTACTCATTATTTCTAGGTAGGACTCTCAGACCTACAGATTTGACGTTCCCGCACTTCGATTAGACACGGGGATATTTTAGGGCAGAGGTGAGGATCGAGCTTGGTCTCCCTCATGCTATCACTCACCATAGCCACTGGGCTATCCCGGCCCCAACCTATTCCTTTATTTTTTTATCATCTCACTTCCAGTCTTTTATTCACTGGTTGTTACAGTTCTGTTTTTGATCGTATGTTTTTTATTTTAGAAACTTGTGTTTATTATTTCAGAAAGTAGTTTTTTTTTTCACTTTAGCTCAAATAGCAACCGATCCTAATGAAAAACCTGCTTTTCCTTCCCTAGTTTGTGTTTTATGCTTCTTTATGCAAAGACTTATAACCTTTTTAAGTTTATAAAGTAATTTAAGAGGATTAACTCCTTAAATATCAGGGGTACTGTAGCTGATATTATATTTAGGCACAATCCTCAATTCCGGCTAAGTAAGTTTTTGGGACTAAAATAAATTTAACGCATACAAATTCAATATGTAGAAAAATGTATTAATTTGATGATATCGTGTGTATATTTTAAAAAATGCATTTTTATTCCTCACTCTTTTTTTTTTTTCCCATGAAATATAAACAAAAACTAAACGAACTCAAATAAATGCGATGCAATTCTAATTAAGATTCACAGCGATGTTCAGTTTTTCAGAACAAATATTGTTTCAAGTACCACTTAATTTTTAAAATGTCACTGAATCAACACTCAGAAGTCTTTTTTCAGAAACACCCATGTTTTCAAATCCAACTTTTGAAGTAGAAGCAATGCAAGAATGACATTTTTTTAAATACATTCAGCTGATAAATAGTTCCTTGCATGTAATTTTTGATTACTTTGTGAGGGTTTTAAAAAGCATTATAAATGTGAAGCACAAAAAATGATGCGAGACTTTGGAAAGTCTTGAATTTTTGGGATTTAAAAGATTACATTTATTAAAGGAGAAATTGGAGATTTTCAAAGCAAAACGAGTAATATAAGAAATTTTATTATAAATCTATCTTGATGTATATTACTACTTCCCTACATATATATTATATATATAAATATATTTTCTACATGTATAGGGAAAGTATTGTGACTGCTTTAGAAAATTCGAATTTCTATATCCGATTTTCGATGTCTGTGTATGTGTAGGTATGTTAGTATGTATGTTAGTGTGTGTGTTAGTGTGTGTGTGTGTGTGCGTCTATGTGCGTGATATCTCACGAATGAATGAATTGCTTCGAATATAAATTGGTACGATTATTATACTCACAAGGGAACCTCAACTTTTGTTCCGGCTAGTTTCAGCTGGAATTGGGTGGAAACGGTAGGTACTAGCGAGAAACTAATGTCCCTTGAATTGAGCGTGGAGATCCGTAGAAAAACAAATCCCAAAGTTTACATGGATTAGCATGGGAGAAATTTCTTCTTCTCTTTTACTATTCTGAACACATTTGAATGTACATTTATGGCTGGTACAAAACTAATTAATGGAAGTCATTATGCTAATAATGTATATAATTTCTGTATATAATAATATATATAATTTCTGAAGAATATGTTGAATAAATGTAATTTCATCATACAGTAATTTGTATTCGTAATAAAATAGTTGGTTTCCATTACAAAAATAATGTGCAATCATTAATGTAATTTAGCGTCATTTTTATATAAACATACCACATGTACATTTGTTTCTACTTAATCACACACACTATGTAAATATATATATTATACTTCAAATAAGAGCTACCAAACATGCTAATCCATGTAAACTTTGGAATTTTTTTCTACTGATCTCCACTCTCAATTCAAGAGATATTTCAGTGACATTAGTTTCTCGCTAGTACCTACCTTTTCCACCCAATTCCAGCTGAAACTTAGTCGGAACAAGAGTTGAGGTTTCCTTGTCAGTAAATACTGAAAACCTATTAAATTTAAATACGATTGTATGTTAGAAAGACACCCCCTCCCAATTTTCTAATGTATATCTAAAAAAAATCATTAAAATTTAGCACTATAAATACTGTTAAATAAATAATCATTCCATATGTAATATGAATCAGAAAACAAGGGACATAAACTTTAGAAAGCTACCACATACCGTTCTCAGGACATTGCACTTTTTTCAAATAAATTTATCAAAAAATTGTATAAATTAAAAAGTAGTAAATAATATCAAATATGTTCACATTTTTTATGCAATATTATGAAACATTATTCTCATGAATCTAGATCGCTTCATTCAAGAGCATTATTTTGCTGTAAAAGAAGTAAAGTCATTGCGTTATGTAGTGAAAGTCACGTGCTGCTTCCATTAGATTATTTTAATGATTTGTAAAGTGTTCGAATGAAATTGTATACGTGACTAGAGGAGTGTAGTGGTTGACAAAAATGAGCAACTTTAGAAAACAAGGGCTCTATATTCAGTTGCAGAATATTTATTATTATCAAAAGTAAGGGGGAGACCTAATATCTTGAAGTTTCTTTTGTCTTATATCCAGTATATTTGATGAAGTTGGAAATGTCGATTAACTTGAAAATTTATATTTGAAAGGGTTGCACCAAACCAAATTTTTCGACATGTGTATCGTTTATAGACACAGTTTACAATGAGATAGAGACTTGGGATTTAGTATCATAGGAGATAGATAGTTCGATAGTAAAAAAATATGAGAAAAAAATGTCAGCGTCCTTCCCTACAATAGTGCATGGAATAGTAAAAAGTAAATTTTATTCACGCTCGAAATTTAAACAGATTGCCGGTGTAAGCAGATTAAATTCAAAACAACACTACATAAATCATATCGTTATCCAAAATTTATATTATGGAAAATTATCGAAGGGAAATATGGATGTAGGCAGTTGAAATAGTTAAGACAATTTTACGTAGTGTGATTAAAATTTATGTTCTACATTTCCATGGAACAGTGTTGTGTAGAGGAGGACATTGAAAACATGTTTTTACTTATAATTTAACTTTTTATTTCTAGTTTTAGTTATCCTCCCACAACCGCCTTCTTATTATTTTTATAGTTAACGTGCAAAACTGTGCTGTTGCTAAGCCCCTTGACATAGAAAATGCTAGGTCAAACCAAAAGATTACGCAGCCCATAAAGTAATGAGGCTATCTTCTGCTTGTTCTCTACTAGAAGACCTAAAGAGGATCCTTTGCAGTCGAGAAGATGAGAGTATAATCGATGAGGAAGAACAGGCACACGGAGGGAAAACTCTGTCTCCTCGTTCAAAACTCATATCCTTAGTATGGCCACTCCTTAACCTGGTCACTGCCTGGCCCATGTAACAAAACTGTACATAGATCGACGAGTTGTAAATAAGAATATTGTATCTTAAGACCGTGAGCCGTAATTCGCAAAGAAAATACACGAAAAGGTACAAATATAGTCATGATGTATATAAATGACGTAACAACTTAATGTAACGACGTACAAATTTGATGGATGAAAATGTTCATCGAGATGAAACTGTGTGCCGAGTTTCAGCTCTCTACGTGTACTGGGAGTTGAGAACGTGGCCGTTAAAGATGTTGAACGAAACTATAAACAAAGAGAGGTAACATTAGATGGATAGAGATTGGTGTAAAAGAAAAGGTGGGAAATAAGAAAGTTAAAGTGTTTTCTGTTTTAAATGTGCTTTGCACCAAAATGATCGATTTACCGAATATATAAAAATACCCCCTTTGAGTCAGATAGAAATATGGAATTTGATACACTGGTCAATGATTAAAACAATGTTAGGATAGAAACTTAAAATTTACTACAAGTTAGATAGTTTAGTAAAGATGGTAAAGCAATCCGTATTTTTAATCATTTTCCAACAAAGTAAGAAATCTTTAAGTACTCACAATTATATAAATATGTGTATTGCTTTTCAAGATTTCGTATTGTCATACCATTGGTTTTCATAGATATTCGGATAGTGCAAATCTATTTCTTAAAAAATATATTAATCATGAAGATTATTTAAATGACTGAAACATAAACTAAATTCTAAATCAATATTTAAAAAAAGAATTAAATTACACTTGCGGAGTATTAGATTCTTAAATTCAAATTAAAGTTTAATATTTAAACTAATTCGCTCAAATTGCGTTTAAAGAACTGTAAAGCAAATACTGAGGTAATAATACGGCATATAGCAAATATGTAAATATTTTAACCAGTTTTGGACCCGAAAAGAACCACTTTCGCCTTTGCAATTAAGACAAAGCAGTTACTCTATGAAATGCAGAAAATATCTGTCAACAGAAAAAACTATCTTATGTAAATTGCGGGAGGGGGAGGGGAGGAGGATTCTGTTATTTACGAAAATACTATAGTAACCTGTTACTTAGACGTAATAGGAATGTAAGTAACATGTTTCAAGAAAATAATAATATTTCCCATCTCTTGTCTAAATAAAATTACCTCAACTTTAAGTATAATCACAGCAAAACTAATCAGCATAGATCGATACTTCTTACTACCCATAATGGCACAGTAAGTGTACATAATGTCAATAAAATTGGTGAGGTCTATGTGTTTTCATTGGACCATCAGGGAGCGGGACAGTAACTGAGGAAGTTTTAGGGTGACTGTATATTTTCATGTGTATAGGAAATTGCAACAGCTCTACACGATTAAACAACTTCAGGGGGTACGATACTCTCATTTCACGGGGATATGAGGGGCTGTCTCGCTTCCTGCTAGAAATAGGGAGAATAAGTCAATTACGGAGTTGTAGAGCGCTGCATGGTTGTTACTAAGCATTTTCGACCTCTAGTTAAAGATAGAAATGAGCCCTTAAATCCAGTGTTTGCAATCTAATTACTCAACCCACTCCTTCATAAGGTAAAAGACTGCAACAGAATAAAATTAATATTTGCACACATCTCCACGTGTTTTCCAATGCCTCTACGTGTACACAGTTACATGTTATGTTGTTGTTGAGACCCAGACCGTCCGACCTACCAGAAAGGTGTAAGGTATCTGTTTGGACGGCCGGAAAGTGCCAGCCAATTCAGACCGGAACCCAGTGGGGGAGGAATCCACAGGGACCGTACCCTCCTTCCTCTACCACTAACCTCTCGGAAGGACTTACGGACCCACATGTTTAACGTGATCGTACTCCGCATGAACACGGCGGCAGTTGTGGCAGCGTGCAAATCCAGCGCGCAAACTACTGGGCTACCGCGTCCGAAATGTGCCAACAGCACGCGGTGTTCCCAGGTGGTCACCCACCCAAGCACTAACCGCGCCCGATGCTGTTTGACTTCGGTGATCTAACGAGAACCGGTGTTTTCAGCACGGTAGGGCCGTTGGCTAGTTACATGTTATGTGTTACATTTAAGAAAGGAAGGTCATCCCCTCCACGGCAGTCTCATCACGTAGCGCCATGGAGGTTATATAATAGCCCTATACTTCTCGAGTTATTGTCGTGGTTCATTACTTTCATTGACACATGGGTATTATGTTGAAGAAAGTATTCCTTATCGAGGATTTTAATCAATATCATGCTGGTGAAAACTTGGTAAAAGGAACAGCAATAGATAAAAGTTTACTGAAGTAAGTATCAATATGAGCTACATATATTGCTGACAATGTGTTAATAAACAAACATGCTTTAGATTTTATACTAGCTGAATACCCGTAAACATTCTCGCAATAAGCAACCCCTGAATATTGTACATTTTTTAATAATTCGCATTTCGCATTTATTCGGCGAATTGCATATTTTAGTGTGCAAACCCCCCTAAAGAAGAAAATATTAGAAATCTTAAATTGCGTACTTCTTTCTTTCGAACTATCTACCAGTACACAAAACTAAAGTGTCTATCTCATCCCGAAGTATACTATTTTATCATTTCCCCTTCCGAACGTTTTTTCTGTTGGAGTACACCCATAAATGAACATTTTTGAAAAATTATGTTCGTCTTTGTTTTTTTTATCAGGTGATTTGCCCATATACTAAATATCAAGCTCTATCACATTTGAAAGGAAGTGTGTATAACTTATTCGAAAAATCGACCATATTGGTGTGGCACCCCGTAAAGTAGCAAATATTGGAAATTTGAAATGGCACACTTTCTTCCTTTCAAACTGTCTACCCGTACACCAAATCTGATGTCTCTATCCTAATGCAAAGTATATTTTTCTGTCACTTCACCTTTCGAACGTTTTTCTGTGTAGTACCCCCTTAAATGAACATTTTTGAAACACAGTAATAATCTTTGAATCACTAATTCGGGTTTTTTTTCAAATGAGTAGCCAATTACTAAATTTCAAGCCTCTATTACATTGCAAAGGAGGCGTTTTTCATTTGTTCGGCAAATCGAATATTTTAGCGAGCGGCACCCCCTATAATAGCAAATGTTGGAAAACTGAAATTGCACACTTTCTTCCTTTCCAACATTTTACCCTTACACAGAATTTGAAGTCTCTATCTCATCGCGAAGCATGCTTTTTCTATCATTTCACCTTTCGAATGTTTTTGTGTGGAGTACCAACACCCTTAAATATACATGTTTGAAAAATTCTATTCTTGTGTTTTCTATCAGATGATTCGCCCATATACTAAATACCAAGGCTCTATCACGTTTTAAAAGGAGCGTTAGTCCTTTATTACGAAAATCGAACATTTTGTTGTGCGGCAGCCCCTAAAGTAGAAAATATCGGTACACTGAGATTGCACATTTTTTCGCTCCAAACTATCTACCCGTACACCAAATTTGATATCTCTATCTCATCGCCCGAAGCATCGTTTTTTATCACTTCACCTTTCGAACATTTTTCTCTGGAGCACCCCCCTAAACGAACATTTTTGAAAAACTATATTCGCCTTAGGTGTTTTCGTCAAATGATCAGCCCATATACCAAATTTCAAGCCTGTATCAAATTTTAAAGGAGTCATTTCTCATTTATTCCGAAAATCGAACATTTTGGAGTGCAGCATCCCCAAAGTAGAAAATATTAGTAAACTGAGATTGCACACTTTCTTCCTTCCAAACTATCTACCCGTACACCAAATTTGATATCTCTATCTCATCCCGAAGCATGCTTTTTTATCAATTCACCTTTCGAACGTTTTTCTCTGGAGCAAACTATATTCTTCTTGGGTGTTTTAGTCAGATGATTAGTCCATATACCAAATATCAAGTCTCTATCACGTTTAAAAGGAAGCGTGTCTCATTTATTCGGTAAATCGAACATTTTGGTGTGCGGCACAAGTAGAAAATATTGAAAATCTGAAATTGCACACTTTCTTCCTTTCGAACGAGTTACCCATACACTAAATTTGAAGTGTCTATCTTATCGGAAAGCATGCTTTCCTATCATTTCACTTTTCGAACGTTTTGGTTTGGAGCCCCCCCCCCCCCCCTTCTAGAGAACGTTTTGCAAAAATTCGATTTTCCAGGTTTTTTTTATCGAAAGACCGAGCCGTGTACCAAATTACAAGTCTCTGTTCGGGAAGTGCCTAAAAAAAGCGTGGCAGACTGACAGAAGGGCGGACAGACAGACAGACGGACAGACAGACGGACAGACTTGGCAATTAGCATATATATATATATAGAGAGAGAGATAGATAGATAGATTTTAGCGTATGCTGATTATATACTACGCAAAATTTAATGAAAGAGGAAGTATTCAAATATATTCCACCAATAAATTTTGTTTTGAAACTCGTTATCGAAAGAAAATTCTTTTTAAAGCGTTTGGAAATACATTTTGGAATCTGTTAAACACCTATTTAAAATGAAAGAAAATGAGCTCCGAGTAGAAAAATTCCGATGGATGCTGCTCTATTATTTATGAGCTTGAGATTTTCGGATAGTAATTTTGGGACGAAACATCGTGAATAGAAAGTTTTCTTTTAAAATTAGTTGAGGGGTTTCGGGGGGATGGAGAACATTTCTTTGTGTGTGTTGAAAGCATTGAAATATATTCGTGTAGAAATATATTTTGCGAAGAAATAAAATGTAACTCAGTAAACATCTATGAATAATTGGGCAAAACTTGAAATGCTGCGTAAAGAAATTGTAGAATGCATACGATTATTTCGAAACCACGTGATGAGTTTTCTTTCTTAGCACGAATAACAGGTCAGGAAATGCCTATCGAATGGACTAAACAACGCACAAAAAGTTGCTTAAATAAACAGAGATATACTGCGATGGTGCCATCTGATACAAAAGGTATATTGAATTGAATAAAACCAGAAAAATCTGCGCAATAACCAGAAAGATGGTGTCTGATAAATGGACATAACAGAAAAATAGGAAAACAAGTGAATATATGGGGAATAAGGCATAGATAAATCAGATAAACCTGGTGAAGTCATAACCTGGGAGAAATATGGCGCCACAGGCATATTATTTACCATATGATTTGAATGTTTATTGATATGAAATATCTCAACGAAATCGAGATCCGAAACTGATAAATAATTTAATATATTTTATTTATTATGTTTAATATCTTTAATTTCTAGTTTTTTAACATAAATTAATAATCACTTATTTGCGCAATATTTTATTTTATGTTCTAGTTACTTCATACTTCTGCGCCAAGTCACGGCCTGTATTTATTCAGTATTTATTTTCATTAATTCTGAAGTTCATATTTATAGTTTTGAAATCCAAGAGTATTTGATTTTTTTATTAAAAGCACGCATTGCACGAATATAGAAGACTTATTTTTTATTGTTTTAAAAACAAGAAATAATTTTACACTGTTCGACAGCAATGTTTCAATGTGAATCTGATTAAATCAAGGGGACCTTTACTTCCAGGATTATGAGATCGTATAATGCTATTAAATTAACTGGTTTGAATCCTAAAAAGGAAATATCTAGACATCACACTTAAGTTATTCTATAACATTTAAGAATCGATTTTCCCTCAGAACTATGTGTATAATTGTTGTAAAATCCAATAATGCTAAAAATAATAACTGAAGTAAGTTAAGCAAAAACACATATACTCAGAGATCCTCTAATTAATTAAATGTATATTTACAGCAGAGTAATTAAGTATTTTTATGCAGCAGGAATTGGAGGGGTTCTTTCGTTAAAATACGTAATGTACAAATGGTAAAAATCCTGGTCCACAACACACATTTCCCGAATTTATATAAATTGCAGCACCACATATTTGGTGCCCCGTGATGGAATGCTGTATTAGAGGATGCATTGGAATGCTGCGTGATACTGGATTCGAATACTTTTCAGTAAAGTAGGAATTCCCTAAGTCAAAACAAGATTAAATTTTAATGTTAAATATTTGTATGCTTAAAAGTTAAAATATGAGTAATAAGTTTGATAAGAATTATTGAAAATGATAATAATTAATTATATTAATGTTAAGAAGGTATGATGTCTAAGTGCTATATAATTTAGCATAAAAGGAAATTTTATGTACCGATTTCTTTTTATAATAAAATTGCAAGTAAAATTAAGTATGCAATTTAAGTTTGCAAATAATTGCAAATAACATATGAAGTATAATGGTGCAAGAAGAAATCATTATGATTCATTGTTTGATAATAGATTTATGGTGCATGTTGAGTTACGAGTTACGTAGTTTGTAATGTGTATGCTACTATATTGCGTAAGAAAACGATAATATTTAGATTCTAAAGATAATTATGCAATTAAGAAATGTTTTAGATAAATTGGTGCCTAGTTTGCAGCTTTTACAAGCTTTTTCCAATTTTTTGAACAGAAAGATGAGGATTTTTTACTAAATATGAACAGTTACCGCCATGGTTAAATGAATTTATGAGAAGAAAGTAATAATTCTAGCAAGAAAAATCAATCATGCATAAAGCATTATGAAACACTTTCCATCTGAAATGCAAGTATATTTAAATATCTCTAAGATGCGATACATTCAGCGGTGATATTTTTTAATTATCACAATACTACAATTATTTATTATATTTGAAAACTTAAAACTTCATCGAAAAAAATGAACTTTATTCAAATGACTTCATCGAAATATAAATCATCTGGCTCTTTATGTAACGGCAATGAATATTTCGTTCATATCACTTTTATTCCAGACTTCAGAGCTAAATAATTTTGGTTGAAAAAAAATTCACCAATTCTTATACAACCCATCATACAATCACTTGTTTACATTCTGCATCCATTAAAGTTTGGCTTCGTTGTAGAAATAATCAAAGTTTGATGATAATTTAAATTTAAAAATATTGTGATTTCGTTGGAACAGAATACAAATGCTCAGAAAGTACGCAAAAATAAAGCGGTTTTAGGACGGATGCAACACTGAATATAAATTTAAAAGAATTTTAAAAATCACGATTTTTACACTGGGAAAACAAGATGGCTGCCAAATTTTATTTTGAAGTGGGTTACATGATCTCTTCATATAATATGGGTGTAATTATTGTTTTAATTTTTATTTTCAAAACTACTGAAAATATTTTGATGGAATTTTTTTGTATATTTTATGGGATAATTTAAATAATTCCTAAAATTTTCGAAGCAATTTGTGAATTTTAAGTTCACTTAAAAAATATTTGAAAAATTAGGTCCCATGTGGTATTTTACTTTTTCAACCCGGGTTCAATCCAAAATTAATTGGGTGATACTATTCATTTACATTCCCATATGTCCCACAGACCGTCCCAACAAAAAAACTAAAATTTTATTTTGTTAAGTCATTTATACGGCAGTTACTGTGCGAATGGTCATACAGACAGAATGAACAATGTTATAAACTCTTTTCAACTATGTTGAAAAGTGCTAAAAACAAAATAACGGGAAAAACCTTCAGAATTTATGATTTAAAACTGTGAGTTGCAAAATGAAACAGGATTTGAATAAGCCAAACAGATAAAAAAAATTACCACAAATTTATCGATAACACATAAACAGGCAATTTTCATCGAAATGAAAACGACCTCTCTACATATTAGATTGGGAGATCTAACGTTACAAATCGAGTATATTGCTGAGAGTTTTTTAAGCCCATGAAACTCAAAAGAAAAACTTGTAAAAAATAATCAGCGAAATTAAATTGGTTAAATTGTTTTATGCCATACGCCCTGATATCGCTTTCGATGTAAGTAAAAAAGAATCTCATTAGATGTGAGTAAAAAATAATCTAGATGATTTTACGTTAATGGAGTTCGTATTGAATAATAAAACGGTTAATTCCATAAAAAAAAATCTGAGAGTGCAAAGGAGAATTTAATAGAATAACGCGATTGTTAACTTCATTGGCAAAGCAATTAACCGACTTACAAAAAACTCATGCGTTCTTTACAAATTTATAAGATGAGGAACAGAAATTTTAGTTTGATTTCCATAAGAAAGCTGTAAGTTTGATTTCCATAAGAAAACTCTCAAAATTTTTATGACCGTGTTTATATAAGCAAACGGGTAATATGCTACAAATTTGTTATTTCTCAATGTTGATTATTTAGGTATTTCGCATAAGCACTAATATATTTTCCATGGCAAAATTTAAATAAAAGAAACGAAAGAAAATTTTACTATTTATGATACCAAATAAAATAAAGACATAAGTAGCATTTAAAAAATATAATTTTCATCTTTTGACTGTTCCTTAAGAATTAAAGATATAATTAGAAAGTAAGCAAGAAAATTCAGCTTTATAAATATAAAAGTTTTCAGGTCAAGGCATTACATGTAATGAATGGAAATTAAATTTACAAATTGTTTGTTCTGCCAATCAACATTAAAATTCAACTTCAGTTCCTACTTTGTAAGATAAAAATTGGTTTTAGAAACTGACCGTAATTTTATGATAAAATTACTAGGTCATTATTATGTTTAAAATTTTTCTGGTTCTGCATCGAAATTTTAAAAAATAACTAAATATTCGTACAATAATTTCAGTGAAATGTTAAAATATATGTGGATGAAAATTTTCTGAGTAAACAACAACATATACAAAGATAGCAACCAGCTTCGAGGCAAAGAGATCTTCCTTCTACAGAATAAGAAAGACAAAACCTCTACACCAGTCACAAGAAAAAAACAAAATGGTAAGATCAGGAATCGATAACGTGCGTCTACGGTGTCACATATAACTGTTACTCACTGAAATTGCGACTCACAAGGAAATTTATGCTAATAATTTTTTTATAAAATAATAACATTTTTCAAATAAAATTTAAAGCAGTATAATTTTTATTTTACAATTTACGTTTTACTGCTGCTTAGAAAATTGAATCTTCAAAGACAATACTTGATTTGCGAGCTAATAAAAATGTAATCATTTTACATTAAAAAATAATCTGATGTGTGCAGCACAATACTTTCCCTAAATAAAGCAATGAATTTACTTCTTTCACAGTGAAAAATGATGTATAAGATCTGCAGCACAATGTTTCGAACGTTGAAGTGTATATTTTGCAATTTTCCGGTTTACAACTTGCAAAACTGATTCTAAGTACTCAATTAACTTATATTTCAATATACACTCATAAGAAATTGAGCTACAGTCGCGAAACACGACATGTATGTATCATTTGAGGAGATATGTAAATGACTAGAATTTGGGAGTTAAAAATGCCGTTTTATTAAGAAATGGTGATAACAAGATAATGACACTTTAGTAAGTGGGTAAATTCTTCCCTGGTAGCCAACCATACAATCCAATATTCGGTGCCGTGGAGTCAATTAATTTTCTCATATCCTTCTGCTGAAAATTCTGACACAAATGTTGCAACTGGTCAGATAATGCAGTGCTATTCGGAGAAAGCTGCAATTGCCATCCTTGCTTGTCCCAGACGTGGTCTATTGATGATAGGTCTGGAGACCTGGATGGCAATGGGGTGGTATTAAATCATCAATGACTTTGTTGATAAAAACGTGCCGTATGTGGTCGAGCGTTGTCGCGTTGGTAAATGCTACCTAGCCGGCTTGACAGCATAGGCAGAATAATCGGCTGCAAAATATTGTCGACGTACAAGCGAACCGTCAGATTTCCTTGCAGTACAACTAGAGAAGGTCGGCTATCCAACGTGATTGCTACTCAGACTGTCACACCACGTGGGATGGCCGTGTACTTCTCCACAAACGACGCGGGATTGAAACGCTGGCCAGTCCTCTTTTACACACGTATACGGTGGTCATCAGCACTGAGAGAGGAGCTGTATCGTCGCTAAAGGCAACATGTTTCCATGACAGTGTTCAGACTGACAGAGCTTGGCATCAATTCAGATGACTCTGCTTATGTTGAGGGGTCGGTATTAGGCGCTTTAATGGACGTTGACATCTAATCCCAACTTCTCTCAATTGTCTTCAAACAGTATCCATTGTCACAAGATACACGGAGGATGGCGAATGTTTTTAAATGGCTAATAGCGATGCCATTAGTATGGACGTGACTCCTCTCCTAACTGAACAGTTATCTCAAGGGTTTTCTGAGCCTCTGCGACGCGGTTTCACGTACCTTTTCTGATCCACTGTCAACACCGAGCAAGTACCATATCGCTCCTACCAAGAAGGCGACTGATACGTCTGTTGGAACAACCAGCTTCTTTTAGGTCTATAACGTGACCTCTCTCTAAATCTAACAGGCATTCATAGCGCAGTGGAGTACATCTCAAAGGCACCTTTATACATAACTTGCAATATCGAAGCAGAAAATCCAGTTTTAATCGCCCATGAGTGTGGATACCGGTCATTTTAAATGTTGCACTATACGTCGCTCTCGTGCTCATTGCAAGAGCCCTATAATAGCATTGACGATGACAGTTTGATTATTTGTATAACTCTTAAAACGAGTTTCACGGCCGGAGCTCAATTCTTTATCGGTGCATATATTTTTTTTTTGCAACAGTATTAAAATATTTTAATTATTTCATCAATTTGGTGTCATTTTTGTTAACTTTTTGTTATTTTTGCAATTTTAACGGTATATTTAGTCAATATGGGGGGAAATACCGCAAAGTTATAAAATTTAGAAGAAATCTTATTCAATAGGTTTTTGCAGTACAAATGAAAATAATATGAAAAATGTTTGGCTGTTTGTGTGAAACATTTGATCTAGATTATATTACTTTTTCCAACATGGCGAAAATAATTTTAATATCTTATGAACTATAACTTTTGGAGTATTCTTTTCTAGTAAATATCCCCAAACCATAAACAATTTTAAATCTGATACGCCCACACAAAACTTTTCCTACAAATAGCAATTTCCGATTTTGTGGGAAAATAATAATCTAAATTTTATTAGTAAATATTATTAAAAATGAATAGTTTTGCAGTTGTTATCGATTGAAATAAGCATACAAAATTTCAAATAATTCGGTTTAGTATTTCGAGAGATGCAGAACTTCCCTTGGGAAAATAAAATTTTTAATATCTCAAGAATAGCTAGGGATTCTTTTTTTCTTATTTAATAACTAGTGTCAAAGTAGTAAGTTTGTCAAATACAGGGAAACTAAAATTTTTAATAAACTAAGTTGCATTATTTTTAATATGTTATTATATATTCGTTTTTATGGGGCTTAGCGTCTTAAATAGTCATCTTAATCGAAAATTGGTTCAGCTAAGTTCTTCCCCGTGGTCGATACTACTAGGTTTCACTGTTTTAGCCACATGGGTGTTCAGAGGGAGGATTTCTGACGGATCTGCAAAGTCATTTGTTCACCTCATAATTCGACCCACTCCCTAGGGAGAAATCGAAAATCCATCTAAATCCGTCTCCTGTGCCGTGGACGATACTATAAGTATGTAAAAATTCAGCTTTCTAAGCCAACGGAGGTTTCTGAAGAGTCTGGAAATGTTCTATCACTCTCCATTTTTTTGTCCCTCGGTATGGGGGATCGAAAATTCGTGATCTGACTGCATTAAATAAAATCTGTGGGCAGAACTTGACTTACTTTACCTAATGCAAGTTCTTTACTTCTTTCAATGTGAAATAATGGTGGACAAGATCTAAGGCACAATGATCTTTAAGTTGAAAAGTTAACGCTGACATTGGACGATTTTCTGTGTGACAACATGTAAAATTATTTTAAAGTACCAAATTAACGCATAAATCTAACTTGACAATTGAAAATATTGCTAACATTTGCTAAACAATATATACACCATTATATTGAAATATGTTAATTTTAATTTCATCAATTTGGCGTTATTTTCGTAACTTTAGAGTCATTTATATCAATTTGGCCCCACACTTAAAAGTTGTTAAGTTGCCGATATTCTCCAAATAAGTTATCAATGTCGCCAAAGTTTTCGCCAGGTGTTAAATATTTGATGGCACTACACTTCCTTTTATGTATTTTTTAGATACAATTGTTTGAAAAACGTGCATAATCTCGGGAAGAGGGGGCGGTGGGGATAGGGTATCAGTCTTCTTTTATACTGGAAATATAAATTTTAAATGTATGTTTAAACTAGATTCTGTATTAATGGAATTACTTTAATGATTAGTGCTAGGGAAACGAATATATTTCTTACCAATCATATTCATTAGACTGAGATATTTTATTGTTTTTATTATTTGAAGCGATTGATTGGATAAAGGTACATATTCCCACAGGCTCATAAGATATGAATCGTTCAGTGTTGTTGAGGCAGAATCACAAAAGAAAGAATTTGATAGCTTTTGAGTCTGCCTGCCTGTCTGTGTGTATATGCTGTAGGGTAAAATCTGAGCTTTAGATAGCCATGAAATTAGGTAATATGTTATCTGAACTCCCGGTACAATAGGAATCCCTATTTCTATATATATTCAGTATCATCATTTCGCGTGAATTTGTGACTAACAAAACCATTTTGGCGAAAATTTAATTTTACAGTCAATTTAAGTTTTTGCATTGTACCATTAGTTTGACTCACTTTGTGGCTAACGAGATCACTTCGTCCTAATAAATAATTCTTCATAATATTAAGATTCTAGCTGTACCATTTCACAAATATTCTTAGCTAATTTGTAGCTATGTGATTATACAGAAACTATCCTAAAGGATAGTTTCCAAAATTCTAAGCTACCAGCTGTTTCTAAATTTTAGTATTGTGCCACCAGTCTGGGACATTTTGTTGTTAACGCGATTACTTTGTCCTAAATGATAGTCTTCCAATTAAGCAGTCAGCCGTTTTATTTTACAATTATTCATAGTTACTATGTGGCTAATGAGACCATACTGTCCTAATAGTTTCTAAAATTTTAACTTTCTAGCTCTTCTGAATTTCAGCATTGTATCTTCCGCCCACGTCACTTTGTGGTTAACGAGATCACTTTGTCCCAAGGTACTTACTTTGTCCTAAAGGATAATCCTCCAAAATATTAAGCTTCCAGTCGTTCTGTTTCACAACCATTCCTAGTCACTTTGTGACTAATGCATTTGTGGTCTAGTCACTTTGTGGCTAATGCATTTGTGGCTTACTCACTTTGTGGCTGAAATTATTCGCCCAGATACACAATAAGATAAAGACATCAAGTAGTTTGGTCAAGTAGTTTTTTAGCTAGAGTGTATACATGGGATTTTTGTGGACCATTTCGCGAAGAAAGGCTGGTCCTTTATTCTTCTATCCCGAATCAAAAATTGAATAAAAAATGCAAATTCAGTATAATTTCAGATAAGTATGTATGTTATTTTGTAGAATAAAACTCAATTTATTGAATTATTAAAGAAATAAAGAGAAAATTAATTTAAGTCTGTAAAGAAAGTCATGTGCTGCCCACATCAGATTGTTAACACTTTACATAGTTGAAAAGTGTTTATGACTTTGTTCATTCTGTCTGCCTGTCGGTCGTTTCGCACAATAACTGCCAAAAAATGAGATACATGGTATCGTATGGGACTTAATTTTTCAAACATTTTTTAAGCAAATTTAAAATTCACAAATTGCTTCGAAAGTTTTAGGAAATAGTTAACGTATCATATAAAATATATAAAAAAATTTCAGCAAAATATGTTCGGCAGTTTTTAAATAAAAATTAAAATAATAATTACATCCATATAATAAAGAGATCACGTGACCCATTTTAAAATAAAATATGGCATCCACCTTTTTTCCCACAGTGATTTTTAAAGTTCTTTCAAACTTATATTTTGTGTTGCATCCGGCCTAAAACCGCTTTATTCTTCCGTAATTTTTGTGCATCTACATTCTGCGCCAACGCAACTACAATATTTTTAATGTAAATAATCATAAAACTTTGATAATTTCTACAACGAAGCCTAATTTTAATGGATGCAGAGTGTAAACAAATGATTGTAAAGATGAGCTGTATAAGAATTGCTGAATTTTTTTCACACGAAATTATTTAACTCTGGAGTCTGGAATAAAAGTGTATGAATGAAATATTCACTGCTTTTACATAGAGAACCAGACGATTTATATTTCGATGACATCATTTGAATAAAGTTCATTTTTTTCAATGCAGTCAAGTTTTGAAGTAAAATAAATTATCGTAGTTCTGTGATAATTTAAAAAAATATCACCGCTGAATGTATCGCATTTTCATTTCAGTTGGAAAGTGTTTCATAATCAATGTTTTATGCATGATTGGTCTTCTTTGTTTTATAACGTTTTTTAGATTTTTGAAAACAAATCTATAAATTAAGGGTATTCGCCTTGTCCGAACCCCTTAGAAATCTAAAAACATTTGACTGCCCTCGATTGCAATAATTGCTCACATTTAATTACACAAAATCAATTGCATTCCATTTTTTCAAAATGCTGATTTGTTCGAGACATTTCGAGCTCTCGGACTTAGACATAAAAAATAGCGGTTTCCTATTTAGAAATGAACAAAATGCGTAGATTCATAAAAATAATGAGTCAGATCCCCATTCCCTCCCACCAAACTCTCTCTGTATATACGACATATTGCAAGGAAAGTTAAGAACATATCACATTTTATGAAAATCATTCGATTTTTTTAAAGAGATATTAAGTCCTGTAGCAATTAAACTCATCATAGTTCGTTCTTGAAATATTATTAAATCCTAAATAATAGCATCCAATTTATTCTGTTTAAAAGTAGTTACACGTCATTAAGTTATTTAATGTCTGTGACTATATTTTTATGAGTTTTCAATTTATGATTATAAAGTGTTATATCTCTATCTATATTATATATTATAGGCAAAATAAAAATGGTTCGAGATCAGATAAATGTACATGTACAGGAGTGAAGACAGGTATCACTACAGCGAGCATTAACTATATTGGACCTCAAAGTCTGATCTACCTACCTATCAATGGAACCATACACGGTAGGGTCCAAAGGACTGGCCCCGACAAGCGAAACTCCAGTAGCTGACGGCTTTGGACACATATCGCAAAATGCGGTAAATACTGTCACGGGAAAAAGTCGATTCTGTAGTACGAAGATTACTACTTTATTTTTCAAAGTAAATTAAACACCATACACTAAAGCCTAGATTAATTTACTCCTTAAGAGAGGTGGGCTCAGCTTATAGATCTAATCATCCGTTCTGAAAAGGATGCCCTTCCCCCAAGGGATAAGCTTGTATATGTACAGTTGTAATTAAAGATTATATAAAAGTATTCTTAAAAATATCATGCTTTAGTTTGAGGTTGATATACAATTAAAATGGTTATGTAAGTTGCAATGATACAAAACCCTCATTTGCATTATTTTCCTGACATTCATAGCATTATAACTTAAAAACATGAAATTAATAAAAATGTAAATACCTTTAAATTATAATTATGAATTTGCATTAGATAAACTTCTAATCATGTTTTGAGAGTAAGGGGATATCTAATTAGATTTACGAATTATTTCTTTTTATAATTAATGTTCAGTTTTCAACTTTATATTCAGAGGTTTTCTAATTTTCATGAATAATTAAAACTTTTAATGAATTTATAGCTTAAACAGTTAAAACAAATTATAAATAAATATATCCTATTATTTATCTTTTATTAATTATACGGCTTCACAAATAGTGATTTAATTCAACTCAAATATCATATTTCTAAATTTTGCTATTGTAATGTATTTTTTATAATCAACTACGTTTTGAGTTACATTTGATTATTGCTTTGTTTATTCCATTGCACTACGTTTATATTAAATTATGCATAATGAAATGCGATCTAAATTCCAGCAATTGCATTCCGAGGAAAATATAATTAAAAGAAATATTTCGTGAAACACTCTTTTATGTTTTCAAACAACGGGTTTGAAAGCTAATTAAATTTGCACAGAAATATTTCTCAATGCAGACATCAAGATATTCTCTTTTACAGTTTCTGGTAATGACAGATCTCGGTTACAATAAAACAATTAGACAACAAATAATTGTGACCTACTTTTTATGGCAGAATTTTTTTTTATGGAAGGTCATTGCAATAGCCGTAAACTTTCGTAAAATTCAATTTCTTTAACGTTTGTAAGGAATATTTACATTTTTGTTCTAAAATGCAATGAAGTGCAATGCAGAGCAAGTAACGGAACACTTCGCGTTCTAAGCTCCCGATCTACAGTTGCATCGTTTGACTTGTTATTTTTTTGCTCGTAAAAAGATCTACTTTATTGACAAAATGTTTAAATTGTCTCATCACCATTATTAGGTCGAAAAAGAGAAGATATATGATTAAATATGGTTTTCTTTTTGTACACCTAACGATTATTTGCATAAAAACATAATTTATGATTGTTTGATTTAAGATATTAATGTCATGACTTAAAATACTTTCAACAAAAACTGTGTCTCTTTTCCACATTTGAATATTAATCAAAACCAATAGGGTTTATTCATTAGAGATTGAATTCCAGTATTTACATATTGCAGCAATTATCGTACTAAAATTCGTTCAAACTGGGTGCCTCTACACTCTACAGACTCGCACAGAAACAAATGTTCACACATATTATATATATATATATATAAGTATATATATATATATATATATATATATATATATATATATGTATATATATATATATATATATATATATATACATTTTTACACAATCTGTAAGATTTAAGTTGAAAGATGTTTTAAGAATGTAAATGCGTTCAATTGTCGAACTCGAATTTTTAAATGCTGTTACAACCATTTCTCTATGCACTGTGTTATGTATGGCCCGGGATAGTAATAAGCAGGGTTCCTAGGAAAGTTCTAAATTAGCCACATAATATATAAGGAAATGTACAGCCGGAAAAAAAAAAACGAAACACCAGACCTTAATTGCACAATTTATATCGCAGAACAAAACGAAATATATGATTAGATAAGGATTAATGTCTTCTACAAATATCAATATTTAAAATTTGCATGAGGGGGCATTCTCATAGTTATTTTGGCACTAATTTCGAAATCTTCAGAGACAACTCCCATTGATCATCATATATTCGGATTCACCGAAAAAAAAAATAGTGAAAAGGCCCAAAATTGATCGAGAAAATCCTCAAAAACCATTAAGGGTGTGCGAAAATTTTGAACTTTACAGCAGAAAGGGCGAATTTCGATCTGATAGTCTGGTTCCTCTGGTAAATAATGTTCTGTAGCTTTCACGTACGTTTTGATTTAGTGTTACACATAGTCGTTGTTTTTGAAACATTGACGAGTTAGGTGCGGTGTTTAATGTTTTTAATCGTAGACGGTTTTCAGGAAACACCCAAGGTTTTCTTCCAATAACTTTGGGAATGGTCCCCGATAAGCGTAATAATAATAAAATTTTAAATAAAATATGATAGCACATTGAATATTACAGGGATAAACTGAAATTTTGTATACTGTGTTTCAGACCCAGCTGCATCGAATTTTGTCAAGATTAACAACTGTTTCAGTCATCTGTTGAAGCCATAATTTTTATCAATATAAATTTAATAATTAATAATAAATATTTCAAATATATATGAATAGTAAAATTTATATGAATTTTGTTTGGAATTTTTAGTAGTAAATGATGCAAAACTATTTTCTCGGAGAAGTGTTTTATTGCGAATTTATATCCCCAAAACTGGAAAACTCATTTAACCTTAAGACCAGCAAATTTCAAACACTTGTAAATAGATGAAAAATCATTTAAAATTGGTAAACTTTTTTTAATTTTCTCTAAAATTTGAATATGTGGTGATGAATAAGGGTATACAGTGAAACCCTGATTTTACGTCCCCCGAATCTACGTTTTTCCCGCATTTTACGTTTTTTTCATCAGGTCCCATTTTAATGTCCCATGTTAATTTTAAGGTCCCATGTTAATTTAACCCAGATTGTAAGTTTGTTATTTATGGACTTCCCGCATTTTACGTTTTTTCCTTGGACTGGAAAGTAAAAAAAAAATTAAAATTTGCAATAATTTACAAAAAAATTTCCAAAAAAAAAGCAATACTACTATTTTTTCCTTTTGTGCTTTTTTAAGGCTAATCCACGTTGTTGAAAGTTAATCATGAAAACAGAAACGCATTCCACAGACTCCTATCTTCTGAAATCCTGTCTTCCTGTCCAGACTCCTGTCTTCCTGGATTCCCCCCCTTCCTTTGTTGAACACCCGCTGTCGCGGACTGCTCCCTTCCCGGGGAAGAACACTCCAGTTAACCAATCAGATGGGGTGGCTCCTTTTCTTTCGTCGGGGAGGGGGCGCAGGCCTTACCCTTCTCCACGTTTTCAGATAAGCCTTTCAGTTGCTGTTTAGCACGCGGTGGTCGCATTTCTAACCTTTTTGTGCCAAAATGACGAGTAAAAAACGCAAAAACATTTCTGTTGCTGAGAAAGCCGAAATTGTTAAACGATTTGATGAATTTCACGGAACCAAATTAGCGTTCGCTCAATCGCAAGGAATTTCCGTGGCAATCCTGCAATCCATACTACAGAAAAAATAAGGCATTGAAAAAAACATCGAGACAGTGGGTGAAAAAAATTCCAAGAAACGGAAAACATTGAAAAAATCGCCGTACGACGAGCTGGAAGGTATCTTAGTAAAGTGGTTGAAAGAAGCTCGTGCCGCGAATGTACCTATAAATGGCACGATAATAAGAGAAAAAGCTCTAGAAATCGCCGATAGGCTTGGTGGTTTGAAAGACTTCACAGCTTCAAATGGCTGGATTGACAGAATGAAAAAAGACATAATCTTGTGTATAGATCGCTTTCGGGAGAATCATCAAGTGTAGATGAAGCTACAATAGAAGAATGGAAGAAAAATCTACCAAATTTGAACAAAGGATACAAGCCAAAGGACGTATTCAATGCGGACGAGACCGGACTCTTCTTTAACCTCCTACCGGATAAAAGTTACGTTGCTAAAGGAGACTCCTCCCATGGAGGGAAGATGTCTAAATTGCGCCTTACGGTTTTACTGTGCTGTAATTCTGATGGAAGTGAGAAGCTGACGCCTCTTGTTGTTGGAAAGTCGCGCAAACCACGATGCTTCAAAAACGTTAGAAGTTTTCCGTCAAAGTACGAAGCAAACAAAAAAGCGTGGATAACCCAAGCCCTTTTCGAAGACTTTTTGCGCAAACTAAACAAACAAATGAAGTTGCAAAATCGTAAAATAATTTTGTTCATTGATCAATGCACTGCACATCCGGATTTGCAGCTGTCTAATGTGCGTGTCGTGTTTTTTCCTGTAAATTGTACAAGCAAATTACAGCCTTGTGATCTCGGCATTATTCGATCTTTCAAGGTTTATTACAGAAAGCAACTTGTCCGTAAAGCGGTAGCTGAACTAGAAAATGGAAACCTAAATGACGCCTGCAAACTAAAGTTAAGTGTTCTAGAGGCTATGCATTTTATTTATGCGTCGTGCAGAAACGTTACACAACAGTGCATTTCCTATTGTTTTGAAGAAAGCGGAATCGTAGCGTCTAATGAACCTTTAACAGATGAAGAATCAGCTGCGGTGGACTCGGAGGAGGACAACGAAACACTTATCTATGACTTCGGCGATTACATCCCGGAAAACTTAGCAACATGCGAAGCTGAAAGAGCTACTGCTCCATCCGTAGACGACCTTATGGACTTTTCGTCCGCCGATGAATATGAACAAGAACAACCGGAAACACAGCCCGTCCCTTCTTTCAGTATCGCATTGAAGAGCTTACAAATAGTGAAAGACTATTTTCTTTCTTATAAAGACCAGGGAAAAAACTTGCAAAGTATTTCAATCCTAGAAGATGCTGCATTCACTTTGAACTCAATGACTAAAAAACAATGCACTATTACAGACTATTTTCAACCTAAACGCCAGGATTCGTAACTAAATATGTTAAAATGATCTTAAAATGGTATGTATAATAATGTTCTTTTCGTAAAATATACATATTATACCTTTTGAAAGAGTCATCTTTACTACCTTTAGTTTTTTCTATTTGATTTTTGCATTCTATGTATTTCCCGTATTTTACGTTTTTCCCACATTTTACGTTTTTTCACCCAGTCCCTTGAGAAACGTACAATCGGGGTTTCACTGTATTTTGGAGTGAGTGCAGAACTAACTATGAAGACGGTCCTTTAAGCAAATTTTAAATATTGATATTTGGAGAAGACATTAATCTCTATCGAATGATATCTTTCGGGTTTTTTTTTTAAACGGTTGTGCATGAGTGTACATATTAGGTTGCAGAGTCTACTTCGATGATAAGAGTTTCCAATTTCGTCCCAGTTGCTCAACGGTAGAGAGACGGCTGGCCAATTCGGAGATCCACGGTTCGATTCCTGGTTGGGATAGCAATGCTCTTTACAATGACTCTCAAACAAATCAACCCTGTAGGTTAGTGCAAAGATGTCGGAGGTCTGAAGACCCCAGACCGTGCGACTCACATAGTGGGTTTAGAGTAGCTAGCTGCCCGGCCGGGAAAAGATACCTCCTGTACTCGGGAGGCACCCAAGGTCTACCATCCCGCCAAACGAACATTTATTTAGATCTAAAAAGATAACAGTTGATGAAAAATATTGGGGTAAAACAGACAGTTTTACATTATATTTGAACTTGACAAGTACGTACATTTTTCAAAAATGGGAAAAAGGTTATTACGAACGTTATTAGATAAAGAGATCATTCAAAATTAAAATTTTGAGTGAGGTATATTAACATAATGAAAAATTGATTAAAATTAAAGAAAATAATAAAATTTTAAAAGTAAAAATTAAAAAATATATAAAAAAATATATGAAAAGGAAAAAAAAATTAGGCACATGGAAAACAAAAACAGAAATTTAGAATAAAATTTAGAGAAGAAAAATTAGAAAAAGTACAAATAAAAAGGGTCAAAAAAAAAAGAAAGAACCTAGAAAATAATTACAGTTAACATAGCTTTTTTTTAAACAAACAATATGGAGGGAACACAATAAGTCCATATAAGTTAATAAGAATTTAATAAAGGGATTCATTGAGTAAAATTAATTAAGAGCAGAATCTACTCATAAGCTTAGGTCACTTTATTAGAAATTTCCATGGTAACAAGAATACAGTTTTTAATTTTATCTACTGAAGAGGGATTTGAACGAACTTTGGAGAACCAAATTGGTTTATTAGAGCGGGAGGGCTTGCAGAGATGAAAATTTTTAGAAAAAGGACAATCGAAAACGTAATGGTCAACGTCACCGAATTTATTGCAAATACAGTTAGAGATGGATTTAATTTTGAAAAAGTATAGGTAATCAAGAAAGGGATACGATAAGCGTTTGCAATTTCGTCCCAGTAGCTGAACGGTAGTACGTCGGCTGGCCAGTTCGAAGATCCAGGTTTCGATTCCCGGTTGGGGCACAAGGTTCTTGACAAGGTCTATCTATAAGTGACTATGTCCGATCAAATAAAAGTTATAGCAGTATTTAAAAGTATTTAAAAAGTTGGGATATCGAAATGTGTAAGCAACCAAGATAAACAAAAAAGCCAATTATGAAATTGTAGAGAATTGTATACCAGTAGGAATTGATCCTTGCAAAGTATTTAAAACGTTGGGATATCGAAATGTGTGAGAAACCGAGATAGACGAAAAAGTCAATTACGAAATTGTAGAGCATTGTATACAAGTAGGAATTGATCCTTGCAAAGTAATTAAAAAGTTGGGTTATCGAAATGTGTAAGAAACCGAGATAGACGAAAAAGTCAATTACGAAATTGTAGAGCATTGTATACAAGTAGGAATTGATCCTTGCAAAGTATTTAAAAAGTTGAAGTTAAAAGCTAAAAGTTTTAAAAGTTGGATATCGAAATATGTAGGAAACCGAGATAGACAAAAAAGTCAATTACGAAATTGTAGAGCATTGTGTACAAGTAGGAATTGATCCTTGCAAAGTATTTAAAAAGTTGGGATATCGAAATGTGTAATAAATCGAGATAGACAAAAAAGTCAATTACGAAATTGTAGAGCATTGTATACAAGTAGGAATTGATCCTTGCAAAGTAATTAAAAAGTTGGGGTATCGAAATGTGTAAGAAACCGAGATAGACGAAAAAGTCAATTAAGAAATTGTAGAACATTGTATATAAGTAGGAATTGATCCTAAAACTGTTACAGAAAGCATTTATTCGACACAATATGGCTATTCGTGAATCGCTTAAAAATTTAGGAATTCTAAAGTGAATATCACTTATATGCAGAGGAATCTAATGTACAGTCTGTTTAAAATGATTTCCGTCTGCAACAATGCGCATATGAAATCGAGAAAGATTATTACTGAATATTTTAACAAGTATTTCAGGTATTATTGTATTACATTTCCTGATGGTACGACTTTTCGACAGATACTAATTGCCTTCTATATATGCGTTTATCACTTTCCTACTGTCGATTCTTATTAATGAAGCAATGCTCTACTATTGGATTGCTCTACTCTGTAATTGGATTTTTTCGTATACGTCTTTGTGTTAACAAGTTTGTTGTCAAATATTTTAAATTTAACGTGCACATTCACGCATCTTGCCCTTCAAAGCTATGAGGATGCTTATGGACTTTTTTAGTAATCTTGGGAAATTTCCTAGGTTTGCTAAAAATCTTATATATCGTTGAAGAAATAATATAATGTTTATAAAAATATTTATTTATTAAAACTAATATTAAGTTCTTTAGGTAAACAAAATATTTACATAAGAATGTTTCTGCATAATCCATAAAATGAAATGCATAAAATGCGTACATAAACGATTCAACTCTTTCTAAAAATTCTTTTAACGTAAACACGATAGAAACAAAAAATCCATTTTATGAAAAATTTGCCTCAGTCATGAAATTGCTTACAAACTGGAAGTTTTGACATATTTGTGCCCTTTCTAAAATGCATTTGTTCATGGTTTCACAAGGTTAATGCATCAAGATGAATGTGTCTGCATTTTTTTTTATCTGGATTTGGTACATGTGACAAAAACTGCAGTATAATACTTTGCGCCGTGACAGATTTATGTCAACACACAAAAAGTGCCGTCAATAGTACTTTCATTATCTCGAAAGAAACAGCGGAGCAACAAATTATATCGTGAAAATAAGGAAGCAGTTCTATATTTGTATGCATTATTACTGTTTGCTAAAAGTACATGTACTTCTTTCGGCAACAATTTAAAAGAAACAGTTTTATATGAAAAGGAACAAACACAATAAAATTGTTTATATTTTTTTTCTCTTCATTATATAGTGTACTAAGTAGTTTTACTCTTTATATGGGGTGCACTTTTAGTATAGTAGCATTTAAGGAATACTCGAATTATGTATTTAAGCATAAATATAATAAAATCAAAACTATGTCAAGAAAACTGTATTTTTTACAAATATTCAATTCAACCAAAATAATTTCGTTAATAGTAGCATACAACAAAAAAATAATTGTTTGAAGGTAAAAACAGCCTTCTTCAGGACACACAAGAAATGCAACCTTCACTCGTGAGAAAAGAGCGGCGACTGATGCACGAACAGCTAACGTGACTGAAGCAATGAAAGGGTTTTGCCAACAACGAGATAAGAAAAAAGTAGGTGAAACAACTCAGGAGGAAAGAACAAGAAGTGGGACACACTGAATGAATGGCAAAATACCATAGAGGAAAGTGAACGTCCAACACAGGATTCAAATCACTTGCTCTGTTCATAAAAGCATAATTCAAATAAAAAAATTAAACAAAATATTAAAAATAAGTAGAACTGAATTTGGTTTTGGAAAGCTAAAAGAGCTAATATTGACAGCAAAAACAACGAAAGTAAAATTCAGGAAAAGGATGAAAATTGCTGAAAAAAGAAAGAGGCAAACGAAATCGAAAAACTGAACCTAGAGATTTCCAAGCAGAAGAGATTAAAGGACAATTATCATTAACAAGGGAGTTTGGCTGAGAAACTTTCAAGATATTCTAATTCAAAAATGGAATTAGAAGTCGAAATGATATTTCCGAAAAATTAAAAATAAGATTAAAGTCCCAAGAATGTCTAGCAATTGCAGACTTAAAAACCTCTTGTTTAGAAACACGTGCTCCTGCTGGCGAAATTATAACTTTTGTTAGCTATAAGGCGCCATTATTTTTTACCGTTTTAATTTTAGGCGTGTCTTTATTCTTTTAAACCTTATTTCTGTCTTGAATTGTTGGGGTATTTATCATATTCTTTGCGAATACGGTTTTGGTTACGTTAGTCAAACAAAAAGAGCTGTTAAATTTCCTATTAAGAAGCACAATGTTTTTAAACAAGGGGTTTCTAAGTTGGCAATTGCCAAATATTCTTGGGACACTAATCATGTTTTTGACTTTTCGGAAGCTAATATAATTTTAACTCCTTGGACTTTCTTGAGAGGCTCTCGTTTGTTTCTCAGTCAAACTTCCATATTAATGACAATTGTCCTTTTTTCTTTTCTGCACGGACATCTCGTTTAATGTTGCGATTTTGTTTGTAACCTTCTTCTTTTTGAGTAATTGTGATAAAATCCCTTTCCTGATTTATATTTTTGTTGTTTTTGGTGGCACTCTTTTAGCTTCCTAAAACCAAATTTTGTTACACATGTTTTTCGTATTTTGTTTAGAATATTTTTTACTATGGTTTGGCCAATTTATTTGAATTGCGCTTTTATGAACAATTGAACATGTGATTTGAATCCTATCCTGGGCGTTCACTTTCTTCTTTGATATTTTACCGTTCATTCAGTGTGTCCCACTTCGTGTTCCTTCCTCTTGGGTTATTTTGCCTCGTGTTTCCTCTCTTGCAATTGTTCACAGCACACTTCCCCTGTTTTAGTCATGTTTGCTCTTCTCATCCCCTGCATCAGTCACCTATCTTTCTGTCACGAGTAAATGTTGCGCTTCCTGTGTGTTGTGTTATATGCTGCTCTTAGGAGTAAACTTCCTCGCCTGAAGCTAACCTGGGAATTCCACGTTAATCAATGGGGGTAGAAAAATAGCTAAATATAGCATTGGATTTTGAGATTTTTTCCTGGAATGTTTTGCAAAACTTATACTTGTACTATAAGCATTGGAGCCGTTTTTAAAATTATTTTAAATTCATTAGAAGTAGTTTTAAAATTAACGCGAAAGTGCAAATTTTTTTTTTTTTTTTTTTAATTTTGCTCAACGATAAAAAACGTTTGAATCAAGTTATTTTTTTTTTAGAAAGCCTGTTGAAAGATTGAATATTTCACTTTTATATGCAAAAAGAAAATCTGAGCTATGTTGAACCAAATTTTATAATTGGTTATGCAAAGAATAGTGGCAAAATGAAAATATCCAATCTTTGCATGATAGCTTTATCTCAAAATTTGACATTGATGGATCAGTAATAGGATGTCGCAGGAGTTTAGCTACACCCCGATGGGGACTTGTTTGTGTCATTCCCCCAAAATCACAAGGTGTGAGGTTATATTGGTCACAACGCATTAAATTTCGAGATTTTGTTTTGTAAACTGCTCTCCCAGTGAAAATTCCGACTATGTTACTGTGAGACCAGAAATAGATCTCACATTTGATGAGACACTTTTATGTGTGAAATTTATTGGGGCCAAAACGGCGAACAAAGCGTGTAGTCCGGCTGGCACCGGAGTTTATCACTCCGTGAACCTAAAGGTCAGAAGACCATAAATTTAGGGGACCATGACAGAGCGGCTGAGCTGGGCCTTACGAGATGTGGAAAAGTGCAATTGGGTAAAGGAGTAACCAATAAGCGTCAAAAAGAAGTAAAGGCGGAGTTATCCCTCCCCCCACCACACACACCGAGGGAACCACAGCCTGTGACCCGAAAACGACAAGAGACAACGATGGAATTTTGACTTAAGAGCATACCAACAGACAACTATCACGATTTTGACTTAAGAGCAGACCAGAAAAGAAAGATATGGAATTTTGACTTAAGAGCATACCAGTAGAGACGATCAAGATGTTGACTTAAGAGCACGACTAGAGAAGAATGAAAAACCTACTGAAATGAATTGTTGGTCATTTTAAATTCCCCTACAGTGCATAATATATGTAAAGGGAAAGTACCATGATGAGTCAAAAATCCGATTCTTAAATTTGATGGATTTAACCATTTTAAGCATTCTTGAAATGAATCAACCGTTTTTCAATGATGTCTGTGGTACGATAACTCTCAAACAAGTTATGAAAATCAAATGAAATTTTCTGATTATTTCAATCGATGAATGTAACATGCCTATTTTCTAACATTTTTTCCCCAAAAGTAAAACAAAACATAAGTACGTATAAGAGTGTTACGAAAATATCTGTTTAATGTGTAATATTTTAAATGTGTATTCATTTAAAGACGTGGTTCTCGAAATATTTTATGTTTCTAATATTAAATGGAAAAATTTATAAAAACAAGAAATTAATCAAGAAGTATTTATAGGGTGGCAAATGCTGTGTGCACTTTATTTTCGATGGAACTATTAATTTAATTTTCTTTTACATATTTCGTACGGTCATGCGAATTTTCGGAAAAACCGGGCATGACATCTCTAAAAGCGTAAATGAAAATTCTTCGTTCGTGGATTCCCTAATACCTGCCAGAATTTTATTCTGAATCCATATCAGTTACCATCTAAGCTCTATCGACAACTAAGCTTGAGAAATAAATGTTTAAAAAAATGTTTTAATCGGAAATGGAAAAAGAACTGGAAAGAGTAATCCTTAGTGAACCCCTACCCTTTCCGGAACTTGATACTGAATCCATATCAATCATCATTTAAGCTATCTATATCTATAACAGATTCCGAGAAATTGATGTTTCAAGTAAAATTTTTGAAACGAAATTAGAAAAGAAACCATAAGTGAAAATCCCTACTGAACAACGCTATACCTTTTCGAGAATTTGATGCTGAATCCTTATCCTTCATCATCTATGATTTTAAAAGACATCGGAGATAAAGATCAGATTTTTTTAAATAAAAAATATTTAAAATATGATTATGTTGGAATTGATACAAAAATAACAGTTTTAGATGTAAAACGTGGATAACGGCACATGCCATCGTTCCAAAAATTATCTCATTAGCTTTTAAATAATAAATTACTTATAAAAACTATTTAGGTAATACACTTTAAAGCATAATTATCTTTTATAATGCTTTTCCAACTAAAAAAATATGAAGATTTTAGGAGCTTCCGTACTTAATTTATCGTACTAAATTTCCTTCGATTTACTTAATGTATTGAGGGATATCATGCCCCATCGTGAAATGAGAAATTTCCAATACCTGGAGAACCACACCTGATAATAGTTCTTTTGTTCCGAATTGTACCTAAATCTAATTGGCACCAGGTTAATCCATAAGTGACTTAACATTATAAAACGTCACTATAGAATTTTATAGAAATTATGTCAAATAGTTTTGATTTAGAGTGGATATATACATTGCACACGCATACACACACACACACACACGAGCGCGCACGGCACGGCACGCTAAAATAGTATTTTCGTTTTCTAGAGAATCCTAATCGTGTAGCTCCGTCGAAAACTGAAGTTGCTATTTTTGACACAATTTCAACAGTTTTCATATACATTACCATGTATTGAAGGGAAAGTAAAATTGCCTCCTAAATGCGCATTACCTGAGTGTATGCTAGCACACTATGTACTGTCGATAAATTGTTAAAAGCTTGAGAAAACTATGTATTCGCTATGAATTCAAATATTTGGGGAACGAACTATTGTAAAAACTGTTTTATATTTCTTCTATCTGCGGCTGCAGCCGACTCTGCTCCTGCCAAAATATCGATTGAAAATGCTACGAATCAGTACCCGAATTATAAACATCAATTTCTACATATATAATGATAATTCGAATACATTTGACTTCTAGAGTAAACAGTTGCTTAATCCATATATAGTAAAAGCACGCTATGACGAAATCAAAGGTGCGTCGAAATTCCTTCTTTAGATGGTATTTTCAACCAAAGTATATTATATATATAGTTTTTCAGAAAATTTCGCTATTAGAACTATTATAATGTTACGTAACTAATTATTTCTTATGTAATTTTTCATTATAAAACGATTGGCATACATTTTAGAGTGCTAGCATGAAACGTTCACGAGATATTGTATTTTATTAAATTAAATTTATCAAAAAATTTTTACATAAAATGAAAAAAAGTGTTAACTATTGTGAAATATGTTCGCGTTTCATATGTAATGCCATGAATTCTTTAACATCGTTCTCGTGAATCTAGTCCGTTCCATTCACAAGAGAAGATACTTTGCGTAATAGTTTTGTATTTTGACGCCTTACAATTCATCAATCAAGAGCGGATTGGGTCAGCGGGACACTAGACAAATGCCCGGTGGGCTGCTATGATTTGGGCCGATCTTTGTAGATTATAATGATTAAAAATGCTGTTTGTTCTAAAGTGACTAAAATCAAACCTCTTATAACCTATATTAGGCTTATATTTCGATTTAAAATGTTGCATTGTAGAACCTTTTTGCAATAAAATTGGTAATAGAGTTTGAACTAGTGGGTTGTGAGAATGATTTTAAATCATTTATAAATGTACATCATTTGCATAGTAAAAAATTTTACACAATTGAAAACCCTTTCTGGTAGGTCGGACGGTCTGGGTCTCAACAACAACTCAATTGAAAACGGTTAAATATATATTAAAATCTGGTAGAGATGTTATTAGATACTAAATACAACATACAACTTTCAGTAATCCTAATTAAATTTTGACATAAATTTTCGGATTCAAAAAATGTTTATAAATTTAGTAACAAATATTCTGTTCTCGTGAAATTGAGATTTCAGTGTTCTATTTTGTCACTATCAAACCTCCCATGATTCTAATTTCTTCTGAAATTGTCTAAAGCATGTAAGATTAAATTTAGTCAAAAATTGCAGTGTATGTGTATAGACGTGAATATATGTATGTTAGAGAAAACAGCTAAAATTTCAGCAACTGATTTTCCCACGGTCAGCACCTTTTCTGTTTCTATATACCTGAGGCCCCGTCTTTGCACCATCGACAAATTTATGATTCATGCACAGTTCTTCCATCAAAAAAGTAAATAGTTTGATGCTAGGAGCAACTGTTCTTCTACCTTTCAAAAATGAGGTTTTATCTTGTGCTCGGTTTCTTTCCTCATGCTATTGTGTACTTTCAATTGTATCACTAAACGGTAAAATGTTCCCATCATCTTTTCTTTACATGTGTCTGGCCAGTTTTTTTCCAGAAAGACCTCCAATTTCTAAAGATGTCTGTAGCACTGTAAAACAAGAAAGATCAATCATGCTTAAAGCATTGATTATGAAACACTTTCCAACTTCAATGCAATTTTATTTTAAAATGTCGAAAATGCAATACATTCCTCGGTAATATTTTAAAACTTATCACAATACTACATTGATTTATTATATTTGAAAACTTAAACCTTCATTTAAAAAAATGAACTTCATTCAAATGACGGCATTGAAATATAAATTGCCTGGTTTAAATATCTCTAAAATGCAATACATTCCACGGCAATATTTTTAAAACTATCATAATACTACAATAATTTATTATATTTGAAAACTTCATCGAAAACAACTGAAATTCATTCAAATGACGTCATAGAAAAAATAACACGCCTGGATCTCTCTATAAAAGCAGGATTTCATTCATTTCATTCATCACAATACTATAATAATTTATTTTATTTTGAAATTAAGACCATGGAGCTACAATTCATAAACTCTATGCTTAAAACTTCATCGAAAAAAATCGTCCTTCTGTTTATAAAATCAATTAATATTTCATTCATATCAGCCATGCAGACTCCATGGACTGAATTATTTTGTGTTAAAGAAATACAGTAATTCTAATACAACTCATTCTACATATTTTGCTGTTTACATTTTACATAGGTGAAAAATAGGCTTAGTTGTAGAAATAATCAAATTTGAATGAGAATTTAAACTCAAATATATTGTCATTGTGTTGTTTTAGTATGTAGATGCACAGAATTTAAGCAAAAATAAAGTAGTTTTAGGACGGATACAACACTCAATATGAATTAAAAAGAACTTTAAAAAATCACGATTTTGAAACAAGATGGATGCCATATATCATTTTAAAGTGGGTCATGTGATCGTTTCATATCATGGTCACGTGATCGTTTCATATAAGATGCGTAATTATTATTTTAATTTTTATTTAAAAAACTACTGAATATATTTCGCTGAATTTTTTTTTATATATTTTATGGAACAATTTGACTATTACCTAAAATTTTCGAAGCAATTTGTGAATTTTAAATCCGCTTAAAAAATGTTTGAAAAATTAGGTCCCATAGGACTCAATGTATTTCATTTTTTCAACCCGGGTTCAATCCAAAACTAATTGGGTGATATTATTCTTTTATATTCCCATAGGTCCTACAGACCGTCTGAACAACATACTAAAATTTCATTTTGATTAAGTCATTTTTACGGCAGTTATCGTGCTAACGGACAGACAGACAGACAGACAGACAGAATGAACAAAGTCATAAACACTTTTCAACTTTGTTGTAAAGTGTTAAAAAGGCTCTTTGGAAAGAGATGGATATTATGATTTAAGTTTTCAGAGATGCACCGTTATAGTAAGTCGGGACATTCTCTTCGTTATCATCCAAAAAAAAAAGTTAACAGAGACAAGAATTTGACGGAATGGAGAAAGAGGTAAGCATCAATATTTTGTCATCTTGTTTTGAAATTTTGTGAATAAAAATAATTTATTTATTACAATTATACAGGGTGTTCCAAAAACATTGACCTCGGCTTATATTCCTTAAATATTGATCTTAGATATATATAATAATTTACAAAGTTGCGTAAAAAAAGGTACAGAATGTTATGAAATTGATAAAAATTTTCAGGGGATTAAATTTGAAGAAATACTAAATTTAAGTTTTTATACGGCCCCGTATAAGAACATTTCCAATTAATAAAATGTGCCCTATACACTAATAAGGTGATGCACAAAATTTCAGCGTTTTATCATAAAAAGTCCCAGAGAAATGTTAAACAAAGTTGGTGAGGGATTAATCACAAATTAAAATGTAAATGTTTACAGCAAGAGTGCAAATGACGCATTGCAGAAATGCATCACAGGCAAATAATATCTTCCTCTTATCTTTAATGGATCTTTGGCATGGATAGAAAATATTTTGATCAAGCTTTGTAATCTTTATGTAAAGTTATTATTTCTATACAGTGTAGATACTTTTGTAACAATAAATAGCAAAAATAGTATTTATTTATGTAATCAATGTTTTCTTTCGTAATTTGAGTATGACCCCTGAAAGGCGATCTGCCGATATGATTTTTCCCCTCTGAGAACCCATGGCGTTGCATTGAAAAGCAGTTTAAGTCAGCATTTTTGTATTTTCATATCTCTGGGACTTTTTATGATAAAATGCTAAAATTTTGTACATCCCTTTATTAGTGTATAGAGCGCATTTTACTCATTGGAAATGTTTTTGTACGGGGGCCGTATAAAAATTTAACTTTTGTATTTCTTAAAATTTAATTCCCTTGAAAATTTTAATCGATTTCATAAAATTCTGTACCTTTATTACTCAACTTTGTAATTTACTATATATGTCTAAGATCGTTATTTAAGGAATAAAAGCTGAGGTCAATATTTTTGGGACACCCTGTATACCCTGACGATGTATAATTAAATTAATATATTACAAAATGTACTCTTCCACACTGATCACAATGTACTTAGATTTAAAAAGAAATTATGTGCTTTATTAAAAATGTTTTTGACATATTTTCTTTCTTGAATTTATTATTAAACATTCACATTTGTACATAATTTGTGATTGTTAAGAAATTTTGATTTTTGCTTTATAAATATATTTTATGAAATGTTTTTACTTCGTTCACCACTTTTGTAGAATCTTAAATTTACAATACTGTTTGCGTATGGTTCTACTTTTTTTATTGTTTACAATAGTATGAAATTCACACTTTTAATATAGATTATATTTCGGGAAGCTTTTATCAACCATGTAATATTTTTTAAATAAGATCTTAAATTTTAATATTTTATCAATAAATTTCTTTCGCATACTTCACACTTTATTTAAATTATATTTCATTTTTTCAAATTTGAAAATTATGTGTCAATGCCACATTTTATTTCACGTTTTGAAATTGATATGGGCCGCAATCGATTCTCGGGTATTTCCGCACAATTTTTTCACACAATTTTTTAAATGAAAAATTTTGACAAGCAGATTATCCCAATATTTTGCACGAACTTCAGAACTTATTCAAATTTGCATTACAACCATTTATTAAATGTGTAGCTGTCCCCATCGTCTTTTGGGATTCCATTGAGCCCATTTTCATGATGTCATTTAATAAAATACAAAATGACTTGACCTGTAGATTTGCTCAATGTATTTGCCGGAATGGAAAAAAATATGTAATGTATAGGTTTTTAAAGTGAACTAGTGCTCGGTTGATTTTTCCATAATTTTTAAATGAAAAATTTCGACATACAGATTTTCTTAATAATTTGAACGAACCTGAGAGCCTATTCAAATTTGCATTACAACCATTCATTAAATGTATAGCTGTTCTAGTGTGTTTTGGGATTCTATTCAGCAAATTTTCATGATGTTATTTAATAAAATACAAAATGACTTGACCTGTAGATTTGCCCAATGTATTTGCCTGACTGGAAAAACATATTATAATGCATATGTTTTTGAAGTGAACTAGTATTTGGCTGACTTTTACACAATTTTTTAAATGAAATATTTCGACTTGCAGATTAACCTAATATTTTGCACGAACCTCAGAACATATTCAAATTTGAGTTACAGCCATCCGTTAAATGTATAGCTGTTCTCAACGTGTTTTGTGATTCCATTGAGCTCATTTTCATGATGTCATTTAATAAAATACAAAATGACTTGACCTGTAGATTCGCCCAATGTATTTGCCTGAATGGAAAAAAATATGTAATGTATATGTTTTTAAAGTGAACTAGTTCTTGGCTGATTTTCACACAATTTTTTAAATGAAATATTTTGACATACAGATTATCCTACTAATTTGCACGAACTTCAGAACATATTCAAATTTGCTTTACAGCCATTCACTAAATGTATAGCTGTTACCAACGTGGTTTGGGATTCTATTAAGCCCATTTTCTTGCTGTCATTTAATAAAATCAAAATGACTTGACCTGTAGATTTGCTTAGTATATTTGTCGGAATGGAAAAAATTATGTAATGCATAGGTTTTTTAAGTGAACAAGTGCTCGGTTGATTTTCCCACAATTTTTAAATGAAAAATTTTGACATACAGATTATCTTAATAATTTGGACGAACCTGAGAACCTTCTCAAAATTGCATTATAACAATTCATTTAATGTATAGCTGTCCTCAGCTTGTTTTGGAATTCTATTGAGCTAATTTTCGTGATGTTATTTAATAAAATACAGAATGACTTGACCTGTAGATTTGCCCAATGTATTTTCCTGAATGGAAAAAAAAATATGTAATGTATATGTTTTTAAAGTGAACTAGTTCTATGCTGATTTTCACACAATTAAATTTTTAAATGAAAAATTTCGACAAGCAGATTATCCCAATATTTTGCACGAACTTGAGAACTTATTCAAATTTGCATTACAGCCATTCATCAAATATATAGCTAGCTGTTCCCAGCGTGTTTTGGGATTCTATTGAGCTCATTTTTATGATTTTATTTAATAAAATACAAAATGACTTGACCTGTAGGTTTGCCTAATGTATTTGCCTGAATGGAAAAAATTTGATTTGGGCAGTACAGGACTTTTTCTAAAGACCTAAATTCATTTTCTCTTTATTTCTAAAATAATTCATTAAATTGAGTTTAATTGCACAAAATACCACGCATAATTATTTGAAATTTTACTGAAATTTTAATGCAATTATCGCTTTCATCTGGTAAAGTATTTTCAAAGGCGGCGAAGCAAAAAAATATCTCGAAAACGGTTAGTACTAGAGAAATTCGGTTGTTCTTATTCTTTTTCTCGTCAAAAACTGCGTATAAAGCAAGCATAATAATACATTTGAGCATATGCAGTCTTTTATTTTAGATTTTAGCAATTTTTGCGGCCTTTTTCGTAATAAAGAGAGATTTTTCTTTTCCAAATCGTACCAAAATCTAATCAGTATCAGAATATCCTCTAAATGACTTATCTACCAAATTTTGTAAAATTTTGTCAGTTTTTCAGCTAGAGTGGATACATGATATGTTTGAGGGCCATTTCGCAAAATAAGGCGGGTTCTTTTATTCCAAATCGTACCTATACATTTTTATATTTCCCTATACATTACTATGCATGGTAGGGATAGTAAAGAATCTTGGTAATACAGAATAGATTCTTTAAAAAACATGTTTAGATACATGAAAAAAGTGGTTGTATTCTTGCAATATGCAGTTTTTACTTATTACTAGTTTTCAAAAATACTTATATTTTTAGGCGGAAGATGGATGTGGATGATACATTATTGACTGAAAATATAACTGACGCAAACGAAATTCATGCCATAGAAGGCAGGCGCATAGCTGATATTAAATATTTTATAAAAGAGCTGCAAAATTTTGAGAATCATAGTAAATTCGAATGTACGTTTGCAAATATGTACATTATTTCAGAAGAAAGGTCAGGATTCAGGATTAAATAGTGGTCTGAAGTTCATTTGCAATGTGTTCCATTTTGAGAAAACAATTTGGACTTAAGATAAAAATAAACATTTCATACAAAAAAAGGAACAAACTAAATCCAAAAATGTGACCACAGCAGATGCCACAGGAATTATAAATATCGGATATGGATTCACGAATATGTCTGAATTATTTTCCGTTCTAGAAATTCCTGGAATGTCCTATACAATGTATTCTAAGGAACATAAATTGGTCTCTGAAACATGGGAAAAATCGGCTTCTTTGGCAATGGAGTTAGCTGCTGTACGAGAAAAGGAATTAACTATTGAACGTAGAGAAGTGGACAAGAACGGTATACCGCTTTTGACAGAAATAGTTGATGGGAGTTGGACTAAAAGATCCTACAAAACTAATTACTCATCATCATCAGGTATGTTAAGTAAAATTTTCACATATCTCTGGAACAATATATGTCTTTCTGAAAATATTGTATTTGATAAGAAAAATGGAAAAATATAAATTTCAGCTCAAAGCATATAAATTCACTAAATTGGCTAATACATTTTGCCATACTATATTTTTTGCTGAAACGATTTTCTCAAAGTATCTACGAGTATGTCTCAGTATTTACTATATATAGAACTTAGAATATAAAGTTCCTTGCTGTCTCAACCGGGAATCGAACTACGGATACTAACCCTTTTTAACACTTTACAACAAAGTTGAAAAGTGTTTATGACTTTGTTCATTCTGTCTGTCTGTCTGTCTGTCTGTCCGTTAGCACGATGACTGCCGTAAAAATGAGTTTATCAAAATGAAATTTTAGTATGTTGTTCAGACGGTCTGTAGGACCTATGGGAATATAAATAAATAATATCACCCAATTAGTTTTTTATTGAACCCGGGTTGAAAAAATGAAATACATTGAACCCTATGGGACCTAATTTTTCAAACATTTTTTAAGTAAATTTAAAATTCACGAATTGCTTCGAAATTTTTAGGGAAATATTCACATTATCCCATAGAATATATAAAAAAAAAATTCAGTAAAATATGTTAAGTAGTTTTTTAATTAAAAAAATTATTTAATATAGGGAAAAAAACAAATTCAATTAAATTCTGACTTTGGGATATCTTCCAGAAAGAAAAGAGACAGATATTATATAATAAATATCTCTCCCTTTGTTTAAACGTTGTGATTTTGCGAAGCTGCTGTTTTTATCTTGTGGTGACTTTTCTTACTTACGCTTGGGCGTGTTATATCTAGTTACGATAGAGCACGTCGGGCTAAGTAATCTTCAACTTTTCTGTGTATCGCCATTTTGTGCTGTTCGAACTTGGATTGCCACGTGTGTTTTCCCCACGTGGTTGTGCTTTTCGTACTTCGAGTTATTTGACCCTGATTTATGATGGATCTTGACAACGACCTTTTGGAGAAGACGAAGGAAGTTGCTAGTGAGCTGGAGGGTGACGATGCTCGGCCTCTCAAGGATGCAATGGATGCGTATCTTGGACGCCTGCCGGACGCTGGACTTCTTGCCGCAAAGACCCAGGAAGTGAAGGATGCGGTGAACTATTGTGGAATGGTGATCTACGTGCTGACACTGCATATCCAGGATATGCTCAAGTATGGACTCCTCGGACAGGACAAGGACCAAGTCTCCCGGATTCTAGGTTCGTTCAATTTTGTGAATTCTTTTTTGTTCTGCTGTGACATTGGTAAATTTAGAAATTGTGATAGGGATATTTATGTGATCTTTAACCCAGTTGAGGAGTATAATGATAGAGTAATTAGAGCTAAACTGTTAGAGTTAGGACTAATAAATGAAATTAAACTTGTTGACAAAACTGAAACGGTTGTAAATCCATGTAAAAGGGCTAGGATAGAGGAGTCTCACACTGAGGGAACTCCTACTAAAAACCAGGATGGAAATTTAAAATTAAAATCTAATGACCATGATAACATGGACTGTAATGCTGCTAGTGATAGTGTTGTAAATGAAAAGGTTAGTGATAATGTTGTAACTGTAAATGAAAAAGTTAAAACTAAGACTTATGCTGAAATTGCCGCGCAACCGGTTCAATTTAAGAGTGCACCTAAACCTAAAGCGGTTGAAAATAGTGTTAGAGAAAATATTATGGAGGTAGAAAAAAAAGAACCAAAAGCAGAATGTTTCTTCATAAAGTTTAGAGACAACTACCAGGCTCTCCTTAAAAAGCTAAATGAAATTACAGGCAATAAAGTATCTGGCAAACTCTCAGGAGATATGCTCAAACTCATACCCAATGACGCTGACTCCTATAGGGTTGTTCAGCGCCATTTGACTAGCGAGAAAATCCCCTTCCATAGTTTAAACCTAAAAACTGAAAGGCCAAAAAAGGTAGTTTTGAAGGGGCTACCAACTAACTATGACATTGAGGAGATTAAAATGACGCTAACATCCATTGGATTAGATGTAGTCCGGGTTTCTCAATTGAGAAACACAAAAACAAGATTACCCCTGCCGATCTTCTTACTCAGCCTTAGGCCCACGGAAGACTGGCAGAGGATTTACAGACTGACAAAGTTAGGATACTTGGCTGTGAAGGTAGAGGCCTTCAGAGCACGGGGCTTTAAGATTTGCTACCGGTGCCAGCAGTTCAACCACTCCTCTGAGAACTGCAGTATGCCACCAAAGTGCCTGAAGTGTGCACAAGATCATTTCACACGGGACTGCCAGAGACCCAGGACAGAGAAGGCAACGTGTGCAAATTGTAATGGAGACCATCCAGCGAACTTCAGGCAATGCCCGAAGAACCCCTGGAACAGAGGAAAGGCACCGGAGTATGCCCCCCTCCCCCAAAAAATCAGATACCACCTTCGAGGCAAAAAGCCCTCGGACTAAACCCCCAGGCACCCCCTCAGGTCTCCTCGCACATAGTGCCACAGGAAAAAAGACACCAACCTTCAGCACCTACCAGATCGGTGCAAGAGCAGGCCCCCAAATCATCGACCTCCAGAGAATTGACCCTGGAGGAAGTAAGAGCAGCTACAGCTGCCATTAAAAAGAGATCGGAAATAGAAAAAGCCAGACAGGCAAAGGAGGCAAAGGATAGGCTTGACATTAAGGTTGAGGATTGGAAACAAAATAAACGAGTCAGGGATGAAGAGATCGCGCAAACCCAGCCGTTAGTTAAAACGGGTGAAAAAAAGCAAAAAACTATCGAGTTCCAAAAGGACACTCACAAAAAAGTGCAAACCGCGGTTGAGGCTGAGGAAATGGAAGCTGAGACTGAACCGACTGATAAATCTGATGCTGAAAAGATGGAGGATATCATCAACCTCATCAGAGGATTTATTAGCATGTTCAATCTAGACGACATAAAACATCTGTTGATGCAGTTCGCAGAGTTAGTACAAAAAAAGAGCGATCCTATGTTAATGGTCTTTGAGGCCCTTAAAATAATCGCGGACTTTAAAAATAACAGTGAGAATCAAACCCGTCATGGCTAGGTCCCAAAAAGAATCCTTAAAAATAATATTTTGGAATGCGAACGGCATATCTCCAAGAATAAATGAACTTAGGAACTATGTAAATGAAAATGACGTAGACGCCTTATTAATTCAGGAAACTAAAGTTAGAGAAAGTAAAAAACTAAACATAGCCAACTATATATGCTATCATAATCTTAGCTCAAATACTAATGCTAGAACGCCCCATGGAGGAACAGCAGTATACATTAAAAGAAATATTCCCCACGAGGAACTAAACAACATAAATCTTCAAGGTATAGAAAATACTAGTATAAAAATTAAAATTAATAATACTAGCCCGTTTATCCTAACCTCAACATATGTCAAAAATATGAGTAGAGTAGATGTAGCTGCGCAACTGGAACTGCTTTTCGCGCGATATCCAAACACTATACTCGCAGGCGACTTCAACGCGCACCACCGAGCGTGGGGCTGTAGGAGAGCCAATTCACGCGGTACACAGATACACATACTGCTGAACACGACAAACACTAACATTATTGTACCGTCGACACCAACCTGCTTCTCAGGCGCCAACGGCTCATTTATAGACTTTGTCCTAACGCGAAACATAGATTAAGCTCACACTATTAGTACCTTGGATGAATTCGACTCGGATCATCTGCCGGTACTGGTGACATTCGACCTGAACACACCTCTTCCAGCCTCTTTGGGACAAGAGAGGGTCAACTGGGAAGTATTCAAAAGAGCACTCTTCGAGCCGCACTTAGCAGTACCTAACATAATGAGCACGGCGGATATTGACTCTGCCACGCACACACTCACAACAGAAATCAAGAGAGCAATTGCCTCTGCCACAACACATCGTGAGTCTCCAAAAATACCCACACTTTCCCACCATGTCAAACAATTAGTCAGGCAAAGAAACAGAATACGTAAGACATGGCAGGCTAACAGAGACCCCGCCCTTAAAAGGGAGCTTAACAGACTCACGTGCAAAGTCAGGGAAAAAATTGTCGCAGAAAAGCAACAACAGTATAAAGAACTAATCGAATCCCTTAGCCCAGAAGACGTATCGCTCTGGCAATTCGCAAAAAGACTCAGGAAACCTCAAATTAAGCTCCCGCCACTAATAGATGGTGCTAAAATCGCGTACTCAGACGAGGAAAAAGCCGAGGCGCTCGCAAGCCATTATGAAAAACAATTCCAACCAAACCACGATCTAATGTGTCAGGACACCCTGAGAATGGTCAGACAAACTTTAAATAATTTCAGGAATTCCCCGGTAACGGCTGAGTTTAGCCCAGCCACCCCGCAGGAGATAGTAGAAATCATTAAAAATCTCAAAAACCGTAAAAGCCCAGGGCACGACAAAATCAGAAATATTGCGGTTAAAAACCTACCCTTAAACGTAATATGTTACTTGACAATCTTAATAAATAAAATATTAAAACTAAACTATTTTCCCAAAGAATGGAAGGAAGCGATAATTATAGCAATCCATAAGCCTGGTGAGGATGCCACAATTCCAGCCAACTATAGACCAATTAGCTTGCTACCGACACTTAGTAAAATTACAGAGAAAGTTATTCTTAAGAGACTGAACACGCACCTTAGTGAGAATGACATTATCATTCCGGAGCAGTTTGGATTTCGGCCAAAGCACTCCACCACTCATCAATTGCTGAGAGTGGTAGAGTACATATCTTCTGGTCTCAATAACAAGACACCCACAGCTGCGATTTTTCTGGACATACAAAAAGCCTTTGATAAAGTATGGCACTGTGGATTAGCGTACAAATTGATCACTTTAAAAGTCCCTGACGCTATCGTCAAACTTTTAATCTCATACTTGAATAACAGACACTTTCAAGTCAGAGTAGGAGATAACTTATCTACACCCAAGCTCATTAAAAGTAGTGTACCGCAAGGTTCTATCCTGGGCCCGACACTCTTTAACATATACCTGAACGACATCCCTAGGACTCCAAACACAGAGCTGGCACTCTATGCAGACGACAGTGCGATACTTGCAAAACACCCCTATGTCTCAGTAATGCACAGACAGCTACAACAACACTTAGACATACTCCAAACTTGGCTGGAAAAATGGCGAATAAAATTAAACCCCAATAAATGTCATTGGATTTATTTCTCAAGAAAACGTAAACCTCCGCCGCCTCTGTACATAAACAACCATGCCCTAAAAGCGGAAAAATCTACTAAATACCTAGGTGTAACGATAGATTCCCACCTAACCTGGAAACAGCACGTAACGAACTTAATCAAAAAAGCGTATATGGCCACAGGAGCCTTATACCCAATGATAGGAAACGGAAATCTAAGTTATCAAAATAAACTCCTAATTTATACATCGGTCATCCGCCCGGGAATGCTGTATGCAGCACCCGTATGGGGATATGCCTGTAAAACTACAATAGACCTCCTAGAGACAAAACAAAACAAAATCCTACGGATTATCAGGAAAGCTCCCAGGTACTTAAGAAACTCGGTAATTAGGAATGACTTCAAAATAAAAACTGTTAGAGCCCAAATTAAAAAGCTAGCGCTTAAATTTTACAGAAATTTGCCATCCGTTCCAAACGAACTGTTATTCAATCTGCATGACTATGATCATCGCAAGGCCAAATCTCGTAAGAGACCCCGCGCTGTTCTAAACATCGATAATCGGAATTAAATGATCCCACCTCAAACATCTGATTTTAAAATAAAACTCGCGACTATTATTTTATAAAAAAAAAAAAAAAAAATATATTCTAAACACTAAACTGCCAAAACGCTAGGTAACCCTTAGATCTGCATCAACCCCCCAAACTGCTTAAACTCTAAATGTGCAACAAACTGCCACACTAGGAGCTAGGATAAATAATAAAAAGTAGTAAACAAAAACCTCGAACCTCCAATTAGGGTCGCTGAATTAATGTCACAGTTTGACGATAAGAACCACATATTGAAACTGGAGATTAAAGGCGCTTCGCGCCTGGTGCTCTGTCTTGTACGACACTACGTATTTAAACGTTTTGCATATGGGAGTGGCTTCATATTTTAAAATAAATTTGGTAGATAACAATTTTTCATTTTTTTTAAATTTTATATAACTCTTCTTGATAAATTTAATTGATGGCATTTTAAATGCACTTTCCTACGTCCTAGAGAGTTAAAATTTGGTACACAGCTTAAATTTGTTGAACATTTTATTCGACAAAAATTTGATGGATCTTTAAATATAGATCATACATTTTTTTCGAAATGGCCTGAAAATAATCCCCGTTCACTTCTATAAATCATTGGTGTAATATTGTTAAAAATTCTGATGTGGACAGCACATGTCTTTCTCTGCAGACTCATATTCGTTCTCTTTATTTATTTAATGATAATTTGAGTTTATCTGCACAACATAAGTATTTTAAATGACATTGAATTTACACGTTAAACTTAAATTTGGTTCTCATTTGATAGCTGGACTTATTGTCAAAGGTGGCGTAGCGAAAACGCGAAAAAACTAGAATATCTCAAGAACGGCTAGTCCTAGAGTAATGGGGTTAGTCTTATTCTTTTTGTTGTCAAAAATCACATATAAAATAGGAATTTAATTGATGTAATTGAGCACACGTAGTCTTTTATTTTTATATATAACGATTTTTGCTGGCCATTTCGCAAAAATAGCCCGTTCCTTTTTCCCGAATCGTAGTAGAATAACCTACAAATGATTTATATACAAAATTTTGTTAAATTTGGTATATAAATCACTTGTAGGTTATTGAAATATTATACTCCAAATTTTGTTAAATTTGGTTCATTAGTTTTTAGCTAGAGTGGATAAAGGCAATTTCTGCGGCCATTTCGCAAAGAAGGCAGATTCTTTTATTACGAATCGTACTATAATCTAATGAACATCAGGATTTCCCATAAAAAACATACCTACCAAATTGTATGAAATTCGGTCCATTAGTTTTTCAATTAGAGTGGATGTAATATCCACACAGACACACAGAAACATACACCCTTACACACACAGACGTCTTCCTAAAAGTAGTTTTTTCGTGTTCTAGAAGTCCCAAAACGTGTAGATCCTTTGAAAATTCGAGTTCCGATCTTCGGCACGATTACAATAATTTGAGTATATACACATACACATATATATTATCTGTGTATCTAAATTCCGTGCCTATGCAATTACAATAGTTGTGATTTTAAATGATCCCTAAACTTTTATTATTTCTTCAAGGAAGCCTAATTTTAACATATGCAGAATGCAAATATCTCAAGCGATTGTAAGATGAATTACATAAGAATTGCTGAATTTTTTTCACACAAAATTATTTAGCTCTGGAGTCTGGAATACAAGTTATATGAATGAAATATTCATTGATTTTGCATAAAGAATCAGATGATTTATATTTCGATACAGTTTTAAATATTTAAGTATAATAAATTACTGTAGTACTGTGATAATGTAAAAGATATTACCACTGAATGAATCACATTTTAGAAATTTTTAAATGAAATTATATTTCAGTTGGAAAGTGTTTCATAATCAATGCTTATGCATGATTGATCTTTCTTGTTTATTTATAAACTGGGACGGAATTGCAAGCTCTTTTCGTAAATGAGCTTTGCAAGATGATGGATATAGATTCAGGATTAAATTCCGGAGGTGGCTAGTGGGTTCGCTAAGCATTTTAGAATTTTAAAATCTATTACGTCTTCAAAACACAAAAATTTGATATTTTGAAAAATTTACGTAAATTTGTCGATTTCGTTCTTAGCGTTTTTGAAAGAAAATTCTTTGATCTCTCCAATGGTGTTTAAACTGAAAATTCTGCAATAATATTGTCGATCGCGAATAATATTGTCGTCATTTTATGCGCGCTAACTGTTCAGGACGTTGGATAGAAGGGAATTTTTATTTAACTTTATGCACCCACTCTTCTATATGACTGGCCTAATATTTAGAATGCCCATACGCTATCATTATAGGCGCTACGCTGCCTTGTATATTATAATAGATAATAAAATATAGAAATTCAGTAATAGAGCAGGAATATTTTATTATTATGATATATAATAAAGTTAGATAAATAATTAAAACTACGATTTTTTAAGAAATTTATTTATTTGATTACTTTAACTTCTTATATTTCTATTCTTCTAAGCTGCTATTATTGGTTTTCACACAAGAAAAATATTATATCTGGATGTCAGAAACAAGTTTTGCCCTATTTGTGTTCGAACTGCTTGCAGTAATGTGCCTACAACAAACCATGAATGCTACAAAAACTGGCATGGTAATTCCACCGGTATGGAAACTGATATTATATTACGAAGACTTTCAGAAAAGTCTATCGGTTTATGGAGTGAAATACAATACACTGATTGGGGACTGTGACAGCATTGTTAACAAAAAAGTACTTGATTCAAGGCCTTATAAAAATATAATAGTGGACATATTAGAGTGCAAAAATCATCGTCTGTGGGACATGTGTAACAAATTTCAAAACTTTTGGTAAGGGTTCGAAATATAAGCCCGTAACTCGGAGAAAAAGACTTGGAATAAATATCTTACGCTTGCGTGGAAGCATAAATAAGGGCATTCAGAATAGAAAATTAGGTAATGGAGATATTTCACTAAAGAGAAAAGAGCTGCGTTCGAATATTTTGAACGCTCCTTAACATATTTTTGGGGATCACGCAAATTACGATGACTATTTTTGCACAAAAGTAAGCACTCAAAATGAAGTATCACAATTTAAAGAAAGTGGTATTTTTTTTATAAAATTATGGAAATAATCGATATTTTAGGAGACAGCTCAAAAAGAATGATTTTTGATGCCTCCACCAACTCGATTGAACAATTTAATAGTATTATTTCCAAATTTATCGGTGATAAAAAATCAATTATTGCCTTAAAAGATCCTATCAGACCCGATGTAATGCAGCTGCTGTTTCTTACAATTCACCGTATGTACATAGCAATTTTCATAAAATTTCGTACAAAAACAGTCCATTAAATTACAGAAAAAAAGAGAGTTTTTAAAAATATATAGGCATGTTCATAGCCGGAAACGCTTGTTTAACCAGAATTCACTCAGTCTACCTCAAAAGACATTAATTACTGAAATTACGCGCAAAAACTCGATATGGACGAGCAATACTATGAAGAAAAAAAAAATTTTTGAATGAGTTGCAGATCTCGGAGGTCTAAAGCAAACAGTTACAAGAAAAAACAATAACACAGAGAGATACACATGTCTGGTAATTTGAGAGATGTTTGCATCGTTTTTCGGCAACGTCTGCAACAAACTGCCCCATACAAGTTGCAGTTATATCATAAAGAGCATTATGTATGGGTGTGTAGGGGTGTGTGTATGGGTATGTATGGGTGTGTATGGGTCTACTTATTCTTTAAGATATAGTAGAAGACACGATGATGATGTCATTAACTGTTTGAGATAAAAACTATGCATACCAATAAGACCTTGCGGCTAGTTCTTCAACGAGAAAATGTCATATTTATCGTAATCAACTATGCCGGCCTCATTGAAGTCAAGTGTCCTTCTCTGTCTCCGATGGATATTATTGCCCAGAAAAATTCTCTTTAAGCGCAATTCAACTGTACAAGAAATATAAATTAACAAAAAACATAAATATTTTTTCAAGTGTAAAGGTAAATGCAAATTGCGAAATGGGAATGGGACTATTGCCTATTTGCTATGTGAACACATTTAGGGGTCCAATGTGAGAAAATATTTAGAGATGATAAATTTTGGAAGGCTTCGATGGAATAAAATTGAAAATGTTTTCTTTCGACAGCCTTTCTCCAGAATTGATTGATCCCCGACATACGCGGTCCATGAAGATACGGAATCCATCATATATGGTGGAAGCCATTAAACAGAAAACGTTAAGAAAACATTCTAAGCCGCAAATGGAAGTATAATTCGTGCTCGGTTTCAGAATTTAACTTATAAGCGAATATAAATGCGATAAAAATTGGCACGGAATCTCAGGTATGAAAACAAATACTATAATTTCCTGCCGATAATCCGTGTCGGTGAATAATCCGCATACATATTTTTCTGAGAGAGAAAAATGAAATACTTCGCATAATCTGTAGCGCCACGTGATCCGCAGATAAAATAAGCAAGCATTTCCTCATATATCTATAAAAAAAAAAGAATTGACGTGGTCAGTACAGGTCTTTCCCTACAGACTTAAACTTATTTTCTCTTTATTTATTTAATAATTCATTAAATTGAATTTAATTGCACAAAATAACAAGCATCATTATTTGAAATTACACCGAATTTGTACTTATTTTCGTTTTCATTTGTTAGCAGGACATATTTTCTAAACCCCGTCGTAGCAAATATGCGAAAAACTAAAATATCTGGGGATGATTGGTCATATTCTTTTTATCGTCAAAAATTACGTATAAAACAAACATTTAATTGATACATTTGAGCATACGCAGTATTTTATTTTACATTTTGAGGATTTTTGCGGGCGTTTTCGTACAAAAGGCAGGTTCTCTTTTTCCGAATTGTACCAAAATCTAATCAGTACCAGGGTAACCCCACGAATGATTTTTCTTCCCGTTTTGTGAAATTTGGCCCATTAGTTTTTCAGCTAAAGTGGATACAGACATTTTTTGCGGGCCATTTAAAAAAAAAAGGGCAGGTCCTTTTATCACGAATGGTACCAAAATCTAATCAGCACCAGGGTCACTCATAAGTGTCCTACCGATAAAATTTTATGAAATTTGGTCAATTAGTTTTGAGCTAGAGGGGCTATAAATATTGCACAGACAGACACACATAAGATTAATGCTAAAAAAAATGTTTCGTGTTCTAGAGGCCCCGAAACGTGTAGATCTGTCAAAAACTCGAGTTGCGATTCTCAACATGATTCTATTACTTTCCCTATACATTACCATGTACTGAAAAGAAAGTAGTAGTTAAAATAATTATATTTACCTTGTAAGTCATACGATGACGATATTAAATTATAGATCGTTACTTCAGACGAACGAATTTTATCAAAAAATATTTTATTTTCTTTTAGTAAAATGCTTTTATATATGTGATTCTTTATTCTTTTATATTTGCAGAATCATTGTTTCTTCCACTTGAAAAAAAAAAATTGTCGCGGATAATCTGGGGGGAAATTTTTGCGGCTTTTTAAGGATAATCCGCGAATTATATGTAGAAAATTACTGTACAATACTACCATGGAAGGCATTCATAGTCAAAACTATTTTTCAAATTAGCATTTTTTGAAAGCGTATAGGGTTAAAAGAAGTAATTATTGTTAAAATACGTATCAAAGATGATGACGCTTTCATACTGCCCATTATACAATACTCTACAACTTATCTTATGTACTGTATTGCAGATTTCATCGAGAACTGGTATTATCATATCTGTAACTCTGTTCTGAATTTCAATCGCTTTTTCTTAACAAAAGAACCTTTATGTTTTAAACCCTAATTTATATTTCTGTAACCATTGTCGTGTATTTTTGTCTTTTTTAAGGATATTATTATGTACTTACACACTTTTCTGCTTGTTTCTCCTCGGTATTTCATTTTATTAGTTTTTGAACATGTAATTTTATGCATGAGTGTATTGCCAAATCTAAGCAGTGTTTTGCGGAAGAGGTTTGCAGGGGTTCAGGCTTGACCCATTGACGTCTAGCAAAGTCTATAGGCCGAGTCGAATCATCTTCATCTTAAAACGTTTAGAGCCCGTACGAGTCTGGGATGACGAATTCCATATTTTGATATGCTATAAATAAATATATATATAAACAAATATGACTTTTTCTTAGTAACGCAGGGATAAAAAAAATTGTATAAGAAGCTTATCAATACCTTTTATACAATTTTACATAAGACGACTAGTATAGTCCGTCAAAGGCGGAGAATCTAGCACTCTTAAAAAATTAAGTTGCAACTTTTTTAAAATAAGTTTTATTTTTAACAATGTATGGCGCCTAGCTTAAAAAATGTTAGTATTTATTGAAAATATGCTCCATGATGTTTTTTCCTGTGATCGATATTATAAGTTTGCAAATTTATAGCCTTCCAGATCACAGAGGGCTTATAAACACTTTTTTGATCCTTTTCCACTTTTGATACTACCAGAAAAGAAATCGAATACCTTCTTCTGGTATGAGCATAGTTGATACTATAAGCGTGCAAAGGTTCTGTCTTAGAAATCACTGAAGTTTCTGGACAAACTTAAAAAAAAAAACATTTTCTCGGACGATAGTATAGATTTAGTATTCTACGGCTACTAAAGGATCTAAAAGGCTTTTTTGAAAACCTTCATATTTTCTGCCACCACGCGAGGAAATTGAAAATTCGACTCCTGATAGGTTCTATCCCTTTATCAATATTATAAGTGTGAAAAGATTTGGTAGTAGGTAAGAAACAGGGGTTTACCAGCAAATTGCTCCGGCGGAGCACTGGAGCAGATGACGTCATGAGAAGGAGGAGGGAGAATGACTCATTGAGGAGGAAATGAGGTGAACTTTGGACCTAATGAGGGGATGTTTGAACTGATAACGCAACTTGACCTTTCGACGGGCAGCTCATGAGGAGATGGATCTTTGAACTGAGGACAACGAGGACAATGAAGGACACGCGACCTTTGGACTATGAGGTGACCTTGAACTTTGGTCCTATGAGGCAACTAATAACAAGAGCGCTGTGAACTCTAACCTTCTCCGTCGGCGGTCTATGACGTACTGATGATATTTATTAGTCGTGGCGTACTTAAGTAAAGTCTCGGAGGTGCCGCTCCTAGCGGAAATTTGGGTGAATAATGAAGATTTGGAGGGCGCCATCTATCGGGCGTTTTTTAAAGCTTTGAATTTAAGGGATTATATTCGCTGGATACGGGGCAGAGGCTTGAACCCACAATTAGGTGATTGCTAGCATGACACTAGAAGCCATTCGACCAAGATTTCTTGGTCGATGCGTAACTATGAATGATATCTTTTCTGGAAATTTGAATGGGGGAATGTTTTTCGATATCACGAATGAATGAGTGATGGAATGAATGGTGGAATGGGGAATATAGATATGAAAGAGTGTAATTATAATGAGATGTATTTTGTGAAAATGATGTTAATATATTAGTTTTAGGGAATGTTTGGTGAATTTTGGGGTATGTTATGGGGGCGTAAAATTTAATGACGTCAGTGAATTTATGGATATTGAGCGTATTTTTTCGGATATGTTAAATGTTTTTTTAATAAAGGAGTTGTGATTGAATGGGAAAATATGAATATTAAATAATCTGCATAACAAAAATATTGAATAAACCAGAATGGAATTTTTCTAAGCTTTCACAACTAGATATTAAAATAGCTATAAATATGAAGGAGGGTTATTAAAAATGATATGTATTTGTAAAAATGATGCTAATATATTAATTTTAGGGAAAGTTTGGTGAATTTTGGGATATGTTACAGGGGGCGTAAAATTTCATGATATGAGTGAATGTATGGATACTGAGGGAATTTTTTTCGGAGATGTTAATTGTTTTTAATGACGCAGTAATGACGCAGTAAGTTTTCATAACTGGATATTGAAATACCTATAAATATGAAAGAGGGTTATTAAAAATATGTATTTTGTAAAAATGATGTTAATATATTAATTTTAGGGAATGTTCGGGGAATTTGGGGGTACGTTACAGGAGTGTAAAATTTCATGACGTGAGTGAAGGGATCGATACTGAGTGAATTGTTCGGAGATGTTAATTGTTTCAATGAGGCAGTTATTTTTTAAATTAAAATTGAATTAAATAATCTGCATAATAAAAATATTTAATAAACCAGAACGAGAGTTTTCAAACTTGGCACAAGTGGATTTTCTATGGACCATCTAAAATTTAATAATTTTATTGAAATGCACAATATTTTCTGTACGACTGTGCAATTAAAGGAACGTTTTTAATGTTGCATGGAGTTTAAGACCCTACAATTTTATTATTGTAGTGGATTGTAGTGAATTGTGCGAAGGTTGGAAGCGTGGAAAATGCAAGAATCTGTGTAGTTCACAATCTTGTTTTTACAAAGACGTGGTTTCTGCTAACGAATTTTCCCAAATGTGCGTTTTCTTCTTCCAAAATTTCCCAAATGTAAGTTTTGTACTTACAAAAGACCAACAAATGAGACTTTTTATGCATTTAAAAACTTTATATGCGTTATTTTTTCGTATGAGAAATAGCATACGTTTTAGCACTTGTGTAAATTTTTATGACGCTTTTTCACAAAAAACGTGTTTTCTATTAACGAAATTTTACAAATGTATGTTTTCTACTTCCAAAATTTCGCAAATGTAAGTTTTCAACATTTCAAAAACCAACAAATGGGCTTTTCTTGCGTTTAAGAATCGCATATGTATTATTTTTCCTCTGGGAAATAACATACGTTTTCACATTTGTGTAAATTTTAGCTAAATTTTCCCAAAAACATGTTTTCTACTAAAGAAATTTCACAAATACGTGTTTTTGACTTTAAAAAATTTAATAATTACACGTTTACAACTTCACAAAAACTAACAAATGTGATTTTCGAAGTTTAAAAAACACCATGTGTACTATTTTTCCGAATGAAAATAACATAGGTTTCCTTCCACAAGTGAACTATTTTCGATCAAAATTTAACAAATGTACGTTTTCATCACTTCAAAAACCAACAAATGTAAGTTTTAAACACTTCAAACAAGTACTTATATACTCAATCTTGTTTAAAGATGTAACATTATGTATATGAACATCACTAATGCTAGATGTAGCATCTCCAATATTACTAGTTAAAGAAGACATATTAATACACAAATAGGACAGACCATTAAACCCGCAACCTAACGGCATGAAATTCTCATCTAGAATTATCAAATTGGTGCTACCCACATACCCTCCATACTCATCTCTAAAGAAAAACATAGTTACTGCAATTTTCCTACGCCGAGGTTACGCCAAACTTTTGACAAGATCACCCATTGAACGCACCCATATCAATTAGTTCTTGGAATACCCCTCCACCAAGATTATATCACGGTAACCGTTAAACTGAGTATAAGTTATCATAATTACACACACTAATTCTATTAATATAGATAAACCACTGATAATTGCAATCAATAGTATCATTTTAATAATCTTAATCTATACATAAATAGATCTTCGTACGGTTCAAACTCATCAAGATACATTAAAACCCAATCACATAAAAATAATAGATTTTAAGGAAATAATTCCCTCTCCATTCTTTAAAAATTCCCTAAGCATAGTAGAAAACCTCATATTTTTTAAAGTTAACTGTGAATCGGAGCAATTTTTAAATATGAGTACCCTACATGAAACATTTTTTAAAACACAAAAAAAACACTGGAGTAAATATGTCTGTCATGTGAAAATTTAACAAACGTAAGTTTTCAACTATCAAAAAACCAACAAATGTGATTTTGCACTTAGTTTAACACAGCTCATTATACATCGAGTAAAATTTAACACATGTAACTTTTTAAGGGGTGGAAACACCTAATGACTCGGTATGTGTGATACACATGGCCAGTGCAAAGCAGTAGAATGTAACGCCAGGGTAATTTTTAAAGACAAGATTTAAAAAAAAAAATTTTGGCAAAGTTTTAATATCTCATTGCGAGACATTGTTGAGATACAAATAGGAATATCGTGATTTCGCGGTTGTAGGTACATCATAAAACCATTTAATTCTTAGCAAACATAGCCAGGCCACCAATGGATCTGATTTGTTTAATGGGGAATTAATTATAGAATTTTTAACATTATACTTAAATGAATGTATGGCAAATCCTAACCATTGCAGAGAGGGAAGGATAAGCACATTTAAATGTGCCTATTATTGCGCCATCTAAGGCCAAATCTCGTAAGAGATCCCGTGCAGTACTAAAGCTAGAGTAACCGAGTTCAGGTATACCCCTTTTCTAGCAACTGAAACTAAATAAAACTCGCAATTAATATTTTAAACTTTAAAATGTTCTAAATCATCCCTAAATTGCCAAAACGCTAAGTAATACTCAGATCTGCATCACCCCCCCCCCCAAAACTGACTAAACCCAAATGTGCAACACATTGCCACACTATGAGCCATGTCCAAATAAAATATAGTAAATAAAAACAACCAGCTTCCATATAATGGGTAAATGAAATAATGTCAAAGCATGATGTACCACATTGTGAAACTGGAGATTAAAGGAGCTTCGCGCCTGGTGCTCTGTTCTGGACGACAAATCCGTTCGAGCAAGATGTTTCTGTAGGGTCAGTTCCACCCACAGGGACATTTTAAGCTCGTTTCTTGATGTATCCCGCTTTCGGGAAATAAAACTCTAGGTATATGGGCAGCTTGAACATCCCCCCGCATTGCTTCAAACGGTGGGTGGCTTGTCAATCATAGTTCTATGCAGGGGAAGGCACATTTTTGGATACGCTTATTCTCACCTTCCGCAACGAGTGCTGGCAATCAAAATTCTGTTTCGGTTTGAGAACGAAGTTATTCTAGTTTCATAGCTTTAGCAGCAGTTTGGGTTGTGCGTAAATCTTCAATTATTCAACCCAACTTTAATTTTGACCGCCGTTCTGGTGTTGCTTACGCCAAAATTACGCAAAATTGCTCTTCAAATCGTGATTTTGCTGATTTTGTAGCCTTTCATATTTATAAAAATTCTGGCAATTTAGTTAAGAAATTATGCAGTACCCCGTTTTTGTCCACGGTCTGCCCTCTGTAATGTTTTCCCTTTTCTTTATATTTGTTCCTTTTTTGGCCATTTTATTTGCCTTTGGGACTGTTTTGTTTCATTTTGACTTATTTTTCGTCTTGTTGGATCTCATTTATTATTGCTGGAAGGTGTCTTGTCTTGTTGAGACATTTCTGTTGTGTTTTAGCGCAGTCCAGTCTTGTGTGTTACTGTGTTAGTTCTATGTTTCGGATTAGCTGCCCTATTATTCTCCCTACTTCTGATTGGTTCTCTCTGGTGGAGTTTTAGTCCACATCTTAAGTACATATACCACTTTATTTCTTCTATTTATTATCGTTTGGTCTTTTTGACTTTGGATTTATTGGTTGTCTAACACTGATAAAGGGTATTTATCGTGTACTCGAAATAGCTGTATACTGCTTTGTTATTCTATTTATGCTTAAATACGTTACTTAAGCTTTCCTTATCCTTTGCGCAAAGTGTTTTTATTTATTCAGGCCTCACGCTGCCTGTCGTAATAAAAAAAAAAACTTGGATACTTTATTTTAAAGTGGCGAATCTTGGTGACAAAGTTTTTTTGCTTCTCATAGCGAAAATTATAATATACAATATGTGACTACAATTTTTAAAAAGTGATTATTAATAAAAGTAGCTAAATAAAAAAAATCTGAAAGCAAAGTCTCCTTATTGTAGTATTGACGTTTACGAAATATGTTTAAATACAACGCACCTTGGGATACATTATACCAATAGAGAAAACCACACTGTTCTTGCCTATTTAGTTTTCTTTCCTCTTCTTATGTATGGGTTCGGAAACATCACTTCTTTGTATTTACTTCTGACTAATGAGAGGCATCTCTGTAAAAATTCAGGGTTCTATACTGGTGTCATTATCTTTACATATATGTAAATAAGCTGCGCAAGAACTACGCACGAAATAGGTTTCCCTGTAAACTTCTACAATTCAGTATGTGATTTCCGTGTTTATCGATAGTTTTTATGGCTCCTGAGTATCATTTTGAAAAAAAAAATGTTTGAGGTGGCGAGCTTTCAGAGGTTAGACAACATTGATGGAGGTGGCAAATTGTTTCATAATTAGTTTTGAATCGCATGCACTCATATTCGATTTCTCAGTTTGAATTTATGTGTTATGATGCCATGATTCACCCCCTAAAATACATTCAATTATATTCAACAGTTGTTGAGAAATCAGTGCTTTTCTGCATGTAAAGATAATTTTGGACATCAGTACTTTGAGCAGCTGGAGAGATACAATAATCATGACACTCGGATATACCACATTTTCTCAACACGTTTGGGATAAGTTATGAAAAGGTAGATCCTTGGTGCTGACTTTAGGAGCATCACTAAAAAATATCAGATTCGTAGATCAATGGGCTGTAAAAACGATCATCATACCCTTTGATCATCTCACTATTTCTCGTCCCCTTAAGGTAATATACCTTTACAATGCTTACTTGTGACTCCTGAGATACATTCCAGTAAGTGCTCATTTTCTTACTACTAAGGATTAAAAAATAAAAATATTCGACAATCATACCGCTCGGTCATACCATTCTTATCTTCTTCGAGTTGTAGAAATGTCCTTCCTTACTTGTTTTCCAAGGCTTATTAGATACAATCTTGAAATATTTATTTTTCTTTAGTAGAAAATGTTTTAGAAATGTGTGGATTATATATATGGCTCGGTATTCCCACCCAACCCTTCTTCATCCATTGAATGAGAGGTAACAGAAAAATCCTCCCTATCTATGACCTATGCAAAATTTTCCAATTCTGTAAATTTCCCTTTAAACAGCATACCTCGGTGTGATGAGATGCGATGATCCCTCCTCTCATTCATCTCAAACTTTCTCACTGCCATAAAGATACAGATATACTCTTCTTAGTATTGATCCATGATCTATGAGGAATTTTCCTGTAAAAATTCGAATTTCTAGCTCCATCAACAAGAGAAATATGTTTGTTGGTGAGGGAGTAGGTTTCCTTATATTCAGGGTTCCTAAGAAAGTCCATAGGAATTCCAATAACTTTGCAAGGAAATGTAGTGCATGCATAATTTTACGTACATTATAAGAGCGTGTACACAAATCTGTTTCACTACTTCTCTAATAGCTGCACATATTCCAACGTATTATGTTAGAAAACTATGAGTTATAGTCAATTTGTATCCCATGAAAAACACTTTTAGTTTATAATATCCGTTACATATTCAGTCATACTAACACCAAGTAAAACCTATTTTTACAGGAATACATGTAGTGATATTTTTAAAATCTAATTTTAATATTTGTTTATTTTTTAATTTTCAAAAAAATCTTACTTTAAGTCCATTTGTGCTGAAATTTCAGATACATATGATTATTTAGATTCTTCGAAATGTATTATACGAAACTGGATATTGCTATTATACTTTTGCAGGTAATATATTCTCTTCAGTGTACGATATTAAAGCAGTTATTTATAGTTTGAAAGTCGTTAAATATTTCAAACACGGATCGTTGATAAAGTCAAAAGTTTCTATGAAGTTTCCTGAAGCATTAAAGAAACTCTTACGAAAGAGTTTATATTTAAGAATATTAATTGTATACTATCGTTTGGACGGTAGCTTGAAAATATACTGCATTGCGGTGCAGTAAAATGCATTATTACTTTCCCTACGTACATAGTATAATGCATAGATAAAGTATTGTAGCAGGGTTGAAAATTCGGATTCGAGTTTTCGACGGAATACGTTTCAAGTATCCCTAAACGCGTAATGAACAATTTAGGCGATTTCTGGGTGTGCATGTATGTGTGTGTATGTATGCATGTTTGACTAGCATACATAGTCACACACTAATACATTGTTGGTGTGTGTGTCTATTGAAGCAATATTTTATAAACGAATTAAATGTTTTGAAAATAATTTAGTATGCTTATTTCAATTAGAGAACACTGGAATCCCATTGACTTTAAACGCAATTGAAGACTTGAAATACCCCCAAAATATTTAATGCGTTTTTTTTAAATCATAAAAAAATCAACATCTTTAATAATGATAAATAAATTCTCGTTTCTGGCGTAATTTTTCATTAGACAAGGAATAACATAATTTTCTGAACGTTAGTATAAATCATTCTCGAGATATCGTACGTTTTTTAAATAAATTTACAAAAAATTCACATAAAATTAAAACGTTGTAAGTATCATCAAATATGTTCACTTTTCACATGCAATATTATGCAATCAATCTAGTTCATTTCATTCACCAGAGAAGATATTTTGTGTTCCAGTTTTGTAATTTGATGCCAAAGAATTCACCAATAGTCATTCACCATAGATTATTTCATGGGATATTCAATAGCAGTTAACTGCATTTTGAAGGGCTCTAGCACGTGAGAATAAATGAGTTATTCTGTTTGGACTTGTAGGACTTTGGGCAGATTCTAAAAGCACCAAATTCCAATATACGCAGCATTAATCGAACGCCAAAATCACTGTGCTTTGGATCATATGCATCGTTATTTCACTGTGAAAGAAGTAAAGTCTTTACATCATGAGGAAAATGATGTACTGCCCACATTAGATTTTTTACAGTTATGCATAGAATATGAGAGAAACTTCACCTGTCCTTCTATTTTAATTAATATCAGGAAGTTGTATGGTTTACTTAAAATGTAGAAGGATAGATATTCCTCTTAGTAACTCAATGACTTCGGTGACTGTTATCTTACATTCTAGAGATAACTTATTCGAGTACCTTCAAAAGCAAGTTTCTTACAATGGGGCTAAATCAACTTAATTTTGCTAATTACAGTGGATGACTTAAATCTGACTAATTCTGAAATGAATATTCCAAGGATCTTGCGATTCACCACAGGGGTTATAATTGACGGATAATTATGTCGCACAGTATGCTATCTCGTATAACAGAAATAAATTAAATGAAGAGGTTGTATATCTCAGCAATTGCAGTTGAATCTAAATTCTTAAGGAAGGGGATATAGTTGCATATCAAATATAATTTTAGTAGAGTAGCTGTAATCCCCGTATTCACTATTTCAACCGAACCACTTGCGAAATCATTGGTTCATAAGCCCTCGGTTCACGGCAGTTGCACTTTCGCTAGAAATTCGTATTTACCACCCAAAAATCAACTCTAGCTAGTGAATTTCTGGTCACTGGGTCACATGTTGAAAGATGGAATTCAATTGGCTGAGACGTATCAAGTGGGTTTGCGTACAGATGCAAACAATATTTTCTTTTCCTGGGCTGTCGTACCCATTAAATTGCATGTGCTTTCGATTTGAAATCGTTGCTGCTCGAATGATACTTACGGCGTTTGAGAAGAAGCTCGTAATTGAACTGATAAATTCTAAAATTCAAATAATAGACAAAAAAAAACCCAATAAAGTGAACAGTTGTCTGGCAAGAGATCGCTGACAATTTCAATTCCACAAATGGAACAACAAAACGATCGGTAAAACAAGAAATAATGACAAAAATTTAAGACTGGAGATGGCCAAATTTGCATTAAAGGTTTCTAACATAATATCTAGTATAGTTTTAAAATGTGAAAAAAAAATCCAAACCGAAATGAAACATAATAGAAATGAGACATATTGCTTATAAGACATAATTGAAATGAGACATATTGCTTATGAGACATAATTGAAATGAGACATATTGTTTATAAGGCATAATTGAAATGACACATATTGTTTATGAGACATACTTGAATTTTAATAACCTTGCACAGTCCACTTCGACAATAAGAGCTTGTAACGTCGTCCCAGTAGCTCAAAGGTAGAGGGTCGGCTGGCCAGTTCGGAAATCCAGGGTTAGATTCCCGGTTGAAGCAGCAAAGCTCTTTACAATGGCTCCCAAACAAATCAACCCTGTAGGTTAGTGCAAAGTTGTCGGAGGTCTGAAAATGACCCTTGTACGACTTGTACGGATTCAGTGGACTCTGGAAAGTTGATCGCCGATTTCAAATTGAGAGGATACTAACCTGAGTAAAAATAGTTGTAACAGAAGGCTAACCCGAGGTAAAAATAGCAGAAGGGGATCAGTCAGATTGCCAGTTGCACGCTAATCTGGCATTAGAGAGTGGAGAATGCAGAGTCCACTTCGACAATAAGAGCTTGCAATTTTGCCCCAGTAGTTCAACGGTAGAGCGTCGGCTGACCAGTTTGGAGATCCACGGTTTAGTTCCCGGTTGGAGTAACATGGCTCTTTACAACCTGTTATATTCTAGTTCGTTTTATTTTGTTAATTTTTATCCTAACAGGCAGTAAATTTCCTAACATTTAAAAATATTTTGAACTGGTGGTTTCCAGCATCCAAAAAATTGTTTCTGCTTGCTTGTACAACAATTAACATGCAAATAATAATAGTTTTTAAATTGATCAAACATTTTTCTGGAACTCGTAGTAAACAATTTCACAAGTAGTAAAACATTAATTTACGCAACATAACCCAAATGGTAAAATCTGTTTAGTCATCAGACATTGTCATTAGACCAATTACCAACATCAAACATATTGCTAAAATACATTGGGCTCGAATACAAAATGGAAAATCCTATATATATATTGTTTAAATGATATAAGAATATTAAGTGCTACATGGTTTCGTCGATGAAATAGTAAGAATAAAATAGGTCTGCAGTTATAAAACTCACACCTTAATAAAAATAGTTACAGCGAGAAAATAAAAACTAGTTGCTTAAAAATAGTTTATTAAATATTCATGTTTTAAAAAAGAAAACAAACATTTTTATCAAATGTCATCAAATTTCATTCTAGAATAGTTTTCGTCTGGATTTAGCACTTGCAGTAACCGATCAGTTTTAAGACTTCCATTTTTTTCAACGGCTTCCAGCCAAACTAAGTAGCGTTAATGCAGATAGATAGTCATGTTCCATGATATTCCTCTCAGAAAATTATTTATTAATTTAAATTTCAAGAACAAATGTTTTGGTGTTAACACCGTGACAGAAATTGTTAAACGTGATATTAATAAAGAATGAACTTCAGAAAAACTAGCATCCATATCATAATATTTTGCGATAACCAGCTCAGCAAACTCAAAAATATTTTAAATATTAGTTTTCTAAATTTGTGAAATTTAAAGACAGGATTTAGATTTTTTAAATATGCGATTGTTTTATAATTATCAGTGGCGAAGCATGATAAAATACTTTTGGAAGATGGGAAAACCAGGGGTGGAAATTTGCAAATAAAGTTTCATGATATATATTTTAGTTTAACAAATAAAATAAATTACACAGTAAACTTCAGCATTATCGGAAAAATATCCTAGATTATCAGATGTTGAACTAAAATGGGTATATAAAATAAAATAAAAACATACTTTAAATCAAAGTAATGGACAATGAATGTGATATTTTTACCTAAAGCATTACACAGACTAAACTACGCTGTGCAATATGTGAAAAAACATTTTAATTGCCTTAAAAATTGCAAGGTAAACTTAAATAAACATAAAACTACATATGAAAGCATTTTGTCTATTATAGTAGATATACCTCAGTGCTGCCGAATGGACCCGAACAGTGCCAGTGCCAAACAGAATTTTTGGGCACCTATACACCCCTTCCTGTTGGCAGCTGCTTACTGTCGGCTCCACTGCTTATCTGGTAAGTTTATTGTAATAACTTAATTACAATGAAGATATATTAAGGACATTTTGCAATTTTGTAACAGTGGAACCCCTGTTTTAAGTTTCTCTGTGGAATTGATTAAATAACGTTATATGCAGAAAAACACAATGCATGCAAAATTCCATTTTAATTAAAATATAAAAATCATGGAAAACATGTAAGAAAATAAATACTTACCAAGCTTTACTTTTCTACGTGTTAAAATTTAGTTTCTGATTCACAGAAAAATTCTAAACGTATTAAAATGTGTATTTATATATTGCATTTCCAATCGATTTGGTTTCAATGAGGATTTCTTTCTTTGCCCTTAATACAAAAACTCATAAATGTTTGTGTTATAGCTATATCACTTCTAATTTATATAAAAAAATTAAAGCAAATAGCAAATATAAATGAAAGAATATAAGGTGAAATCTGCTAAATTGAAACATCAGGATATTTGAGTAAAATATCTCATAATTTTTTTAAAATGTAGTAATTTTCTAAATCAAATTTCTCATTACTTTTTAAAATTACTCTCCAGATGACTCAGACAATAAACACTATGTTGGCGAGAAAAAAATAAAACTAGTCATATCCATATAGCTTAGACATTTATGTCGAAGAACTGCCATTGCCCGGGAAGTGGTTTTGTGCGTATTTTCTTTCGGTTTCATTTCTAATGGAATGTCTTTTTACGCAGGTAAACGAAGAGAGATTTGTCTTTCCAGAAAATCCTGACTGACGATTAGAGGAAACAAGGCGTTGACACTGAGCTTTGTGCTGAACAGAACAAAAATAATTTATTTACACAGAGAATATTTTATACATTTATTTCAGATAATATATGGAATTAAAATAAAAGTTACTCGATCGTAAATTATTTGGATAGACGCCGTATCCTTTGTTGCTTCTTCATTGATCATTATAAAGTTTTTTTCCAAATTTGATTGAAATTAGACATAAACTTTTAAACATTTACCATTTAAATTTTACTTCTCACATAATTTTTTTTTACTTTTTAATATTTTTTTCTAATGTGGGCCCCTAAACTATGGTAGGGCCCTAATGTACAGCAATGGCATAGTTATACCACTGACCGTTATACTGCATAGATATAATTTTAACCATCGGTGGTGAATACGGAGGTAAAAATAGAACTTCAGCTGGAGAACCAGAGTTCGGTGGCTTTGTTTCTTGCTATGCAATAATCAGTTCTATACAAAATATCTGATGTGGGAAGCACATGTGTTTACCAGCCTAATGCAATGACTTCGCGTTTTTCGCAGCAAAATAATATAGATTTACAGTACAATGTTTTGGCATTAAAGTAAATATCGCGTAAATTGAATTGAGTGTTTTTGGCAACTTATAAGTTTAAACAGAAGGAGACTTATACATATTTATTTAAAAATTTTTCATCAAATGCGATTGGAATTTAATTTATATCCCGGGAAATAAATACCGTTTGACAAATTATTGAGCGTTTAAATACAAAATTATTGCAAAAATCACTTTTCTCGTGAATGTCCACCAATCAGTTGGCATCATTCTCGTATATCCATGAGAATGATGCTAACTAATTAGTTACATAATATTGCATATGAAAAATGAACCTGCGGTTGATACTTTTTTGAGAACTGTTCATGTTCGCGTCCTAATGTTTGTGTCCTTTATTTTCTAATGAAAAATTACTTATGAAATTAATATCTATCAAATAGTGCTGACGGCTTTGAAATTTTAATGATTTATTTTATCAAAAGGTATTCAAAAATTGGAAGGGCTGCCATACATTCGATTCCGTTTAATATGATCAGTGCCCCAGTATAAACTAAATATAATAATCGTACCAAATTATGCTTAAAAACGTCTATCCTTTCGTGAGATATCGTATTCACAGGCTCAAGGATACACACACATAAGCACACACACACAAAGCACGCACGCACGCACGCCGAAAACTCGAATACGAATGTTCGACCCTGTCACAGTACTTTCCGTGTGGATCACACTATGCATGGAGGGAAAGTAATATGTGCATTCATTTCCTTTCAAATAAAAAATATGTTGTTACAACGCATTCTTTGGAATCGAGGGTGTACTCAGAATGAATCCGAAGTTCTGAATAAACAACGATTTTATTTAAAGGCACTAATAGGCGTAAACAGGAATGATATACAGATGTAGCTTGATAACTATCTTACAGGATCATTAAAGACTTGCGAGGTACAATGCAACAATTAAATACGCAGCTAATTCACAAGCAGGTACTATTCTCAAAACACTGACATATCTCTCAATTCAAATTAGCTTATATTACGTTAACTGCTTTCCAACTGAGCAATGAGTCCTTTTATATACTCTCTGTACAAACTTTCAGAAGGCGTTCATATTTTCCAGACTATTCATTATTTCGTGAAAGTTCTAGTGCATTGAAAAATTGCTATAAATCGCAAAGTTGGCGATAAATCGCCGAATCTGTCAATCACCGTCAAGACATTCAACATATGGCAACCCCACATTCAGTTCTAGTACATTGAAAAAGTAGCTTAAATTCGCCAAGTTATATATACATTACCAAATCTGCAATCTCCGCACATGCATTCATAATATGGCAACCCAAATATGGTAATAGGAATGGTGGCCTGTAAAGGTATTTTCGCATTGAATAGAAGGAAAAGTCTGCTATGTATTATTTGTGAAACAGAACGGTGAAACTTTTTACATATCTCAACAATTAATTTACTTTATTGCAGGTTATTAAAATATAAAACCTTTTATTCTGAAACGATTTTCTTTGTTTTCTCTAGAGAAAAAACCCTTTAAAATATATCATGTTTTCAGCACATTAGCTACATATATTCAGGATATAATATATTATTTTCCCCACTTGGAACCGTCTAGATCTTTCATTTCTTATCCCCGCAGTGACGCTGTCGAAAGAAGAATCCCGGATCGTCTCGAATCCTTTCATCCCATCCATCACAGTCGAAATTGCGCCGTGAACATGTGCTTGAGGAAATAAAAACATGTTCCCACTAAATTCTGTTGTGTAATTTTACGTAAGTTATCAATCACCGGGAAAGTTTTTACTTTTCTCAAATTTAGGTTAAAAATCAGTCCCTTTCTCAGATTGTTTTATAACAATTGCGTTATTTTTGTCCCCATTTTTCTTTCTAAAATGACAAATATCTTAATGCTGGTAAAGGAAGCTGTAGTATTCAATCAATTATAAAAGAGTTTGAAAATTTCTGCAGGTTATGTGGTAGAAAAAGTGTACGCTGTTATATATTTTAGGTGGATAAAAAGAAAACTGATGATGGCGATATTTTAAATGTTTTGTTTTTGTTACTCACTGTTACATAGTTATTTTTAAATATGTAACATTGCTGAATTGTGGGAAGGACTTCGACCTACAAAGGATGGTCCCTAGTTCTCCTAGCAATATCTATAAGGTTCCCCTTTGGCTACCTGAAACGGAAACGGACAGTGGACTCGGACATCATGCCAGTGTGTGTGTGTGGGGGGGGGGGGCGGGGGGCACATTGAAAATAGAAGAACTCTCGATGGGTGATGAAAGACATTTGGGGCCTCAGCTGGGTGCAGGTGCGATGCGTTAGCGTGGGATTTCGGCCACTTGCGGTAATAATTATAGGGCCTATAGTCAAGCCCCATGTCAAAATTTAGCCAGTGGAAAAGAGGTAACCATACACCTTCCAATGAATTAAGGGGGGCTTGGATTTCAGAACGAATCAGATAGAAGATGGAGGAGAGAGCGACTTTGAGTTTTATCGAGAGAGTTTTTTTTTTTCAGAAATGAAGTAGCGGGTGCTTCTTGAGTTTTCAACGGTGAAAGGTCTAAAAAGGCTACGGAGCGATGTGCTCCTGATGTTCCCCACAACTGCCGTACGAGAATCAGCCTGGCCTAGAGATGAAGGTATGCGTGTCAACATACTTATACTCTGAATTAAATGGATCTCTTTCTTTCTCTCTCTCTTCTCCCCTATGCAAGGAGTTAACGGAATTGCATTATAGCACAAACCAAGGCATTTATTTGAGAACCTCAAGTGGCGTTAAAATAATTTAATGTCATATTTGCAGACATTGTATTAATGTACTGGTATCTTATTTTAAAAGAGTAGAGAAGGGATAAACTTTAAATATATGATGGTGTTAGTTAAAGTAATTGTGTATTACTTTATATTGAAAAGGAATGAATTTTAAGCTTGTGATTATGAGTGAATATTTTAGTGGAGGATTAATTATGCAGTATGTTGTTTGCCCGGAGATAATGTTAGTTGATCGGATGAAAGATCCGAGTAATCAGAATCTTTTATGTATTTTTTTAATTATGTAAATAAATTGTTTTTATTTTATAAGTCATCGATGTCCTCATTTTTCGAGTTTTTTTAATATTATTGATTTTCAGAAGACTTTATACGACACGGCAGCCTTTAGATTTAATATTTAATGAGAATTAATTGTAGTTTTCGCTTCCAAACCATGCGTATGGAAGAAACCCAAGCAGCACTCACATATCAGGGGTTTCTGGGAAATTCATTATGCATTCCAACTGCATAACTGTGTAAACAAATGACAATAAGTGTGCGCATTAGGTTTATCTGTCATAAAGAAACCATGCTTGTTGGAATAAAAGTAATTGTAGTGCCTCTTGCGGATGATTTAAAAAGTTAGGATAACGAAATCGGCAGTAAGGCCAGATAGGCAGAAAAGTGAATTGCGTATTGTAGATGTGAGACCTTTTAGGACATTTTAATTCTGGCAGTCAAGACAAGATGAACAAATAATTCAAACGACGCCACGGTTAACAGTTTTTATATAAAATATTATTTTTACTCAACTTATTTAGTATATTTTATTCTAAATTTGATTGATCCATCGAGTACATGGGTGAAACTTATGTCATGCGTTTGCTTTTACAAGAGAAATGTGAATGTACATTACAAATCCTAAAATGTTTGCCGACAAGTCTGAAACATTACATTTTAAAGAATACCACTTTATAATAAAAGTCTTATTTGATCACATAAAACGTTAATATAGCATTAAAACCATTGCGCTTTCGGACGTCAAACTTCCATAACAGTGGCAATTAGAAAAAAAAAATTAACGTCTCATTAACGAGATCAAATAAAGACTTTTATTATAAAGTGTTGTTCTTTAAAATTTTTTTAGTATTTAAACCAAACCGTTACAAGTCTTGCAGCCATCTGAGGCAGCATATTTGATACCAGAAGACAGAAAGATCGATTTTTCCAACGCGCAAGATATTGCGGGAAATCGCATCTTTTGATCCTGATTAATCGCTTAGTAATGCCTTTTTTTCGTTTATACTTAAATGACACCCGCTTTAATTAGAAGAAATAATGGTGCATGTAAATGTCATTCGTAGTATTTTGTCTGTTTTAAAATAAAGTTCATTTTTCGATAGTTGATATAGGCTTTATTTTTAAGCGTTTGCAGTTGTAACGTTATATATATATATATATGTGTGTGTGTGTAATATAGGCTACAATAGTGGCGTTTCAAGAAGACATTTCACGTTACCAAGAATCTACTTTATTATATGACACTCGAAACAGATATAATTATATAGGCCGGCCGAGCTCCGGCGACCAGATCTCAAGAAATCTCAATGCCGTCTGTGTTGGTTCACACAATGTACAGTTACAGCTGATGGGGAGGAATATGGCGGTATGAGAAAGACACTGCCTTCGCGTTCTTTATTCTTTAAAAATGTGATGGGGAAGCAGTGTCATATGAGAAAGTTTATGCAGAGGTTAAGATTAGTGACCATATATAAGGTATATGGTCAAGAAAAAGAGGAAGTTCTGGCAGACTTTGTTAATATTAGTGGAGTGGGATGGAATTTAATATAGCTGCAATACGTACTGCACATGAAATAGGAATTTGGAATAATAATTATGAAAGAAAAGGCGCATTGTAGGGGAAAGTTTAAAATTTCTATATCGTATTATATATATATATAAACCATAAATGGATATAAAAAAACAAGAAAAGTCAAGGAAGGTACCACAAATTGGCCGGGGGGTTGGGACCGCCACTCCTCGGTTAAAGCACGCTTTGTGTCGCGACAACACTCCCCGCAGCCGGTACCCTTCCACCATAATGAAGACAATCAAGTTTCAAACCAACGATGAAAAAGGATCAAATCGAAAACAAAAAGGAACTTTATTCTCTAAAACTATGAATAAAAACACAGGTATAAATTATGATAACATAGTCCAACTTCACGATATATACTTTTTAAGACGCAAAAACACTGAACAAACTTAACTATAAAAATATAAACCAATAAAAGCTCAAGTGAAAACACTAAAATACCTCACTACAAGGTCGTATAAATGATTCGAAATCTCATCGTGCCAAAGCACATTGCCCACATGAGTTAGCCTTATTAATGGTCACTCACAAACTCGTTCTTGTTCACAAACTCTTTCTTGTTCACAAACTCGTTCTTGTTGGCCGGGGGGTTGGGACCGCCACTCCCCGGTTAAAGCACGCTTTGTGTCGCGACAACACTCCCCGCAGCCGGTACCCTTCCACCATAATGAAGACAATCAAGTTTCAAATCAACGATGAAAAAGGATCAAATCGAAAACAAAAAGGAACTTTATTCGCTAAAACTATGAATAAAACCACAGGTATAAATTATGATAACATAGTCCAACCTCACGATATATACATTTAAGACGCAAAAACACTGAACAAACTTAACTATAAAAATATAAACCAATAAAAGCCCAAGTGGAAACACCAAAATACCTCACGACAAGGTCGTATAAATGATTCGAAATCTCATCGTGCCAAAGCACATTACCCACATGAGTTAGCCTTATTAATGGTCACTCACAAACTCGCTCTTGTTCTACCCTATCTCAATACTGTGTGAATCCCTGGTTCCCCTGTACAATTTATCTCCATGTACATGCTGAATCCCTCAGTTGCGGTTGTCCTTGCTTTATTGCCATGGTCAGATAACACTGTTCAACAGTGAATATTTCACAGAGGTGAAAATACCCGTCCTTTATAGACTTCGAGTCGCTGAACTCGAAAACTATGCTTAAAATTGCCTCCTGGCTCAAGTTTCTGAGTACTCACTGTTTACATTTTACATATAAGGCTATGGGAATACTAATAGTACGAATAACAGTTAACAACCTTTCCTTTTTATACACTTCGTCTTTTTGCCTGTCGCTTGTGGGGAACGTCAGGAGCATCCCTCTGGATCATCCAGCTGAATCATCCAGCGCGTATCGTAATTATAACGTTCCATAGCGTTAAATGTAAAATGTAAACAGTGCAATTACGCAAAACTCTGAGCCAGGAGACAATTTTAAGGGTGATTTTCGTGTTCAGAGACCCAAAATTTATAAAAGGTGGCTACTTTCATTTCGTTAAAAAACAAAAACTGAAAAATTATTGAACAGTGATAATCCCTGTATCATCTGCACCGATCATAATGATAACAGAGATAACTGTTTAGCTTTTTACTGCGATTTCATTGATTTATAACAATATTTCTGAAAACATTCCTATGCAAAACCGATTTCCAAGAAGTAATATAATTGATTGCAAATCCAATTACATGCAATTACATTGCAATTATATCCAATTATATTGCAAATCCGATTAAATAACAAAAGAAATGCTTTTGGATTTGCAATCAATTATATCACTCCTTGGAAATCGGTTTTGCCTAGGAATGTTGCATAGGAATTGATTGCAAATGCAAAAGCATTTCTTTTGTTATTTAATCGGATTTGCAATATAATTGGATATAATTGCAATATAATTGGATATAATTGCAATATAATTGCATGTAATTGGATTTGCAATCAATTATATTACTCCTTGGAAATCGGTTTTGCATAGGACTGTTTTCAGAAATATTGTTATAAATCAATTAAATCACAGTAAAAAGCTGAACAGTTATAATTGTGATCGGTACAGATGCGACAGGGATTATCTGACCATGGCAATAATGAACGGATATCTAATGGGTTTTTAATCGGAATCGTGTGAGGTTTTGTTTCAGCATAACCGCAACTGAGGGATTCAGCATATACATGGATATAAATAGTACAAGGAAACCAGAGATTCACACAGTGTTGAGATAGGGTAGGACCAGAACGAGTTTGTGAGTGACCATTAACAAGGCTAATTTATACGGGTAATATGCTTTGACACGATGAGATTTCGGATCATTTGTACGACCTTATCGTGAGGTATTTCAGTGTTTTCACTTGAGCTTTTATTGGTTTATATTTTTATAGTAAAGTTTGTTTAGTGTTTTTGTGTCTTAAAAAGTATATATCGTAAGGTTGGACTAAGTTATCATAATTTATACCCGTGGTTTTATTCATAGTTTTTAGCGAATAATGTTCTTTTTTGTTTTCGATTTGATCCGTTTTCATCGTTGATTTGAAACTTGATTGTTTTCATTATGGTGGAAGGGTACCGGCTTCTGGGAGTGTTGTCGCGACACAAAGCTTGCTATAACTGAGCAGTGGAGGTCCCAACCCCCGTCAATTTGTGGTACCTTCTTTGACTTTCCTTGTTTCCCTATATCCATTTATTGTTTTTATATCTTAATCTCCTTCGATTGGCTGCCTAGCGCCTTATGAGTGTGATTTTCGGTATGGTTCTATATTGTAAGATTTTTACTTGGGTTATATATATATATATATATATATACATATATAAACACATAATGTAAAATTTTATTAGTTCCTTTCTATTCCTTTAATTATCTATAAAATTTCATCCCATTTCTTCAATTTCACCATTTATTTATACGATATATTTTGCCTCATGTTTTGAAATTTGGTTGTTTTGAAATCAAGCTGAAATTTAGTATAGAGAGAAAAGCCGCTCTTTGTGGTTAGGATTTTAGCAGCACCTCTGTTAAAAATTTCGATACCATTTTTATACCAGCTGAGAACAAAGTATGGGGGGGGAGGCATTTGATAGAACAATAATTTCAGTTTTTCAAGTAGAGGGCTTTTGTTTTGAGATTCGAGCTACGCCTATTATTTACCTTATATACATAGTATATGTATGAGGAAAGTATTATGATGTGGGTCAAAAATTTGAATTCGAGTTTTCGACGGAAGAGCACGTTTCAAGTATCCCCGAAGAAGAACTAAACATTTTTGGGATGATGTCTGTCTGTGTGTGTGTGTGTGTGTGTGTGTGTGTGTCAGTCGGTCCGTGGGTCTGTGGAGACAATACCTCACGAACGAATGGAGCGATTCGAAGGAAATTTGGTACGAAAATTACACTCCGCGAATATTGGAAGCTTATAGTTTTTAAACGCAATCGAATGTTCAGAATCCCCTAAATGTTCGACTAAAATTTTGAAAAAAACATCGAAGAATCAAAACTTTTAATAAAGTTTCATAAAAATGTCTTCTGTAATTTTTATTAGAAAACGATTGACAGAAACTTTAGAACGCTATCATGAACCATTCTCAAGATATTGCATATTTTTCAGATAAATATATAAAAAAATAACATAAAATAATATTAACTGTTGTGAAATATGGTTACTTTTCATATGTAATATCATTTGGTGATACCATTCTTGTGGATCTAGCTCGTTCCATTCATGAGAAACGATACTTTGGGTAATACTTTAACGAATAATTAACGAAATTTTCACCAAATTGATAAAAATTACTCCAAATTAATGAAAATGGTGGCTAATTGACGAAATTTCAATATCTTGGAAATAATATAAGAATCTACCTGCTATAGAATAACCTATATGAATACTATAAGAATGACCTATTTTTCGGTCCGTAATGTTTGGATAACATTTTGGTGACGAATTTTTCGGAATATCTCCAACTTGGCGACTTTTCAAATGTTACAAAATTAAAGAAATTGTCACCCAATTGATAAAAATTCATCAAACTGGTGAAACTGATGCTAAAGCAAATAAATGATAATGAAAACTGATGAAAGTTCAATATCTAATTGATGAAAGTTTAATATCTTGGAAAGAACATAAGAATAGACTAAAGGAATAACCCATTTCTTTGTCTTAATCCCTAACTCTTGGCGCGAAATTTAGCTGGACGTCGCCAACTCGGCGACATTTTAATTGTTGTCAAAGTGACAAAAATGTCACCAAATTAATAAAAACTACGCCAAACGAGGAGCAATGTTTCGTAAATTCTGATTCCCGTCATATGACGGGCATACATTCTAGTATATAAGAAATGCTCTTCTCTCCGTTTGTCTGCAACACTTGGTGATTTATTTGGTTAACTTGGCGAATAATCTAGCAAAGTATCGTCAACTTGGCGATATTTCGTCCCAGATTGACGAAAATTTCGTCAAAATTACAAAACTGACGATAAATGAATGAAAATGATGTCTAATTGATGAATTAATTAATCAAATATTTTAATATATGGGCTATATCGCTTATTGAGGATGTTATCAATATTGATAACTGTTAATTTAGAGTTGTGTGAAATATAAGTTTATTGAGTACTTTGAAATAGTATTACATGTTGTCATCCGGAAAATCGCCAAATGTACAATTCAACTTTAAAAACACAGCACCATGGATCTTATACATTATTTTTGACTGTAAGAGGAGTAAATTCACCGCATTATATAAGAAAAGTCATGTGTTGCCCACATCAGATTTATTTATCATTTGGCTCATAGCATCCAGACAGGTAATGTAAGAGACACAAAATTTAAAATTATAGTCGTTAAAAAAAGTAAATTGCAACATAGTTTCTTTTTACATAATATTTATGTATATGTTATTAAACCTCTAAATATGAACTTTTATTGAATTCTATAAGTAAGTTTTGCCAGCCTAAATGTTTAAGATTTCAAAATTTCCACTTATGAAGCGTCTGTCACCATTTATCTGCCACCTGAAACGACTACCAGACTTAGAGATTCATAATTATCATTTGACACCCATTTTTTCATCCATGTACTCGTCCAGGACATCCATGTACTCGCCCAGTATATCCATGTACTCAAAAATACGCCCTAGCCGACGGCCACCTGAGGAAACAGCCAGACTCTCGGTTCTTAGTTAATACAAATAAGTTCTACCATATGCAATACGTACCTTTTGTACTCCATGGGGTAAGTAAAATCGTTTCTGGCTCTTGGACTGATACTATGCTTCCCCGGCACTCCACAAAGGGCGGATCCTATTACGTCCTCATATTCACCGAATTTGACCGAATTCTGTGGCGGAGCAACGATAGCGTCCATACTCTCCTTCGCCTGTCCATCATCTCTCGAAGAGACTTTCAGTCGCACAGATTTATTGTGCCCATTGTAACGTAGTACACAAAGATAACATAAAATTATTTTATTAATTTGCCTGACGGCATATTGCTAATACATCAATTCTCTCCCATCATTTCATCCTTCAACATTTTTATAAACAAATTTCAGAATAACTCCCAATTCACTTCTCTTTCTAACTTCTTTTTTAAAAGTCAAACAATTTATTTTGTACGTGCATTAATTGTTTCTACAAGGAGGAAACTCAGAATTGTTACACAATCGGCATCTTAAATATAACGTCGTATGTTTCAGTTTTCGTATGTTATAGCTTTCCCTCCCCTTGGAAAAACTTTTCTTGAAGTATAATGCGAGAGAAAAGTTAAAGTCTTGACAGACGCATTCCCAAATGTAGCCAATTTAGTCCCGAAACTTATTTAAACAGTATGCTTGAACTATCGACGTTTTGTGTAATTTCCCTGGACGGTGAACTATTTTGTAGTTATATTGTTGCAAAACTAATGCCCATTGCATTAGTCTCCGATTAGAACTCGCATTTGTTTGCAGCCACACAAGGGGATTTTTATCTGTTTGAATACTAAAATATTGTCATCTAAGTAATAGTGTAATTTTTTTACAGCAAATATGATGCTTGCACATTCCTTTTCTGTTGTAGAGTAATGTAAGTTCGAAAATTTCTGACTAAGATACAAAATTGGATGTTCTGTTCCATCGTCGTCCTTTTGAGTGAGAACCACTCCCATTCCTAAGTTTGAGGCATCAATTTGTATGACAAACTCCCGTTTGAAATCAGGTGCATGCAAAACAGGATAACTCGTCAATTTTTCTTTCAGTTCCTAAAACCCTTTTCCACATCCTTTGGTCCAAAGTATTTCTCCTTGGCAAGCTTTTCTTTTTAAAGCATTCGATAATGGTGCGGCAATAACAGAAAGCATGCCAATATATTTACTGTAATATCCAGCCAAACCCCAAAATCCTCATACATGAGATTTTGCTTCAGGAATTTGAAATACCTGAATAGCCTGAATTTTAATTTCAGTTGGCCTTCGCAAGCCTTGAACTACAACATGTCCTAAGTTTTGAACGTGATCTTGAGCAAATCGACATTTTGATGGTTTTATGGTTAAATTTGCAGCAGAGATGCGTTTCAAAGCGTTATTTAAATGAATTAAATGTGCCTACCATGTGTTAGAGAATATTGCAATATCATCTAAATAAGGCACTGCAAATTCTTCAGTCTTTTTAAAATTCAGCCATTAATTTACAGAAGAAATATGGCGCATCCTTTAAGCCAAATAGCATTCTTAATGGGCTGTATGTTCCAAATGGAGTTACAAATGCAGCAAGTTTCTGAGACTTTGGAGTTAAGGGAATTTGCCAGTATCCCTTTGTAAGATCTAAGACAATTGTAATATACTTAGCTGATGAAACATTTTCTACGCGTTCATCAATGTTTGGCAGTGGAAAGAACTGAGACCGTGCTGTATAATTCAGGTGTCTATAATCTATACATGGTGGGTGACTACCTGTCAACACCGCGTACTGTTGGCTCATTTCAGTCGACGTGGTGGCCGAACGGTCAAAGCGAGCGTTTCCAGCGATTGATCGGCCGCCACGTTGTGGGTTCGAGTCCCACGTGAGACATGGATATTGTGTGTTGTGGGCGCAGTGTATTCCGCGCCCTCTGGTACGCCTAGGGCAATGTCCCTGGACGGCTAAATGGTTGTTCACGATTTCGGCCGTACATAGAGCAGAAAGACGTAAGTCTAGTGCCTGGCCATTGGAAAAAATCTATACATGGTCTTGGATCTTTAAAGATTGCTTCTACTAAAATCATTGAAGATGTGTAGTCACTTTCTCCTATTTCTATTATCTTCAGATTCAGTATTTTAGTTATTTCTGCTTTTAAAATATATTTTTGACTCTGAGATACTCTGTAAGATTTTGATTTGACGGGCTTATCACTATTGAGTTCTATATCATGTACAACTAAGTTAGTCATTCCAGGATCATTAGAGAAGTATCTTGAATACTTAGTTAATATATTTTCAAGTTAATATATTTTCAAGTTCATGGATTTGTTCATTGTTTAAACGTTTGTCAAGTTCATTATTTTGAACAATATCGACAAAAGCGTATATATTAGGATTATTTCCCAACTATGGAAAATCTATATCATGATCAGTACTTTGCTTGTCATCTATAGTAAAATCTAAATATTTAATTATTGCAGGTCGTTTATAATAAGGCTTTAGCATGTTTACATGATAAATTTGAGATTTTTGTGTTCTCCCGTGTACTGTTACAATAATTTGTTTCTAAGATTTTGCTTTCAATTGTACCAGAACCTATGCAGTGAATTGCTAATTTATTTGACTTTGATGTAGATAAAACAAGTACTAAATCCCTTTATTTAAATTCTCTTTTGATGGCGTTTATATCGTACCATATTTTTCGTTTGATTTGCATGCCTTGTATTTCATCCGAAGCTAATTCTTGATATCTTTTTAGACGGTTAATCAATGTGAATATGTGGTCTGTCACGGGATTCACTTGTTCTTCACATTCTGTCCAGTGCTCATAAAGAAATGTCTCCGGCGATCGTAAATTATTTCCAAATACCAATTCTCCCCGTGAGAAACCAGAGCTTTCATGCGTCACAGTTCGCAAAGCAAATAAGGCACAGGGAAGATGATGTTCTCAATCAGACCCAGCTTCTGAACATAAGACTCATAATATGCCCTTGATAGTTCGATGAAACCTCTCAAGAGGATTCGATTGTGGATGATAAACCGAGATAAGTCTAGCTTTGATACCAATTTTTTCAAAAAAATCTGTCGTCAGAGCACTTGTAAATGAGAACACGCCTTGATCGCACTGAATTTCTTTCGGGAATCCTATTCTTCTAAAGATATTCAAAAGTGCATCAGTCACAGAAACAGATCCTATATCAACAACAGAAATTGTATCTGGATACTTGGAAGATAAGCATATAGCTGTTATCATATATCTTTTTCCACTAGGAGTCACTGGTAACGGTCCACACGCATCAATGTTTACTTTGGAAAATACTTCTTGGATTATAGACCCAATTTTAAGTGGATCTTTGCTTCTTTTATTAGATTTTCCAGCTCTCTGGCAGTAGTCATAGGATCGCACGTAGTCCTCCCTTTCTTTGTAACATTTTGTTCAGTAAAAGTATCTGGACATCTTATCTTTTGATTTAGTTACACCCAGGTGCGCTGAAGTACTTTCATGACACATCACTTTTATTTTATAGCTGTACTCTTCTGGTACTACTAATATTTTTCTCAGAAATCCAGTATGGTCTTCTTGACATTTCAAAGTTGCCCATTTTTAAGAATATATGTTTTCTTAGATGTACTTGTCTTTGAAGCTATATCAAAAAGTAATTCTAATTCTTTGATCTCTTTCTGTTTCTTGTTAAACTCTTTATGATTTATTTGCAACAGTGATAATTCTCCACAGCTTTCTCCTACTGCAGCAATGTTTTCATTCGAATCGTTACAATTAGAACATAATTCATCTATTGCATTATTTTTAATTTTTAATGTTTCATTCAATTTTAAATCAATTGTTGAATTGTGCTCTTTGTTTTCTTCTGTTAGATGATGTTGAGTATTTGAAATTGTTTTCTCCCTTGCTTTCATCTGTGCTCTATTTTGCACGGCACTTAACAGCTGTGGTAAGGAAAATGTATGTCCAGAATTCCTTAGCATAGATGCAATATAATTTCCCAGCAAATATCGTCCTTGATCTAAATTATTTCGAAAAACAGCCGCTTTAGTAACTATATTTCCAAATTTCCCAGATAATTCTATTTTTGCAAGTGGTAAACAAATAGGTTCCGTGTCTAAAGGTTGTTGTACCCATACTGTTTCACCAGTCATCATATCAGACGTAACATATTTCCTACAAACTATGTCCATAGTAGCTTCAGTGTCTCGCGGTATTGGCATAGAAAATCTATTTACACTTCCATTTGTTACATACTGAGACAATAATTCGTTATCTGTTTTCTCGATGATTCTATTTTCAATTTCGGTTGATTTTTTATTTTTTGTAAACTTGGACATTGTGGGCTTAAATGATTTACCGATCCACATGCAAAACAACGAAGTCTTTTTCTTCTTTCAAACCTTTCGTCGTAGCTGTGTTCAGTTAGATTGTGATTTTGAAAACCTCGTGTCTTATAAAAATCGTATTGAGCGTTTTTAATTTGATTTTGTGCATCACACTGTATTTTGTTCTTTCTCCATTCTTGATTTCTGTCTGAATTTACTTTCCAATTCCCTCTTAGATGTTCATAGTTATCAAGTATATCAGCTAGTTTTGATGATGAAATAAGATTTGACCATACATCTATGAAATGTTCTCTGACCTCAGTAAGTACACGCCGTTTCAATTGATCCGTAACTATAAGGTCTTTTAATTTATCATAATCCGTAACGTGTGAGCCTTCAATCCATTCATTAAAGTAATTTTTTAGTTCATATACAAAATTGCGCCAAGAATTATCTCCACACCGTTGCTGTTGCGAAAATTTTATTCGAAATTTTTTTGGGCTCAATTTAAACCTTTTCAACAATAAATCTTTTATGTAGTCATAATCATCAATTTTTTCTTTCAGTTACCTAGCAATTAATTGAACAATTTCAGGAATCAAAAGTGCTATCAAGTGTGAAAACTAATCTGTTTTCTCAACATTGGTACGTTTAGCTTGTCTTTCAAATAGTACTAAATATAAACTAATGTCATTTATTTTAGGATCAAATTTTTGCATAAGATTTTGCAAATCATAAAATTTTCTTTTTTCTTTCTTATCAGGCAATTCCTCTGAGTCAGATCTACCCAACATGTCCAGTTTTAACTTTTGCAGATCTAACTCCCTCTCTTCTAATCTTTATACCCCACTAATTTTCTCTAACCGTTCTTCCTCTCTAATTAACAGTTCTTCCTCTCTAATTTTCTCTGACTGTTCTTCCTCTCTAATTTTCTTTAACCGTTCTTCATCTCTAATTTTCTCTAACGTTTATCTTCTCTATTTTTTTTCTTCTTCTCTTTTTCTAGAATCCACAATAGTTTCTAGAAGATTTTGCACAAAACTCTCTTCATATTCTTTACTTTTTAAAATGGTATTTTTTAGTTCTATAACTTTTAAATCTTTATTTACATTTTTCATTAATTCCTCTGCTAAGAGTAACAAATCGCATTTTTTCGCTTTTTCAAGAAAATCCATAGTTAAAACAATTTCTTAATATTTTGTACCACGTCTAATAAAAGCTGAATGCAAAGCAAGGCTGTAGACAGTTTGTTAAAATAATGATCTTAGATTATAAGAACTTGCCGCTCTAATAAACTTTGGCGTACTTTTAGCCAATACAAAGTTTTGAAAAGGGTAAAGAAAGTTCCAAAGCACCTGGCGTACTTTATAGCACTGGCGTATTTTAACGGAAATTAAAAAAATATATATATAAGAGTACTATGTACCAACTTTTAGAATTCTAATAATTAAATATCCTTGTACCGCTGCCATCATTATAAGCTGTAACGTAGAAGACAAAGATAACATAAAATTATTTTATTAATTTGCCTGACGGCATACAACTAATTCATCAATTCTTTCCCTTCATTTTAAAAAATAAATTTCAGAATAACTCCCAATTCACTTCTCTTTCTGACTTCATTTATAAGAGTCAAACAATTTATTTTGCACGTGCATTAAATGTGTCACCAAGGAGGAAACTCAGAATTGTTACACAATCGACATTTTAAATATAACGCAGTATGTTTCAGTTTTCGTATGTTACGCCATACTCCACATAGACACGAGGTTTGTTTTGGATGGCAGTGAAGATCGAACTCGGGTCTTCATCATGAGCTCCCCTGACCATAACCACTGGGCTATCTCGGTCCATTTATAAAAAGATTATTATCATGAAAACGAAAATAGCTATTACATATGTAATTTTTTGTTAAAAACAATCGGCACCATTTATAGAACATAAACATACGTCAATCTCTATATAATGCGTTTCTTGGATTTAAAATGGAGAAATATTATAAAATACGAATTGTTAAATTAGCGGATACATTGGAAATACTCTTAGGCAGAGATGAATTGAAACTTTTTGCGAACATATGACGCGTCGTTCTCGAGATATCAGAAATTTTACTTTCTCTATGCTGATCGTAATATCTCTCGAATGAATCAAGCGAATTAAAAAAAATTTTGTGTTTATAATTTAATCAATAACAACAATATGTATATTGCTTTTCGATAAAGATATATAAAGAAAATATAATGTTTGTTGTCCCTGAATATTGGGATTTCTTCAGTAGACAGGAAAATCATGTTTTTCAGATATCTTTTTTTATTATCGACTAAGAGGCTACTAGAAGGAGCTTCTCGGGGTTTCAGAGATGTACACGCCCGCACCACGTCCCTAAACTTGACGACTTACCAATAGTTCTGGAATGTTTTCATTTGTTTTTACTAATGCGATAAGACCAATGCACGCGGTTTAAAATGAACACGAATTAAATTATCTCAATTAAACCCACAGTTAGCATGTTAAAAGTTCTAACTGTGATGATAAATATTGCGTGATTTTAGCATTTTGGATTTTTTTATCCTATAGAACATTTTATGACACAAAATGGCAAACAGCAGAAGTACAGACAATTGATATGTCGGATCGCTTCGAACAATGAACTCAGTCAGAAAGGAGCCAAAACTGACGTAGAATCTCAGATACATTTATATGGCCAATAAAAATTGCCACACACATCGACCAAGTCAGCTGATTCTTGCGGGCGTGGATACTGGAAGCAGTGACGCCTCGAAGGCTCTTCTGCTAATGAGGGAAGCGTTATGGGAAACACCAGCAAATGGGTCGAGATTTTGCAAGGGAAGAAGATAAAAGGAGGAGCAGATTAAGATACTCCACAAAAAATAAAAAAATGCTGAACCTCGCTGAAGAAAAAGGTATAATTGTAAGTGAAGTGTTGCCGAAGAGTTTCTGCGTGCATCAAGAAAGAGCCCAACTAAGTATGCCTATGGACGGACTTGCAGCCGGTAGTGTAACAGGTACCCATTTATTACCCATGAGAAAGTATTTTGATGAGATATTATCTAATTACGACTTTCGACTAAAATCGTAATTTTCCTCACACTCTGATCCATGTAAGATTATGACCTAAAGAATAATGTTATAAATGTAAAGTTGAAAGAATGATATTTTAATAAATAAATAATTAAAAATAACAAAGTGTTATCATTCAAGTATCTCACCTGTAAATGTTTATCTTTTTAGACATTTATTTAGTTGGATGCCGGACTGCGGAAAAGGTGTGTTGCCTGTAGAAATTTCTTAATGAACATTTTCAGAGTATTTATCTTCACAACTACAAATATGCTATTTTAGCACATTTTAGTAATAATTTTAGATGACCACAATGACAATATTTTCACCATACTAAAATCCATACTATCATGAAAACCATACTATCAAGAAAACCATACTATCACCATGCTATCATGAAAAATTAGTTTTATAATTACTTTGTTTAATATTGTTTGTAAGCATCAGTAATAAAATATATAACTGTTAAATGCAATAATAATTACATTTTCATCGGAATTCTTCATGACAACAATAGTTGCGAAGCTCTCGACCACCTTTGTGACGTTTTTGTCAACAAACTATCACGGAGAAGTTGGAAATCGGCTCGACCCATTACCTTTTCGGCCCATATTGGCAATGTAAAATTTTATTAATTAGTATTTCATTAACTAAGACTTGAATCAAAAATACAAACCCATTTTGAACATCTACGATGTAGTCGATGCATAAAATTTCAGAGCTGTACGTTTTGCCATCTGTTCGTAAAGTACTAATGCCAAAAATTTCAGGATATTGTTTTAATATGGAGATATAGCATTCAGTACAATGTAACACTCATTATTTGAACTTACTGCAATACATGGTGAGAAATATCTATTTTTATTATTATTCAAACCTCCTCAGTTATCTTCCACATCTAGCCTTCAAGGATAAGTTGCTCTGGATCTGTTATTCCGAGCTCACATTTCAACAGTGAAATGAACCACCGATATCTGACTGGCCGGAATACGCTCTATTTATTTAGCTGCAAACATATTTTATTATCTTCCCTTCTATTCATGAAGTGGGAATTATATATTGCCACTTCTATTATTAATGTCATAGTGCTTTTTGACATTATGAGTGCGAAACACGACATTTTTCCGTTCTTCCCAAAAACATGCTCTTTCGGAAGCCATTTTTATTCCGAGCTTTTAATTCTGTACGAGTTTGCACTTTTCATGCTGAAAGCGTGGGATATCGCTCCTGCAGTGTTCCGAAGTAATTTCTTACTTCTTTACTTATGGCAGTGGTTTCGTTTCTGCAAGCGGTGGCGTGAGGTTCCGGACACAAACCGTTGGATGCTACTGTTTATTTCGTGCAAGAAGTTGAAGGTCGAGGCGACCTGGATTCCATTTTTCACAGTAGAGGGGCTCTCTTGGCCCTGAGTTTTCGTTGGAGAAGGAGCTTTTATTTCTCGCTCCTGTAAAATTCGGACACAAAAAAATTTACGACCCAACGGTCATTTTTGTGTTTCGGATTATAACTTTGATTCGGAAGGAATCTTATAATCCGCGTGGGCCAAGACAATTACTTTTATTTCTAAATTATTAATTATTCCTTTATTTGTTTCAGATCTAAATTCGGAAAATTCTGAACGAGCGCGATGATATCCTGTTTGACTAGCTGTTCCATAGATTTCTCCATCCAAGTTTGCTAAGTCTCGAGATTTATTTGGATGTTCTACAATAATGACGACTAAATACAGTCCTGGTGTTTGGATTATTTCCTCCAAGATCGTTGAGTGAGATTATTGACTTGAATCCAACCAGTGCGTGATTGTGATCATCTGTAGTGATGTTGAATTCAGATAGATCTTCAGTGTTAGTCGCGCCGCTCTAAATAAGAGCATTTTTGGTCTTGAAAAAGGAAGGAACCGATATCTGGTTCTGGTAACGTGAATGATTACTAAAAGTGATATCTTCTTTAATATTCAAATTCCTCAAAATGAATATGGTTTTCAAATTAATTTCTATGAGAAATGTCGATGTGTCAATTTGTGTGAAAATATATTATTGCATAGAATGATTGGATAGAGTCATATTACATAAGTTCAAAGGTCAAATATTATCTAATCATATTTAATACAGAGAATTCAATGTTTATATATCTTCTTAAATATATATTTATATATTTAAAATAAAAGAGTTTGTATGAGAATTTTGACTCATGTTTTCCCAACTTGATCTTGTTACTTTGCTGTGTGCCTGTGTGTCCAGTTTTCATGTTGTAAGCCTCGGCAGCCGGACCTGGGGTTATTGAAATTACATAACGCAATAGCAAAATTATACACCTACGTACTTAATATCCAATTTACTTCATTTGTGTCACACATTTATTCCCGTCACACATATTAATATTTGTATATTGTGTGGTGCGCCCTTTTCCACCGTGATGCCATGTCTTTTACACCGTGACATTAATAATAGTAAATTATAATCTTACATAATAAAAGGTGTGTGTGTCTGTGCTGTCTGTAGCGATAAATGTAAGCATCGTATGGCCATGAAATTTGATACACAAGTACTTGAGGTCCCGAATAGGTGAACTTCGGCGCTTTTTTTTTAAATTGCGAATTAGATGTTTAGTTCTTTATGTTTTGTCTCGATTTACAACGAGTTTGACCGATATTCAAGTAAATCGATTCCTTAGCGACTTAATATACACTAGTGTCCAAAATTGAAGTTATAAGCACATTTTTTACAATAATTCAAAATAGCTACAACCAATATTTAAAAAATTGATGTCATATACTATAAAGTGGGGAACGGTGAATGTAATGCAAGCATCCAGTGTTTGTTAAACGGTTAAAAGGGTACGTTTGGTTTGGTAAGAAATCGCGAAAGTGACAGCTTTCCGAATCGGACAATTTCGTCTATAAAAGTGCGTGTTTCTAGCAGAAAAAAATCACGATACGAACTGATGACGATGGGCCCAGCAAGATTGGGATTATGTCCTCCTCAGTGATGAATCGAGATTCAGTGCCCAAAGTTATTCTCGATTAGTCTTCATCTGGAGAGAGCCTAGGGTCCGCTATCGTCCCTCCAAAATAAGGGAAATCGACCACTTTCGTGGAAGTGGAATCTTTGTGTAGGGAGGCATCATGTTGGATGGCTGTACACCACTGCACATCTTTGATGCGGGCACTGTGACTGCACAGCGCTATAGGGAAGAGGTTCTTGAATATTATGTGAGGCTTTTCCGGGGAGCTGTCGGAGAGGACTTTATTTTTATGAACGATAACGCGAGGTGACACAGAGTTTAACTTGTCGACGATTCATTATAGGAAGAGGGTATTCGCCGTAAGGTGTGGCCCGCTAAGTCGCCGGACCTAAATCCTATAGAACACGTTTGGGATGCTCTAGGAAGAGCCTTTGCACGACGTCAACTTCTCCCAGAATCCTCCAGGCTTCAAAATCTCCACCATCAGAAGAATGGGATTTGTTGCCACAAACTATGATCAACAAACTCATTTACAGCATGAGGGCCATTGTGCGACTTGTAAAGATGTGTTGAGTGGTCACGCTCCTTATTAGCCAGACTATTTTGGAGATATGCTGTATCAGGGTATGGCCGTTTATGGTCTCATTTGCATATCGCAAAAATATACCTCTTGTTTATTTTGTTATGTTACAGTTAACTGTCTCCTATTATGGGGCACCTGTGTAAAAAATTACACTGCCATAAAACAATTATTTTTCGAGATATCACATGTTTTGTGTTTCTAAACTTAATTTTGGATACCAGTGTATTATCACAGAGTTTCCATCTTGACATCATCGGAAAAAACGAAAAACATTCGAGATATCACATGTTTTGTGTTTGTAAACTTAATTTTGGACGCCAGTGTATTATCACAGAGTTTCCATCTTGACATCATCGGAAACATCGAAAAACATTCGAGATATCACATGTTTCGTGTTTGTAACCTTAATTTTGGACACCAGTATATTATCACGGAGTTTCCATCTTGACACCATTGGAAAAATCGAAAAACATTTTTTCCAACAACGCTTGAACCTAGATTGTGGGACAATTAATTCCTTCATATTCATTGTTTTTTAAATACATCAACATTTGCTTTTTTTTCGCCACCTATTATATATATCGTCGCATCCTAAAAAATTAAAATTAGCACAATTCTATGATTTGGCAAATGTATCGCATATATATTAGCATTCTTACAAAATAAATTTCGATTTCACAGGTAATTTTAATTTTCGCAATGCTTTAACTAACCGCATTCAGTCATCGCAATGGATCGCCTTTCCCTTCAGCGGAGATTTAAACTTTTCCTGTTCTGGATCAGATCCATTGTAAAGGGAATAAGCGGGATGTGCATAATACGCGGGTGCTTGACATTCGGAAGGAATATTCCGGAGTTCTCTTAGTATAGAGGTTTTATTATAGGAAATTTTATTATAGAGGTTTTATTATATAGGAGATCTTAGTATAGAGGAATCTTTTATTTTCCTTTTATGATTTGGGGAGAGCGGTTTCTTCCCCTTCGCGGATATCGTGCTTGGTGATTTAGGTAGACACAGGGGCGTTTATTCATGACCTACCTGGGTATCGACGGCTAATTTGTTTTAGTAATAGAGTTGTCATAGCTTTTAGCGCTCGATTTCGAAAGAGATTATCTTCGATTCCCGGCTCTGTCCAAACTATCACGTATTTTGGCAGAGCATGGTCACATTAAATCGCCCCCACTGGGTTCAAGTCTAAATTGTGTAGCACTGTCCGGGCTGTCCAAACAGATACCTTACACCTTCGGGTAGGTTGGACGTTCTGGGCCGAAAGAAGAAAAATATTATCAATATTTAGATATTTCATATGCGCACATTAAATAGGAAGTGGTATTGCAGAGGAATTGCAATTGCCTTGTAGCCCATGAAAAACCCCTATGAGAAGACAGTATCTTTGTAACTTGAGACATTTTTTGATAACAGGTTTCTAAATTGGGAACTCTTTGTGTTTCCAAGAAGAAAATAAATTGCTTTTCTGAACTTTTCCTTCTTAGCAAAGAAATCTCAAGATATATAATTGCAGTTTGGGGCAGATGTAAATTCACTCTTAAAATAATATTTTTGAAAGCGAAATAGAAAAACTAAGGATTAAAGTTTAAAGAAAATACTGTCAAAAACTTGTCATACTCTAGTATAAGTGTCAGTTTTATACTAGTTATACATCACACAGAAAATGGGAGTTGTACCCAAGTGTTTATCTTGTCGCTACCTCACTTTCTAATTCATGATAATTTTCATTTACTTTCTAGCATGTAAAGTGTTTTTTTTTTTAGAAAAATAGAAAAATACTTTTATCACTGGTTATTAAGTTATCTTTATTAAGAAATTGATGGAAAAATAGGATTTCATGAATTATATATTCAAATTTATGATTATTGGTGGCAAAAAGTTTTCAAAATATTTTTATTTGAAACATCTCTTTCTCAGAATAGGCTATGGATATATTTTAGATGATGACTGATATGAATTCAACATGATATTCCGGAGGAGGTAACGTTGTTTAATATAGAATTCCATTTCCGGTTAAAAAATTTTCATTTTATTGGACACACTCATTTCGCAAGATTACCTACAGATGAAGCTAAGGTAACTGATATGGATTCAGCAACGCATTTTGAAAGAAGCAGGGTGGTTCACTAAAAATGTTCATTTCCGCTTCCTTTCCACTTCTGATTCAATATTTTTTTTAAACATATATTTTTTAGAATTGGCTATGGGCTATGGATACAGTTTATGTGATATCTGATTTATATAATAACTGATTCAGCATCATATTTCAAGGAAAACTGGAAGAGGGGGTGTCAATAAAAATACATAATTCTAGTTTTTTTTTCCCGGGTTGAAAACTTTCATTTTACTTAAAATACCTATTTCTCGATATTAGTTATTGATAGAGCTTAGATGGTCACTAATATAGATATGGAATAAAATTCTGGAGAAAATAGGGTGGTTCACTAAGAATTTTCACTTCCAGTTTTTTCCACTTTCGGTTCCAAGATTTTCCAGTATCTGTTTCTCAAGATTGGCTAAAGCTAGAGCTTAGATAATGACCAATATGAATTTGGCATCAATCTTCAGAGGGGGGAAAGAGACTCACTAAAGATTTTCTCTTCCGGTTCTGGAAATGTCACTTCCGATTCAAAAATTTGCATTTTCCTTAAATATTAAAACATCTTTCCTTCTAAATATTAAAACATCTATTTTTCGAAATCAGTGATAAATATAGCTTGGATTATGACTAACATGAATTTGGCATCAAATTCTCGAGGGGGTTCACTAAGGATCTTCACTTGCAATTTTCTCTACTTCCAAATCAAAAAATTTCCGTGAAACGTTTATTTTTTTTTATTATCGGCTATAGATAGAGCTTAGATGGTGTCTGATAGGGTTTCAGCATCAAATTTCGGTGGGTCGTGAGGTGCTCACTAAGGATTTCCACGTCCTGCTATAAATATGCCCCACTCTCACAAATAGAATTGAGCATTACCAATTCTGAGCTACAATCTTCTTTTACATTTCTTCTAAACAAACACGAACGCACACGAAACATTGGGATAAAAAATGGAATATAACAAAAAGTAATAGAAATATAATAAAGAAAGATAAATTAAATGAAATTTTAAATTCAATATTTGCAATTTCTTGCGCGAGAAAATTTTCGATCTGAGGAAAACTTTCGAATTTTGTGAAACGTTATTAGCTTTCATCGGAAATAACCCAATTTTTGTAAGGAGTATTGTTTATATAACCGATTTTTGCATTGAATGCAGAATCAGTAGGTCATATTCTTATCATGCCATGGAGGTAAAGAGACTAACTCTCTCTTACATCAAGGGTCATAGAATTTTGTCGCTACCAATATATGTATGAATGAAGTTTGCATTGATATTATTGTTTAAAAGATGGATTTGAAGACAAAGAAGGACGCAAGTTTCTCTAACTCCGGGGTTCTGAATTTTTAAATTCGGTTGACCTCTCAAAATTAACTTTTCTACTCATCTGAATCATGGAAGTAAAAGGATGGTCTTTATATCTAACTCCATGATCAAACAGTTTTCTTAGTTTCTTCAGCTATTAAAATCTCCTGACCATGAAATTGCATTATGTTGTGGCAACGCTTTCTGCGTAAAATATAAGCACAAAAATAGCAAAATAGGTCAAACTTTGAGAGGCTATTTCTCTAGATTCATTCGGTAATTTGAAAAACGGATTTCAAATTTTGATTCAACTTGGTCGAATTATACATGAGGTTTTTCAGTTTTTGAGGTTGCAATCGGTACTCTGACATACTGACACTACGCTTTTAGAGAGGTGATAATACGGAATTCTTAGAAAAGTTCTTAAACACCCCAATAAATTTGTAAGGGTAGGTTCATGTGCGTAAACATTAGGTCTATCTATAGAAATGTCACTATTCCCAATTGAATAAAAGTGATTGCAGTGCCTCTAGCAGAGAAATTAAAAAGTTAGGACAATGAACTCGACAATTAAGCAAAATAGACGAAAACCCAATTACAAAGTCGAAGATCATTGTTTAATTATAGGAATATAAGTAGAAGAGAAAAGTGCGTTCAAGGGCAGCAGGCGGTGCTGCACCGCCTGGAGGAGGATCCCTCTTTGGAGTGAATCCTCTTAGAGGGTCTTTAGATCCCCAGGAGGATGCCTCTCAATGCCCCCCTACCCCTTTTGGAAGTTTGGTGAGGCGGTGCAGTACCCAATGCCTCTGTTGGGAGGATGCCTCTTTCGAAAGAGGGCAATTGCGAAAGACGCGTGATGACTCATACGGAGTGAGTTTCACTTCACTCAGAGTCTTGAGAGGGAATGTCGCAATCGCTGACCTGAGGAAGTGGTTTCAAGGGATGTCGCAATCGCACAATCTGGAAATGACGTGTCGCAATCAGCGACCTTAGAAGTGACCTTTGACAAGAGCTCTGAGCACACGTCCTCCCTCTCTGCTGTCTGAGAACAAACTGAAAGATCTTATCAGCGTGACGTAGTTACAGCGCCCTCTGGCGAATTTTGATGAAGTGGTGCCATCTATCGGCATTTTTTTTCCCAAAAGAATTTAATGTCTCACTTGTCAGGAGCTGGATTCGAACTTGGAACCAACCGATTACAGTGCCTGCGTCTTACCGCCATGTAACAGCACCCGTGCTACATATATTATTTTCTTCGAAGTGTACCTTATCAGAGGAAGCAGAAGATAGATTATTTTTCGAGGTTCCTTCGAATCGCTCGGCGCGTTATGAACAGATTGAATAGCGATGTATTTTATAAAGGGTGCGTTTTAAAACAGAATGTTACGGACTGAATATAAAATTGTGTTATTAATTGTGTATTATAACACTATGATTTTTTAAAACAAATTGAATACGGATTTCCAATGAACACAAAAATTGTGTTCAGTGGACACAAAAATTGTATTCAGTGCATTCTACGATTTTTTTTTTTAAATGAATTGAATAAACTCAAGTTTAAACTCAAGTATAGCTACACATTTTCAAAATTGTGTTAAGTGAATAGCATTCTACCCTTTTGTGCACTTAAAATTTAAACACACTATACTAAGCTAAAATGAAGTGAACAAGATTCAACGCTTTTAAGTGTGCACTTAAAAACATGAATGTAATACTTAGCTAACATTGCATTAAGTGAACAAGATTCGACCATTCTAAGTGATATATAGCAATGTGGATGTGTTTAAAAATAAATCTAACAACGTATATGACTATTATAATAACGAAATGATTTCGAATGCTTAAAAACAAAAATATAATAGATTACGAATTTACAGTGAACACAAAAATTGTGTTAAGTGAATAGGATTTGACCCTTTTATGTGTTGTGTATCTAAAAACAAATTTAAACTCATTGTATTCAGTTAAAATGAAGTGAACAAGATTCGACCATTCTAAGTGATATGTAGCAATGTGATTTTTTAAAAATAAATCTAACAGTATATACGACTATTATAATAACGAAATGATTTTTTTTTCTTTTTATAAAAATAATAATGAAAATTTGAACTCACGGAACGACGTCTTCGCAGCTTCGCGTCCACGCTACAAATGAGTGATACACTCTCATTACGCTATTAAGAATTAGATCTTATCTATAATGACGTCAGCATTATGAGGTGTTGCCACCTATTTTTTCTAATAATATATTTCCAGTAACTGGATACTTCAACGGTCTGATTTACTACACGTAATCTGAAATACATCATTTTAATGATATTGTGCATTGAATATGATTTGACCATTTTTAAAGTGGTGGATATAATTGAAATATCCAGATTTAGAATTTAACAAACTAACAAATTTTCACAGATACACCCCAAAATTTTAACATTCAGTTTAAATAGAAGCCAACGAATATGATATGACCATTTTCACAGTGCACATCCTAATTTCAGTATCATTATAGAATTTTAGAAGTGTGTGTTTTTATAATGTGAATAGGATTGATTTGACCATTTTTAAAGTGGTGGGTGTAATTGAAATATCGAGGTTTAGAATTTAACAAGCTAACGAATTTTCACAGATACACCCCAAAATTTTAGCTTTAAGTTTAAAGAAAACCCAATGAATATGATATGACCATTTTCACATCGTAATTTTACTACCATTATAGAACTTAGAAGTGAGTGTACAGTTTCGAGTATTTTTACAGGACACCAACACATTTTAAAATTTATTGAATAGGAATAGGCCATTTTGCACATACATGTACCTAGATTTCAACACCCAGTATTAAAACCTGCTAAACATTAAACGAGTAAATATTGTGTGAGATTTTACCACACTAACTTTCAAACTTTTTAAATTTTTAAAAATGTCCAAAATAGTTGTATTTCATCGGTAGACATAAATTGTATGGAGCACATTTTTATGAAAAAAAAATATCTGTTTCGACAGCTTTTAAAATAGATTTCTACAGTTGCACACTACAGTTCTAGAATTTTCTAAATACGAATCGACTTTTTGAACTACCAATGGTGTTTTTACCGATGCAAATATTTACAGGACAAATATTTCGATGAAACTGAACTTAGTTGAAGCTTCTAAGTTTGAATATTTAGAATCATTTCATATAATTTTTATATTCACATTGAAAATAGTTAACAAAGTTGGAACTCACGGATCGACATCTTCACAACTTACTGTCCACACTCCAAATGAGTGATACACTCTCATTACATTATTAAAAATTAGAACTTATCTATAATAATGTCATTATGTTGACGTGTTGCCACTACACAATTATTCTTTTTAAATTATGCATTTTTTTTTAATAACTTGCAACTGTCTTATGCTATCCATTTTTTTTTTCATATAAGCAGATATTCCATATACCTTCTAAATGTTAAGTTATAATTTAAAAAAAGCATTAGAGATGTATTTTACGTCTGAATTCGTCCAAGTGGAAATCCGACGATTGCAAATACATGATTGGATCCTTACATTTCCATAGACACCACTAAAATGTGTGGATCTTATTTTGAAAAAGCTACTCTCAGAAAGAATATGTATATGAATACATATTTTCCATAAATACAACCCCTCCCCCCACAATACACACAATATGCAAGCCAAAGACTCACCCAAAATACATTCCAAATCGGCTCTATAGCTTATCGTGCTTATCAGTGTAACAGATAGTGACCCAAAGTTCATGTTCGCAAAGCGAGATAATTGCAATGCTATTGTTTTAAGCAGATCCCATATTTAAATGAAAAATTTATCAAATTATACAATACATACAAGAGCTGGAAGATCTTAACATTTCAATATTATAGAATAGTCACGAATGTTTTTTTTCCCCATTTAAAATTATCAAATTTTAATGCAATTTGACAAAAATTGCACAATACTTAGTGTATGACTATCAAATAAGAGCTAGGTTTTATTGTTACAACAACGTTTAAGATCATTAAACGACTATATATATATATTTCAAAGAAGAATAGTATATAACTTACTGTTTTTAAGGATAGGCGATTGTTAACATTGAATTTAAATGAAAGAGTGACCCTCTGAGACAAGTACAGTACATTGCAATAACATTAAAAAATATGAAAGATATGCAATTAACACCTTAAAAGAAACATGTAATGAGTTTTGATATCTTAATACGAGACATTATTGACATGCACATAGAAATGTCACATTTTTGTGACTGTAGGTGCTCCTTAAGACCCTTCTGCTCTTAACAAATGATCCCATTTGAATGTACATATTTGACAACACACAGAAAATGACAGGACTACAACAAAATTTTACACTTATTACAGAATAAGTCCCAACTTCGTAGATTTTTAAGAAACTACAGTCGAATTTTCACCGATTCTTAGAGATTGAAACACAACATTGTTTATGAATCTTCATACTTTTGAGAATGGAACATAACTTAGCATTTATTTTGAATGAATTCAGAATTTTGACATTGATTATAAATTTTATGATTTAAACTCTGTAAAGTGTAAATATATTTTTTTATGAAACTCACACTGTAGACATTTGATATGATTCGAATAAATCTATTTTAAATTTTTTATATTTTATTTCAAAAAGTGAGATTAGTAAACCTGTTACACTTGAATGCATAGATACATAACTCATAACCATATAACATTTGTTAAATAGAACATGCTAAAAAAAAAAATTAGCTAATGAGTATAAATAAGGAATTCAATTTGAAGGATAAAAACCATTTAATGAATCTATTATTCATGAAATACACATTAACCATTATCAGTTGTACATTTAAACAAATAAGTTAAAATAATTTCCTTATCGCACTTTCATAGTCCTCTGATTTGAATGACTCGAAAAAATTTCTATCATAGTAGTAAAAGACTTCCTCACCACGCAACAAAACTTTCTTAGCAATGTTATTAATGTCAAGATTTAGAAGTACTTGTTCAGACACTCTGTCATACATTTGTAATGGAGTGCTGTAAAGACATTCATGGTAACTTAAATCTTCAACTTGACCAACACAGCCAACACATTTGAAAAGTTTTCTTACATGACACATGATGCTGTCATGAATACAAGAGATTAATTGTTCGAATGCAAATGTTTTGTCACAAATAAGTGATGGTAGAAAGGTTATAGTATTCTTTATTTTTAATATTTGAGCAGGAAGCCACTCTATAAATATACTTTCTCGAAGATGTATACTAATGTTGTTAACACTATTCAGTAAACATGCTATTTGATTTTTATCTAAGGTAATATGACACTGTGTTAGACAAAATTTTGAATCATATAATTGAATTATTTTCTGCACATGCAATTTTCCGTTGTCATTGAAACAGAACAACTCATTGCGACTGACGAAAGAGGTATCTGCATATAGAATATTGAACGACCACAATTTTTGAGAAAATTCACTCCACGTAGCCGGTGACAGTGTAACACCTTCACGCGTAGGCTGTAATTCATTTCGATCGTTAGAGAGATATTTCCATATATACACTTTTAACTCCCCATGACGAAGTTTCAAATATACATACACATTAGAACCTAAATGCCAACGACGGAGTGCATCTTGCATAAAATCTGAAGAAATAGATTCAGTCGAAACTGATTCTGTAGTGGTAGATAACACTCCGCTAAGTGTTAGAGCACAAGAAAGCAGATCTTGAGTTGAGTTTTCAACCTCGGTGAGAACTTGTGAATTGACAACGGTAGATGTTTCTGCTGGGGTTTTGGAAGACATAAGATAGGTCTCTAACCAATCCACAGCAAATTTTTGTGAGGGCGAATTAATCACATCTGAGACAATGTCCACAGATTTTGTTTCTTCTAGGGCAGGAACAGTCAACTCCGCACTATTTACACTAGAAATTATTTGCTCGAATGATGGCATACTTTGAATTTTAGGCATTCTTTTTAGATAGTAACATCCAACTACGACATTCACAGTATAAGATTTATTTTTAAAACACTAACATCTTAAAACATTATAATTTTGTCGCAGCTATGAACGAACCAAACCTATCCACACAACGCCCAAAGTTGAAATGACTTATCAAACAACTTCATAAGTATAATCACATAACCTAAATCGAGTGTCGTGTGCAAACAGATCACATAAGATATGAAGTGATTAGAACTTATAATTTTTAATGAATCGTACAACATTAGATTGTGGTAAATACAATTGTTATCTACATGAGAAAATTTCTATATTATTTCATTCAGCTTCGAAATCATAGAGTGAAAATATGTACCAAACTTACTTAAAGTTCCTAATTTTAAATCACATTAACATTATATACTTAGAAAAATTTTATATATATTTTTATAACTTTAAGTGATATGCATCACGCGTAATATACAAGAATAGCTACCCAAAACACGAAAATAACTAACAGTATGAGGCCTTCACAAGTCGACATCCAAACTAGAAATGAACGATAAACACACTAATTGCAACAATTAGATGAGAGCTTATCAGTTCTTATCTTATCTAAGATTCCACATAAAATGACGTCATCACTCCAAAGTTCACAAGATGACGTCATTGGTCCAAGGTTCGCAAGATAGTCGTTTAACTTTTAAAATTTTTATAATTGTGAATAAGTGATTTAAAATTAAGAAGTAATTAAAAAATTTTAAATGTTAAACGACTATCTTGCGAACCTTGGACCAATGACGTCATCTTGTGAACTTTGGAGTGATGACGTCATTTTATGTGAAATCTTAGATAAGATAAGAACTGATAAGCTCTCATCTAATTGTTGCAATTAGTGTGTTTATCGTTCATTTCTAGTTTGGATGTCGACTTGTGAAGGCCTCATACTGTTAGTTATTTTCGTGTTTTTGGTAGCTATTCTTGTATATTACGCGTGATGCATATCACTTAAAGTTATAAAAATATATATAAAATTTTTCTAAGTATATAATGTTAATGTGATTTAAAATTAGGAACTTTAAGTAAGTTTGGTACATATTTTCACTCTATGATTTCGAAGCTGAATGAAATAATATAGAAATTTTCTCATGTAGATAACAATTGTATTTACCACAATCTAATGTTGTACGATTCATTAAAAATTATAAGTTCTAATCACTTCATATCTTATGTGATCTGTTTGCACACGACACTCGATTTAGGTTATGTGATTATACTTATGAAGTTGTTTGATAAGTCATTTCAACTTTGGGCGTTGTGTGGATAGGTTTGGTTCGTTCATAGCTGCGACAAAATTATAATGTTTTAAGATGTTAGTGTTTTAAAAATAAATCTTATACTGTGAATGTCGTAGTTGGATGTTACTATCTAAAAAGAATGCCTAAAATTCAAAGTATGCCATCATTCGAGCAAATAATTTCTAGTGTAAATAGTGCGGAGTTGACTGTTCCTGCCCTAGAAGAAACAAAATCTGTGGACATTGTCTCAGATGTGATTAATTCGCCCTCACAAAAATTTGCTGTGGATTGGTTAGAGACCTATCTTATGTCTTCCAAAACCCCAGCAGAAACATCTACCGTTGTCAATTCACAAGTTCTCACCGAGGTTGAAAACTCAACTCAAGATCTGCTTTCTTGTGCTCTAACACTTAGCGGAGTGTTATCTACCACTACAGAATCAGTTTCGACTGAATCTATTTCTTCAGATTTTATGCAAGATGCACTCCGTCGTTGGCATTTAGGTTCTAATGTGTATGTATATTTGAAACTTCGTCATGGGGAGTTAAAAGTGTATATATGGAAATATCTCTCTAACGATCGAAATGAATTACAGCCTACGCGTGAAGGTGTTACACTGTCACCGGCTACGTGGAGTGAATTTTCTCAAAAATTGTGGTCGTTCAATATTCTATATGCAGATACCTCTTTCGTCAGTCGCAATGAGTTGTTCTGTTTCAATGACAACGGAAAATTGCATTTGCAGAAAATAATTCAATTATATGATTCAAAATTTTGTCTAACACAGTGTCATATTACCTTAGATAAAAATCAAATAGCATGTTTACTGAATAGTGTTAACAACATTAGTATACATCTTCGAGAAAGTATATTTATAGAGTGGCTTCCTGCTCAAATATTAAAAATAAAGAACACTATAACCTTTCTACCATCACTTATTTGTGACAAAAATTTTGCATTCGAACAATTAATCTCTTGTATTCATGACAGCATCATGTGTCATGTAAGAAAACTTTTCAAATGTGTTGGCTGTGTTGGTCAAGTTGAAGATTTAAGTTACCATGAATGTCTTTACAGCACTCCATTACAAATGTATGACAGAGTGTCTGAACAAGTACTTCTAAATCTTGACATTAATAACATTGCTAAGAAAGTTTTGTTGCGTGGTGAGGAAGTCTTTTACTACTATGATAGAAATTTTTTCGAGTCATTCAAATCAGAGGACTATGAAAGTGCGATAAGGAAATTATTTTAACTTATTTGTTTAAATGTACAACTGATAATGGTTAATGTGTATTTCATGAATAATAGATTCATTAAATGGTTTTTATCCTTCAAATTGAATTCCTTATTTATACTCATTAGCTAATTTTTTTTTTTAGCATGTTCTATTTAACAAATGTTATATGGTTATGAGTTATGTATCTATGCATTCAAGTGTAACAGGTTTACTAATCTCACTTTTTGAAATAAAATATAAAAAATTTAAAATAGATTTATTCGAATCATATCAAATGTCTACAGTGTGAGTTTCATAAAAAAATATATTTACACTTTACAGAGTTTAAATCATAAAATTTATAATCAATGTCAAAATTCTGAATTCATTCAAAATAAATGCTAAGTTATGTTCCATTCTCAAAAGTATGAAGATTCATAAACAATGTTGTGTTTCAATCTCTAAGAATCGGTGAAAATTCGACTGTAGTTTCTTAAAAATCTACGAAGTTGGGACTTATTCTGTAATAAGTGTAAAATTTTGTTGTAGTCCTGTCATTTTCTGTGTGTTGTCAAATATGTACATTCAAATGGGATCATTTGTTAAGAGCAGAAGGGTCTTAAGGAGCACCTACAGTCACAAAATTGTGACATTTCTATGTGCATGTCAATAATGTCTCGTATTAAGATATCAAAACTCATTACATGTTTCTTTTAGGGTGTTAATTGTATATCTTTCATATTTTGTAATGTTATTGCAATGTACTGTACTTGTCTCAGAGGGTCACTCTTTCATTTAAATTCAATGTTAACAATCGCCTATCCTTAAAAACAGTAAGTTATATACTATTCTTCTTTGAAATATATATATATAGTCGTTTAATGATCTTAAACGTTGTTGTAACAATAAAACCTAGCTCTTATTTGATAGTCATACACTAAGTATTGTGCAATTTTTGTCAAATTGCATTAAAATTTGATAATTTTAAATGGGGAAAAAAAACATTCGTGACTATTCTATAATATTGAAATGTTAAGATCTTCCAGCTCTTGTATGTATTGTATAATTTGATAAATTTTTCATTTAAATATGGGATCTGCTTAAAACAATAGCATTGCAATTATCTCGCTTTGCGAACATGAACTTTGGGTCACTATCTCTTACACTGATAAGCACGATAAGCTATAGAGCCGATTTGGAATGTATTTTGGGTGAGTCTTTGGCTTGCATATTGTGTGTATTGTGGGGGGAGGGGTTGTATTTATTGAAAATATGTATTCATATACATATTCTTTCTGAGAGTAGCTTTTTCAAAATAAGATCCACACATTTTAGTGGTGTCTATGGAAATGTAAGGATCCAATCATGTATTTGCAATCGTCGGATTTCCACTTGGACGAATTCAGACGTAAAATACATCTCTAATGCTTTTTTTAAATTATAACTTAACATTTAGAAGGTATATGGAATATCTGCTTATATGAAAAAAAAATGGATAGCATAAGACAGTTGCAAGTTATTAAAAAAAAATGCATAATTTAAAAAGAATAATTGTGTAGTGGCAACACGTCAACATAATGACATTATTATAGATAAGATCTAATTTTTAATAATGTAATGAGAGTGTATCACTCATTTGGAGTGTGGACAGTAAGTTGTGAAGATGTCGATCCGTGAGTTCCAACTTTGTTAACTATTTTCAATGTGAATATAAAAATTATATGAAATGATTCTAAATATTCAAACTTAGAAGCTTCAACTAAGTTCAGTTTCATCGAAATATTTGTCCTGTAAATATTTGCATCGGTAAAAACACCATTGGTAGTTCAAAAAGTCGATTCGTATTTAGAAAATTCTAGAACTGTAGTGTGCAACTGTAGAAATCTATTTTAAAAGCTGTCGAAACAGATATTTTTTTTTCATAAAAATGTGCTCCATACAATTTTTGTCTACCGATGAAATACAACTATTTCGGACATTTTTAAAAATTTAAAAAGTTTGAAAGTTAGTGTGGTAAAATCTCACACAATATTTACTCGTTTCATTTTTAGCAGGTTTTAATACTGGGTGTTGAAATCTAGGTACATGTATGTGCAAAATGGTCTATTCCTATTCAATAAATTTTAAAATGTGTTGGTGTCCTGTAAAAATACTCGAAACTGTACACTCACTTCTAAGTTCTATAATGGTAGTAAAATTACGATGAGAAAATGGTCATATCATATTCATTGGGTTTTCTTTAAACTTAAAGCTAAAATTTTGGGGTGTATCTGTGAAAATTCGTTAGCTTGTTAAATTCTAAACCTCGATATTTCAATTACACCCACCACTTTAAAAATGGTCAAATCAATCCTATTCACATTATAAAAACACACACTTCTAAAATTCTATAATGATACTGAAATTAGGATGTGCACTGTGAAAATGGTCATATCATATTCGTTGGCTTCTATTTAAACTGAATGTTAAAATTTTGGGGTGTATCTGTGAAAATTTGTTAGTTTGTTAAATTCTAAATCTGGATATTTCAATTATATCCACCACTTTAAAAATGGTCAAATCATATTCAATGCACAATATCATTAAAATGATGTATTTCAGATTACGTGTAGTAAATCAGACCGTTGAAGTATCCAGTTACTGGAAATATATTATTAGAAAAAATAGGTAGCAACACCTCATAATGCTGACGTCATTATAGATAAGATCTAATTCTTAATAGCGTAATGAGAGTGTATCACTCATTTGTAGCGTGGACGCGAAGCTGCGAAGACGTCGTTCCGTGAGTTCAAATTTTCATTATTATTTTTATAAAAAGAAAAAAAAATCATTTCGTTATTATAATAGTCGTATATACTGTTAGATTTATTTTTAAAAAATCACATTGCTATATATCACTTAGAATGGTCGAATCTTGTTCACTTCATATTAACTGAATACAATGAGTTTAAATTTGTTTTTAGATACACAACACATAAAAGGGTCAAATCCTATTCACTTAACACAATTTTTGTGTTCACTGTGTTGTGACACGTCACAACACTTTATTTTTTTATTCCAAATTAACATTTTTTTTATAAATCATTAATTATTTTATTTTACTTAATTTATTATTCCAAATTATTCTATTCAAAATTGTTTTTATTTTATATATCCATTAATAGACCAATTGTCTCTTTTATTAATTTTAATTATAGTGTGCTGCAGTATTCATATTCTTATGTATGGTGTATGACATCCTCTCTTTTACTGCGGTAGAATGACACCCCTTTTCGACAGTTGGTAAATCCGGTTTCAGGTGAGACATGGATCCTTTTAATCTCCCTGGTTGAGAAGGAGTTTGGTTTATCTGGCATGGCAACGGTGTGTGTGGCTTCAGCCAATCACAGCGTGCCAAGTTAGGCGGGAATTTCTTCCTCTGTGCAATAAGTGCTGAGCCATTCTCTTCTCTCAATTTGGTTGGAGTGTGAAGGTGATATAGGTGAGGTCTCCCCTTTGGAAGGGGGGGGGGTGCCTCGTGCTTCCTTTTGCACCATTTTGTTCTTTATGTGAACTTTAAGTATTGTAAAATGCAATCTACTGTAAAATGAAATCTATCTGATTAAGTACTGTAAAAAATCAACATATATTTGTTTGGTAATGCTGTTTAAGAATCAAGTATAAAATTATTGGATTTATTTCCTGTGAAAATCATATGTCAAGTGGATTTCTTGTAATTGATTACTACATCAAATACTTCAGTGATTATCATTATTAAAATTATTGAGTCAAGTTGAAGAAATTATATTTATTTCCCAGTTTGACAGCAGCATTTTGCCTCTATGGACAATTTCAGTGAAATTCATCTATTGTCTATTAATATGCAAATTTGAATTATGGAGTAATCGACATGTTGGTTATTGATTCGACATAATTATTATAACCTTCTTTCATCTGCCTTTAGTGGATTATTCTAATAGACTTGTCTTCAGCAAAATGGAAACGAGTTAACAAAATCATCATGAAGATTGAAATATTAGCCTTTTTTTTTATTTATGCGTAAGGAATGATGTTAAAACAGCAGAGTGCACATTGGTATTCCTGTGTGCAGTTATTAAGGTACATTTTGGAATTGTATTCTGCTATTATTTTCATTTTTTTTTCTACAAAGAGAATGAACTTTGAGTATAAAAAAAGAAAAAAAGACTTTAGATGTAGTCATCCGCTTGATTGAAGTTTGCAGCATTTATTACAAGATAAAAGGGAATGTTTACCTAATTTTAAACTATAATTATTTCTCTTTATATATATATATATAGGTCCTGAATACAGGTATTTATCTTCAAAAAATGTTAAAACAAATTCATATTATATTATTTTATGTATAAGTAATTTTAAGGCGCTCACATACAAGTATGGTTTAATATTTAATTACACAACGCATTGCTTTATATTCAAAATTCTATTCCCCACTATACGATCCCCTTTCATTAAGTAACTAACTTTTTATTAATTAATTTCTCCCTTTTAATTGTATGTGAGTGTCCGACCCAATCAGGTGTTGAGATATGATCGTTCAATTGATTATATAATTCTTTAATTAAGTCTCTTGAATGGTTGTATCACAACATCTGGTTACTCTATTTTTGGTGCCGTGTTTTTTTTTAATTTATATGCATAGGCAGTCATGTATTTTAATGAACCTTAAAAGTAAAAGAAGAAATTGATATAATTTCTATTTAATTTAATGAAAATTTTGTTTTAATCTAATTGAGATTTAACTAAACTTTCTCTGGTACCGTGACTTTTTGCTAATAATTAAGCTATTTTGATGACATGAGTAAATATGATGTGCAAAGTTATTTATGTATTATATAAATATAATTTTTTTATGTTTATTTATCTAAAAAAAAAAAAATAATTTTTTATAAATTTTGTTAATAATTTTGTTTTAAGCTAGAAATATGCTTCTTACTGTCAAATATAAAGTTTTACATAAATTGATAGTAAAAAAAAAAATTTATTTTAATGTATTTGAAATATAAGATTTAACGAAACTTTTGAATGGTGCATAATTCTTGATTGATAAAATTTGAAAATTGATTTTTATTGTTTTGAGCACCAATAAATTTGAATGATATTGTATGTTTTAATAATATTGAAAATGAAGTTTTATGTATTCAATTTTTTTTAAATTAATCTTATACCTTAACAACTCAAAAATTTTTTAAAGTCATTCTTGATTTTTTTGTGGATAAAATCAAACTGTTTTATTTATAAAGGGTTAAGATTGGTAATGAAAATTTTATTTTGATAAACTTTATATCTTTAGATATTCGAAATTTAAACAGTATATATATTTTTAATTTATCCTTTTGAAGCTGGACTTCAATTGTGTAAATTATTTCTAACTTAATTTGCTCAATTTTGAAGAGAATAGTATCCCTTCTTTTTGTTTTTTTTTTGTGAGGAATATGCACTTCACACTTAGGTCTATTTTATGGATATTTTGAGCAAAATAAACGTAAATCATTAAATTTGCTAGAAAATAAATCTTCTGCAATAGCAATGGAATTTAAAATACTAATTAACTAATTAAATATAAATTTATAATATAGGTATAAAATAAAAAAAGTGTTTCATTGTTTTTTTTTTATTTATGTGTTTTAATTTAAATAGTAGTAAATATTTATTTTGCTACAGACATGTGATTTTTTTGTATTGGCAATAGTAGTGAATTCATTCATATTTGCTACAAAATTGCATTGTTTGTGATTTTTAACTTCAAATATAATGAGCGGCAATTTTTTTTTGGAAATTCTTATTCATGTAATTTCTATGACAAAAAATTAATGCTAGTGCTTTTTTTTGCTCTTTTTGTCTTCACTCTCAATCAGAGAGTGAGGCAATAAACAAATGCTTATTTGAGAGTATTCATAATCACAGTTATTGTTTCACATGTATGATCAGTTTATAAATCATAACTGATATTCTTTTTGCATTATTAATTACTCTAGATATGACATTTGTATTGTATTTTGTATTTAATTGTATTTATTATTATGTGTTCTTTATTTAAATTAAAAAGTAATCGAAAATTAATTTTAAATTGGTTCAATTAAAAGTGTAGCAATCAATGTTAATGCTTAAAACAAACAGTATTAAAAGTTAGTCTAAAATAATTAATCTGAGTTAATTTAAAATATTAATCAATTTAAAATATTAATCTAAGTGTTGTTTCCAAATTTTGGCAAGATGCTTATGAAATGTTTTGGTATTTTATTTGTGCTTTGTAAAACAAGTAAATAATGTAATTTTAATTCATATTTAACATTAACTTTGGCAAAAACTTTGTTGATTTATTTGCAAAATTTAAATTCTGAGTAAATTAATGGGTGAGTGCAGTTACAGTTGTCGCAAGTTTTTTTTTTATTATTATTTTAAAATGTTAATAAATTAATTAGTTAAAAGTAAATCTTCTGGCAAGGAAGAGTTCTGTCAGATGTTATTTATATATGATTGAAGTTTATTTAAATAATCTGAGGCCTATATGTCAAGAAGAGTGACATTTAAAAAAATGATTTTTAGAAAAAAATATATATGTATGAATTAATAATGGCCTAATAATCCCATGGAGCATAGACTCCTAATATTGTTGTTATTGTGTTGTTTTAGTATTGAGGTTAATAAAACTTCAAAATATTTAGTAATATGGGATAAAATTGATTGATTATTAACACTTTACAACAAAGTTGAAAAGTGTTTATGACTTTGTTCATTCTGTCTGTCTGTCTGTCTGTCTGTCTGTCTGTCTGTCCGTTAGCACGATAACTGCCGTAAAAATGAGTTTATCAAAATGAAATTTTAGTATGTTGTTCAGTCGGTCTGTAGGACCTATGGGAATATAAATAAATAATATCACCCAATTAGTTTTTTATTGAACCCGGGTTGAAAAAATGAAATACATTGAACCCTATGGGACCTAATTTTTCAAACATTTTTTAAGTAAATTTAAAATTCACGAATTGCTTCGAAATTTTTAGGAAATATTCACATTATCCCATAGAATATATAAAAAAAAATTCAGTAAAATATGTTAAGTAGTTTTTTAATTAAAAAAATATTTAATATAGGGAAAAAAACAAATTCAATTAAATTCTGACTTTGGGATATCTTCCAGAAAGAAAAGAAAGATATATTATATAATAAATATCTCTCCATTTGTTTAAACGTTTTGCATATGGGAGTGGCTTCATATTTTAAAGTAAATTTGGTAGATAACAATTTTTCTTTTTTTTTAAATTTTATATAACTCTTCATGATAAATTTATTTGATGGCATTTTAAATGCACTTCCCTACGTCCTAGAGAGTAAAAATTTGGTACACAGCTTAAATTTGCTGAACATTTTATTCGACAAAAATTTGATGGATCTTTAAATATAGATCGTACATTTTTTTCGAAATGGCCTGAAAATAATCCCCGTTCACTTCTATAAATCATTGTTGTAATATTGTTAAAAATTCTGATGTGGACAGCACATGTCTTTCTCTGCAGACTCATATTCGTTCTCTTTATTTATTCAATGATAATTTGAGTTTATCTGCACAACATAAGTATTTTAAATGACATTGAATTTACACGTTAAACTTAAATTTGGTTCTCATTTGATAGCTGGACTTATTGTCAAAGGTGGCGTAGCGAAAACGCGAAAAAACTAGAATATCTCAAGAACGGCTAGTCCTAGAGTAATGGGGTTAGTCTTATTTTTTTTGTTGTCAAAAATCACATATAAAATAGGAATTTAATTGATATAATTGAGCACACGTAGTCTTTTATTTTTATATATAACGATTTTTGCTGGCCATTTCGCAAAAATAGCCCGTTCCTTTTTCCCGAATCGTAGTAGAATAACCTACAAATGATTTATATACAAAATTTTGTTAAATTTGGTATATAAATCACTTGTAGGTTATTGAAATATTATACTCCAAATTTTGTTAAATTTGGTTCATTAGTTTTTAGCTAGAGTGGATAAAGGCAATTTCTGCGGCCATTTCGCAAAGAAGGCATATTCTTTTATTACGAATCGTACTATAATCTAATGAACATCAGGATTTCCCACAAAAAACATACCTACCAAATTGTATGAAATTCGGTCCATTAGTTTTTCAATTAGAGTGGATGTAATATCCACACAGACACACAGAAACATACACAGATACACCCTTACACACACAGACGTCTTCCTAAAAGTAGTTTTTTCGTGTTCTAGAAGTCCCAAAACGTGTAGATCCTTTGAAAATTCGAGTTCCGATCTTCGGCACGATTCCATTACTTTGAGTACATACACATACACATATATATTATCTGTGTATCTAAATTCCGTGCCTATGCAATTACAATAGTTGTGATTTTAAATGATCCCTAAACTTTTATTATTTCTTCAAGGAAGCCTAATTTTAACATATGCAGAATGCAAATATCTCAAGCGATTGTAAGATGAATTACATAAGAATTGCTGAATTTTTTTCACACAAAATTATTTAGCTCTGGAGTCTGGAATACAAGTTATATGAATGAAATATTCATTGATTTTGCATAAAGAATCAGATGATTTATATTTCGATACAGTTTTAAATATTTAAGTATAATAAATTACTGTAGTACTGTGATAATGTAAAAGATATTACCACTGAATGAATCACATTTTAGAAATTTTTAAATGAAATTACATTTCAGTTGGAAAGTGTTTCATAATCAATGCTTATGCATGATTGATCTTTCTTGTTGTATTATGTGTTTGTTGTTTAAATATGGCAGAACTCGAATTAGATTATTATATGAAAAAAGGTTTTGATTATGTTTATTTTTATATTTTCCTTGCATTAATTTTAAAACTTACCACCGAAACAAATTACTTTGATAAATTAAACTTTTAGTATTGCTTAAAGCAATTGTTTTATTTATTAATGAAAAATCAAGTTTAATTTTTTTGTGTAAAATTAAATTAATTACATTTTATATTATGAAGAATTGAGCTAGGATTTGTGTAAAATAGGAAATAAGTATTTTTTTATGATGAAGAACTTTAAAATTTTGATAATTTAATATAATTAAATTTATGAATTTTTTTACAGATTATTCAAACTTCTGATTGAAATTTTTCTTTTATAAGCATTTTTCAGAAAATTTAGCATTAAGCTCTGAACTTCTTATATTTATTTTGGTTATTTATTGCATTTTGAAAGAAAATTTTAAAAAGTTTTCAAGTTGGTAATTTTATTCAATTGTAATGTCTGGTTTTCATTGAACATATGTGGATATCTTCCGACTCTATCTTTTTTTAATTGCAATTGATGATTCATCCATATCATCAAAATTTTTGCTAGGGCTCATTTATAGCTCCGACCCGTTCTCAATATTTCAGTATTTATATTTCTGATTGAAAATCTTGATAGCATCTCCGTTAAGTTTTTTTTTTATCAGATAATTGATACATCTCAGCTATTTATTTCATTCTCTCTTATCAGTCTTTAATTGCAAATTTTGAATTATTGTCTTTATTCCTCATAAGACATAATTGTTTTGTAATTAATTACACAATCTTTATTCTCTACCTGCAGTTTTATTCGAATATGTGAATATGTGTAACTTTTGGTTTCAAATTTTTTTTTTTAATTCATTTTTGTTTGAAATTCATTTTACATTGTTGAATATTTTCATTTTTATGATTCAAATTTGTAAATTGGTTGTTTATTTTTCTAATGGTTTATTTTCAGGTTTCTGAGGTTAAAATTTGATTTGTACTAATTTTGTTTTTAAATTTATTATAGTTTCAGCAACATATTGCTCGAGGATTCAAGTGTTGGAATATTGACAGAGAATCTGTTGTCAGTCTTAGTTTCTTGATGGATGTTGGTGGAGAATTGGGATAATCTGTTTCAACTCATGATTGGAGCAGTTTCTTTGGTCTTTTTTGCCCTGATCAAGCAGAACAGCCTTAGAAGTGTCTTGGTTTTTCATTGATTTCTGTTGGAGAAGTCTGAAATTTGGTAACATTTTCTCGAAATTCCATTTTATTGATAGCTTGCATGTTTTTTTTTCTGTATCATTCATTTATTGGTTTCATTTCATTTGTAATTATTTCATCAATTAGTAATATTCATTTCATTGATATTTTTCATTTCTTTGATTTCAATTGAAATTTTATTATTTTGTTTTGGTAAAACAGTTCAGTTTTAAAAAAAATTTTTATGAATCGAGTATTTGGAAATTTTAGTTAATTAATAGTAATTGTTTATTTTTCTTTTAATTCATTTATTCTTACTTGAACATCATTGGAAGATTTTGGTTTATTTTAAACTTTGTATTGAATTTTTGAATTTCATTTTTATATTACTAAGGACATTATTTATTTTGGCATTTTGCAATTCATTGTTGTGGTTGACTTATGGTCTGATTTTTTTTATGGTTCAAATATTGTTAATTATTCTCAGAGACTTAGTATTTAAAATATTTTTTTTTATATTCTACTGGTTTTATTAAGTTCATGTGTGAACCTTGTTTTACGAATTGGCCAAATTTTGGATTCTAGTTCATTGAAGTTAAATTTATTGTAGTTCATAGAAGTTAAAATTTTTATGGAATTCATTCTTCATCCTTATTCGAAATTTTATTTGTTTTTGATTGAATTTTAGAAATTTTTTTTTGTGGTAGTTAATATTATTTATAGTGATGATTTTTTTTTACTTTAATGGTGGTAATTAATTCTTTTATGCGACAAATTCAATGGAAAATGTTTTTGTTTTATATACTTGCAGCTGCACTCATTCAAAAAAAATTTTTTTTATATGCACTCATATTGAAAACAGAAAATTCTTTACATACTTATTCATATTTATCTATATACATTATTGATTGTACTCATTTAATTACATTTTTAATATCATACTTGTCTCAGGATAATTTTGATTATATTGTGTAGTCATTTACATACACTTTGTTATTGTATTCATCACAGATTGCTTACATGCAATTCACACTCATTTTAAGCTTTTATTGTTATTCTAATCATTCAAATTTATGCAACATTGTGTTTGATATTGAAAAAGAATTTTTCTTATGTATGTTGTATCAGGCATTTGTCAGATTTTGACATTTTTTTTATGAAATTATCAGAATTATTTACCGTAAGGTTAAATTCTTTTTTTTTCTCTTTTTTTTTTAGTGAGGGGTTGTAATGTTGTGACACGTCACAACACTTTATTTTATTATTCCAAATTAACATTTTTTTTTATAAATCATTAATTATTTTATTTTACTTAATTTATTATTCCAAATTATTCTATTCAAAATTGTTTTTATTTTATATATCCATTAATAGACCAATTGTCTCTTTTATTAATTTTAATTATAGTGTGCTGCAGTATTCATATTCTTATGTATGGTGTATGACATCCTCTCTTTTACTGCGGTAGAATGACACCCCTTTTCGACAGTTGGTAAATCCGGTTTCAGGTGAGACATGGATCCTTTTAATCTCCCTGGTTGAGAAGGAGTTTGGTTTATCTGGCATGGCAACGGTGTGTGTGACTTCAGCCAATCACAGCGTGCCAAGTTAGGCGGGAATTTCTTCCTCTGTGCAATAAGTGCTGAGCCATTCTCTTCTCTCAATTTGGTTGGAGTGTGAAGGTGATATAGGTGAGGTCTCCCCTTTGGGGGGGGGGGGGTGCCTCGTGCTTTCTTTTGCACCATTTTGTTCTTTATGTGAACTTTAAGTATTGTAAAATGCAATCTACTGTAAAATGAAATCTATCTGATTAAGTACTGTAAAAAATCAACATATATTTGTTTGGTAATGCTGTTTAAGAATCAAGTATAAAATTATTGGATTTATTTCCTGTGAAAATCATATGTCAAGTGGATTTCTTGTAATTGATTACTACATCAAATACTTCAGTGATTATCATTATTAAAATTATTGAGTCAAGTTGAAGAAATTATATTTATTTCCCAGTTTGACAGCAGCATTTTGCCTCTATGGACAATTTCAGTGAAATTCATCTATTGTCTATTAATATGCAAATTTGAATTATGGAGTAATCGACATGTTGGTTATTGATTCGACATAATTATTATAACCTTCTTTCATCTGCCTTTAGTGGATTATTCTAATAGACTTGTCTTCAGCAAAATGGAAACGAGTTAACAAAATCATCATGAAGATTGAAATATTAGCCTTTTTTTTATTTATTTATGCGTAAGGAATGATGTTAAAACAGCAGAGTGCACATTGGTATTCCTGTGTGCAGTTATTAAGGTACATTTTGGAATTGTATTCTGCTATTATTTTCATTTTTTTTTCTACAAAGAGAATGAACTTTGAGTATAAAAAAAGAAAAAAAGACTTTAGATGTAGTCATCCGCTTGATTGAAGTTTGCAGCATTTATTACAAGATAAAAGGGAATGTTTACCTAATTTTAAACTATAATTATTTCTCTTTATATATATATATATAGGTCCTGAATACAGGTATTTATCTTCAAAAAATGTTAAAACAAATTCATATTATATTATTTTATGTATAAGTAATTTTAAGGCGCTCACATACAAGTATGGTTTAATATTTAATTACACAACGCATTGCTTTATATTCAAAATTCTATTCCCCACTATACGATCCCCTTTCATTAAGTAACTAACTTTTTATTAATTAATTTCTCCCTTTTAATTGTATGTGAGTGTCCGACCCAATCAGGTGTTGAGATATGATCGTTCAATTGATTATATAATTCTTTAATTAAGTCTCTTGAATGGTTGTATCACAACACACTGTAAATCCGTAATCTATTATATTTTTGTTTTTAAGCATTCGAAATCATTTCGTTATTATAATAGTCATATACGTTGTTAGATTTATTTTTAAACACATCCACATTGCTATATATCACTTAGAATGGTCGAATCTTGTTCACTTAATGCAATGTTAGCTAAGTATTACATTCATGTTTTTAAGTGCACACTTAAAAGCGTTGAATCTTGTTCACTTCATTTTAGCTTAGTATAGTGTGTTTAAATTTTAAGTGCACAAAAGGGTAGAATGCTATTCACTTAACACAATTTTGAAAATGTGTAGCTATACTTGAGTTTAAACTTGAGTTTATTCAACTCATTTAAAAAAAAATCGTAGAATCCACTGAATACAATTTTTGTGTCCACTGAACACAATTTTTGTGTTCATTGGAAATCCGTATTCAATTTGTTTTAAAAAATCATAGTATTATAATACACAATTAATAACACAATTTTATATTCAGTCCGTAACATTCTGTTTTAAAACGCACCCTTTATAAAATACATCGCTATTCAATCTGTTCATAACGCGCCGAGCGATTCGAAGGAACCTCGAAAAATAATCTATCTTCTGCTTCCTCTGATAAGGTACACTTCGAAGAAAATAATATATGTAGCACGGGTGCTGTGGCATGGCGGTAAGACGCAGGCACTGTAATCGGTTGGTTCCAAGTTCGAATCCAGCTCCTGACAAGTGAGACATTAAATTCTTTTGGGAAAAAAAATGCCGATAGATGGCACCACTTCATCAAAATTCGCCAGAGGGCGCTTTAACTACGTCACGCTGATAAGATCTTTCAGTTTGTTCCCAGACAGCAGAGAGGGAGGACGTGTGCTCAGAGCTCTTGTCAAAGGTCACTTCTAAGGTCGCTGATTGCGACACGTCATTTCCAGATTGTGCGATTGCGACATTCCCTCTCAAGACTCTGAGTGAAGTGAAACTCACTCCGTATGAGTCATCACGCCTCTTTCGCAATTGCCCTCTTTCGAAAGAGGCATCCTCCCAACAGAGGCATTGGGTACTGCACCGCCTCACCAAACTTCCAAAAGGGGGAGGGGGGCATTGAGAGACATCCTCCTGGGGGTCTAAAGACCCTCAAGAGGATTCACTCCAAAGAGGGACCCTCCTCCCAAAGAGGGCCTCCTCTCCAAAGAGGGATCCTCCTCCAGGCGGTGCAGCACCGCCTGCTGCCCTTGAACGCACTTTTCTCTTCTACTAATATACAATAAAGCTGTTAGAAAAAACATTTGTTAATGCATAATAGTTATTGGCGAATTACTGTCTTATCCAGTTATGCTAAAATATACAGCACTTACACGCACAGGAATCTAATGTACAGCATGTTCAAAATTCCATCCGTCAACAACAATGCATGTTTGAATACGATAAAGAATATGGCCGCGTACTTTGAGAAACATTGTATCACCGTGTTATAGGCCAACGACTATATGACATATATTTAGTACCTTCCCGATACACATTTCGTTTGTTCCTGGTGTCGATTTCTACTTAATTAGACAATGCTGTACAACTTTGTAATTGGTAGTTTTCGTTTGCTTTGTTGCCAAATTTATTATTATATTTTGAGTTTCTCCCCTGGGGAGCTGCAAATATTTTTATTTGATAAAACATGTTTTCTTTATGTAGACCTAAATAGTAGATCTAAAGTGTAGTCTTTCCTTACAAAGTTACTGGGGTGCTTGCAGACATTCCTAAGAATCATATATCTATTTTTTCAGCTTCTGCTTTTGATCTCTTATACAGAAAATGAATAGAAATTTTGAAAAATACTTTAATATTCAATGCATATAATAATGCAATGTATGATGGTATTTGAATAAAAAAAATTACCTTTCACCATTTCGTTTTTATTTTATATGAATAATAAACTAATAATCGTTGAAGTTTTAGTAAAAACCATTCAGACAGTAATAAAGTGAGACGGCTAACGTTATCACATCCTCAAAATATCTGAACACTCAATTTTACATGTCTTTCAAGGAAATCACTCTCAATTCTGCGTAGATAAAATATTGTAAAGAATATGTAGGAAAATATTCTATATTTTTATCAACAACAGAGGAAATGGGAACTTGTGACTCACTTTCGATATTAAAAAAGAAATCGAGGGAAGTAATAACAGTCTGGCTTTCTAGTTTTGAGATATACTGGTTAATGCCACTGGTAAACATGCTGAACTAAAATCTATAAATTCAAT